>CM042399.1:16769346-17189346 GCA_023634145.1 Thymallus thymallus
TGGGTAAACTTTCCAAATGTCAACCCAACAAAATACATTAGACAAGTTGGGATCTTTTTGTGTTTGTCAAATTAATTATGCGAGAAATGGCGGTGGAAACGCTTTATTTAATAAATATTGATATAATAACCATCATATAGAAGTAAACTGGGACTCACGCAATTACATTTTTGTGGTCCTCCCACTATGACTAGGGAAAGCATGCAGTTTATTAGGCTACAGATTAAATACATTATGATGAATTTCACATGGTGGTGAAAGTGAAAGGTGATGAGTTTGATGCTCCTTTCCAATAAAAATGGAGGGTCTTATTCTGGTGACATGATGATCCATGCTTAGCTGCCGTTTGAAAATCAAAATAATCTCATCATGTAGGCTATACCAGCACTGTATCTGTCACCGGTCTACTAACCACAGGCCCTAGCAACTATGATTACGCACACCTGGTCATAATTTTCTCTGTGATTACTCCCCTTTTATTTAGCCCTCAGTAGACATCAGTCATTAAGTAATAATGTTTTCTCTCACGTTCTGTGTGCTTCTCATGTTTTGGTCATCTGCATCGATGTATTATTAAACTCACCTTCTGCACCTGCTTCCTGACTCCCGGCGTATTACGTTACAGCTAGAGCTCACGTGCCAATACCAGTGGGCACATTCGCTATATAATGCAATCTTATCCGCAACAAGTCAATTTGATGGAAACATCTCTGGTGGGAAAATGCGCATATTGTTTTTATGCTGATTTTTAGAATATTCTTACGAAAATCTGTCGCCAATTGGATGGAAGCCTAGCTATAGACAGAAAAATACATCTGTAACCATTACTGAGAATGTTATTGTTGTTGGTTTATTCTAAAGGTTTTACTACTTTGAACGTCATTGCTGCTGCATTTGACAAAGCTAAAATTGTGCATGTGACAGATGGGCGCATTATTGTTGTGATATAACGCTTACTTGGTTGAGAATGTATGTGCAGATGAAATTTGGCCGTAGAATCAATGACCCAAAAAGATGTTCAACCTCTATAAGTTGCGTCTTTTCAACGTCCGAAAAATACGTATTTTTGACATCCGGAAAATACATAATTTTCACCTTTCATTCAGCACCTACAATGCACCTGATGTCAACGTCTGGGAAAATACGTCAAAAAAATCGTTCTATGTATTTTTGATTACTGGGTGGGGTCTGGTATACAATGATTACTGGGTGGGGTCTGGTATACAATGATTACTGGGTGGGGTCTGGTATACAATGATTACTGGGTGGGGTCTGGTATACAATGATTACTGGGTGGGGTCTGGTATACAATGATTACTGGGTGTGGTCTGGTATACAATGATTACTGGGTGTGGTCTGGTATACAATGATTACTGGGTGGGGTCTGGTATACAATGATTACTGGGTGTGGTCTGGTATACAATGATTACTGGGTGGGGTCTGGTATACAATGATTACTGGGTGTGGTCTGGTATACAATGATTACTGGGTGGGGTCTGGTATACAATGATTACTGGGTGGGGTCTGGTATACAATGATTACTGGGTGTGGTCTGGTATACAATGATTACTGGGTGGGCTCTGGTATACAATGATTACTGGGTGTGGTCTGGTATACAATGATTACTGGGTGGGGTCTGGTATACAATGATTACTGGGTGTGGTCTGGTATACAATGATTACTGGGTGTGGTCTGGTATACAATGATTACTGGGTGGGGTCTGGTATACAATGTACAGTATCTTATTAAGTTTAATTCAGCAGCATTTTCTTTACATTAATTTGTATATAATTTATCATTAATAACATTAGCATGCTGCACAGAATGTGTTCCCCTCCCTGTGCTGACCTCTGCTGGTGCATGTTTTGAGTTGTTATTGTGCAACCAGGCAGGATTGATCTATTCTTCGACTTTGATCATCAAATCTAATAATTTATAACAGGCTGATTGCAGAATAACATAATGACAAGATATTGCAGATGTAAGGTATATTATTTAGTAAATTAAGTGTAAATACATTTTGACAGAATTGGAAAAAAAACCCACAATAAATCCATAAAAGGCAATGATCAAAGAAATACTATTCTCAATTGAATACAATTTTACACAATGAAGGCAGACTGACATTAATGTTCTTGGCACTAAATAATGCTTGGACAGAGAGGCATAAATAATCCCGGTAAACATTCTTGGAATAATAGCATCATAGAAATGGAATTAATTATATTTCTATACAAAGCATACAGTTGTTCCACAGTTGCCCTTCTATCCCAAAACACATTTAAACTTTTGTAACCATAACACTGGTGTTAAATTGCATTTTAAAAACCATCTTATTGTAGCACTCACCACATCCGATGTCTGTTAGGAGGCCACGTTTACTTCCGACTTCTCAGTGCTGATTTTTTTCAGCACACATAATGCATTTTTTAAATATTTCTGAGGATACAATGTAAACTTTATAATAGGAGCTTGTCAAGGTGTACAAAATAACTTAGATTGTGGGGGAATGAACCCACAACAGTTAGTGTGTGCATTACATTGGCCTTATAGATTCCACAGAATTTGCTATCTGTTACACCACTTTCGTGACACTGCGATATCATAACAATACTTTCGCCATTGCTTTACTTCCCTCCTCTCTTCCTCTACTTCTGAGAGGCCTCGTTCAATTTAGGTCTCAAGCCCCTACCCCTGTGATTACATATCTGGGCAGGACAGGATATGTGAAGGAACTTAGCTTAACTTAGCTTCATCACCACATTACTCATATTTATCCATTCCTTTCAGATCTGGGCATACCAAAGGAGCAAGAGACTAAAATAGAACTGGGCACATCTCTTTTTTTCCCCTCCTCTAAGATCCAGCCTCCTGTTCCTGTCCTAGTGACTCCAGGAGGAGCCCCATAGGTGTTCTCTTCAGACCAATGCTCTCCAGCTTGTTCTCCAACTTGTTCTTGAGGCTCCGTAGCCTAACAGAGGCGTGGATCAATATCACTGTAACGGCGACAGAGGGAAAGAGAAAATAGAGGTCAGGGGCGTAACAAAAGTAGAGGGGGAGAGAGAGAGAGAGAGAGAGAGAGAGAGAGAGAGAGAGAGAGAGTCTGGTTATAACAAGTTATAAACTGGAGATTGATATGTTTACATTGTGGCAACAAGAATGGAGAGAGGTGAAAGAGAGAATAGATACTAACATAAGATGGGGAAGGCTATGCCGAAGAGGAAGACGGCTACTCCACCAAGCACTGTGAGGAAGAGGTAGCTGGTCCCCAGGATGGCACCCAGGGCCAGGGATGGGTGGTTCCGGCGGAACCGTCTGATGGGGGCCTGGTTCTCTGCTGTCCACACAAACCCCATGAATATCAATGTCACAACTGTGGCCCCCAAGAAGAGGTTGAAGGGCTGGAAATACCTGTCAGACCAGGAGGGATAGAGAGAAGGCTGATGTTAGCTTACTTTTCTCTATACAGTGCCTTCGGAAAGTATTCAGACCCTTGACTTTTTCCACATTTTGTTACTTTACAGCCTTATACTAAAATGTATTAAATAGTTTTTCCCCCCTCATCAATCTACACACAATACCCCATAATGACAAAGTGAAAACAGTTTTTGCAAATGTATTAAAAATTAAAAACAGAAATACCTTATTTATATAAGTATTCAGAACCTTTACTATGAGACCCGAAATTGAGCTCAAGTGCATCCTGTTTCCATTGATCATCCTTGAGATGTTTCTACATCTTGATTGGAGTCCACCTGTGGTAAATTCAATTGATTGGACATGATTTGAAAAGGCACACATCTGTCTATATAAGGTCCCACAGTGCATGTCAGAGCAAAAACCTAGCCATTAGGTCGAAGGAATTGTCCATAGAGCTCCAAGACAGGATTGTGGCAAGGCACAGATCTGGGGAAGGGTACCAAAAAATGCCTGCAGCATTGAAGGTCCCCAAGAACACAGTGGTCTCCATCATTCTTAAATAGAAGAAGTTTGGAACCACCAAGACTCTTCCTAGAGCTGGCCGCCCAGCCAAACTGAGCAATAGGGGGAGAAGAGCCTTGGTCAGAGAGGTGACCAAGAACCCGATGGTCACTCTGACAAAGCTCTAGAGTTCCTCTGTGGAGATGGGAGAACCTTTCAGAAGGACAACCATCTCTGCAGCACTCCACCAATCAGGCCTTTATGGTATAGTGGCCAGATGGAAGCCACTCCTCAGTAAAAGGCACATGACAGCCCGCTTGCAGTTTGCCAAAAGGCACCCAAAGACTCTCAGACAATAAGAAACAAGATTCTCTGGTCTGATGAAACCAAGAATTAACTATTTGGCCTGAATGGCAAGCATCACGTCTGGAGGAAACCTGGCACCATCCCTACGGTGAAGCATGATGGTGGGGGTGTTTTTAAGCGGCAGGGACTAGGAGACTAGTCAGTATCGAGGCAAAGATGAAAGAAGCAAAGTACAGAGAGATCCTTGATGAAAACCTGCTCCAGAGCGCTCAGGACCTCAGACTGGGGTGAAGGTTCACCTTCCAACAGGACAATGACCCTAAGCACACAGCCAAGACAAGGCAGGAGTGTCTTTGGGACAAGTCTCTGAATGTCCTAGAGTGGCCCAGCCATAGCCCGGACTTGAACCTGATCAAACATCTCTGGAGAGTTGAAAATATCTGTGCAGCAACGCTCACCATCCAACCTGACAGAGCTTGGGAGAATCTGCAAAAAGAATGGGAGAAACTCCCCAAATACAGGTGTCCCAAGACTTGAGGCTGTAATTTCTGCCAAAGGTGCTTCAACAAAGTACTGCGTAAAAGGTCTTAATACTTATGTAAATGTAATATTTATTTTTTTAATACATTTGAAAAAAATCTAAAGACCTGGTTTTGCTTTGTCATTATGGGGTATTGTGTGTAGATGGATGGTGAAGAAAAAAACAATTTAATCAATTTTAGAATAAGGCTGTAACGTAACAAAATGTGATACAAGTCAAGGGATCTGAATACTTTCCGAAGGCACTGTAGGTTAACTCGTGTTACATTGGACCATGAATCAAATAAAATGATTAATCAGCGCATTGCCATACCAAATAGTTTGTTAGCTAATATATGATTATGGACCATGGAACCATCACACCCATATCCACAGAATTTGTGATGACTCGCACTACAATACAATACAAAAGCAGCTAACGTCACAATAGCTGTGGTGAATACAGAAAACGACCATGTCAGAAACGTACCCTACTATTCCCAAGATTGTCAAAAACGAGACAAAATAGTTGGACTGGTAATACAGCAAGTTGTTTATGATCCGATTGTTCCATCTCTCCAAATTACGAATATCTGGCACGGCGAACCGAGCCGAGACCAAAACAAAATCATCCAAGGTTCGGATAGGTGGCGGCTGCACGTCCATTTTATCCATGTTCAATCTAATAAGACTACACCTCCCAAAATTCAAAGCGGGGTTAGGGGGCGTGTTCGGTTACGGACTTGTTTAAGGGTGCGTTCGTAAATTCACTCTGGGGCGTTCGTAAATTCAGAGCGTTGTCAGATTGTCCGTTCGTAAATTCAGAGTGCACACTGGACGCTCTGGCCGAGGAGTAGGGTTGATCCGAGCGTTCTGACCTCACAACGGCAGTCAAGCACCCAAGCTAACTGGCTAAAGTTAGCTAGCAACTTCCAGACATGAGAGAACACCTCACTCTGACCATTTTACTTGCCAGGTTAGGCTGTTTCCATGTTATCCAGAGCGTTGGTGACTATAACTGTGCTGCTAGCAAAAATGTAATTAAGCTTTTTTGTCGACGTTTACTGACACCGGCCATATTCAAGAGGTTTTGAGCGTTCGTAAATTCATCAGTTATTCTGCGCTCTGTCAGACTCAGACGAGTGCTTCTGAAGTCGGAGTAGATAGCCAGAGTGAAATTACGAGCGCGCCCTAAATTAATCAACTGCCCGCATGCTGCTGCGTACTTGATTGCGTCAGAGGTGATGAAGAATTTCAGCGAGCCATACAGAATCAACAATTTAATTATTTTTCCAGTCAATTACACTGTTAACATTTATTTTTCTGCATCATAAATAAATTAAAACCAAAAACTCTGGTACAGCATTCTATATATTACATGTCACATGTTTTGAATGACAAATATCTAATTATATCACAAAAGTAATAAAGTGCTCTGGTTCATCAAAGTGGATAGACTTTTAGCGCTTAGGTGGAATGCATGTCATAGCGGCAATAAAGGGAGCGACGTAAACAGCAGAACAAAAAACAGCACAAGCAGAATACGAGCTGTGAATGTATTTGAACGTGGCATTCCATTCCAGCCTTCTGAGTTTGCAAATTTAATCAAAATATTGGTGTGTTTGCGATGTGACACTGAATCCCTACTGTTATAAGCCCTGCGATTATGATTATGAAAGCTGCCATGAGAGGAAATGGAATGATCGAACAGTTCTCCTCCCTCAGTGCATTACATTTTACAAGCATTGATTTTTTTTTGAACAGCGTTGATTTTGTCACACCTGACACTAACTTCTGGTAAGATTGATAGAACTTCCAATCCTAAATACTGTCATTACATAATAACACATGCCTGCAGTAATGCCTATTCATGTTTAGCTACCCCGTTCTATTTCTGTAACTGCGGTTATACAGCACCAAAAGTCTTAGTCACCAAAAAATGATTGGTTTATGCATAAATTAATCTGATAAATGTGGATATAATTCAAGACTAGTCAGAAGGAACACTGGTGTACCAGTATACACAAACATATAAATAAATACATAAATAAAATCATCTGTAATCTACCCCTGAGGAATAATAATAAAGTGCATCTACATTCTTATGACCATTGAGAGGATGGGGGCTGGTTTAGGGTAAGGTTGCTTACACCAGTGGGGTCAGGTTTCAGAGCACCCCTCTCCTCTATAGTCTGCGATTGTCACAGTATACAGGGCTGTAGCTAGGCTCAGTAGCTCCATGGAACCTACTGGAACCCAGTCTGCTGTTGGCTGGCATCCTTAGGAGGTCGCTGGCTTGGGTCATCCACAAAGGGACTCGCTGGATAGGAGAAAGAAGCATAAAAACAGATCTGTCATTTCTACTGTGGTAGTTACTGCTGTGTGGTGGTTTTCAGATGAATACAACTGTGGCATTCATTCAATTCCCATCAAAATGTACATTTAGAGATAAGGTCCAGTAATCAGTAACAGGAAAAGGATGTGTACCCCTTCACCTAATGTTACAGTGTATAAGCCTGATCTGACTGCACTGCTTGATTTGACTGCATACAGAGTTCAGTCAAATCAGGCTTTTACAACGATTCCAGGGCTGTCTCTAAACATTAATTACGGTTCTGAAACTGCTGTGCGGTGTATCTGGTGAGAAGGATCCCAAAGCCCTCGATCAAGGCCAGCAGGATGCCCCCCATCATAGCTGACCCCACCATAGCCAAGGGCCCACCTGAGGAGAGCACAAAGCCAACAGTACAGCCCTTGAGCTAATCTGGCTTTGTTGGGTGGGTGGGGCAAGATGGTCAGGCAGGGGGTGGTGATGGCCTCAGATCAGAGGGTCTATAAAAAAAATAGGAAATATACTACATCTGTTACATCTATAATTAATTTATTGTCAAATGAATGTTTGCCTCAACACTCACTGCCCCAGTCATCGCCCCACTAGTAATAGAGTTCCAGGGGTCCTCTTTCCCTCGAATACGGACCAGAACACAGTCGATTGAAGAGAAGAGTCCACCCCACACAGCAAAGCTACCTGCAGGAACATCACACACTGTTAGTGATAAATAGGGCTGGCACAATTACCGTATAACGTGTAACCGACGGTTATGGATAAAGACCATCAAGAAAAGAACCGCCATAACCAGCTGACTGACGACGGGACGGCTGGCATTCGTGATGATGGATGGTGTTTGTACTCGTGCTGTACAAGAGAGAACTACTGTAAAGACAGTGACCCTTACCACCGATCTGTGGAGCTCTTAATCTCACAGCATTGGCACTACCTTTTAGTCTGTGTCGAAAGCCCTGTGCAGAGATGGAGACATTTTTTTTTTCAATCACTGTTCTTATCTTAAAATATATTTTATAAGCTAAGAGAGAGTCTTTCAAACTCACCACAGGAGCATTCCGAAAGCTCTTGATTGACTGGAATACCCCTCCACCGATGGCCCCCATGGTGAACGCACCACCACAGTCATCTACTATTCTCCAGGGACTGAGAAGTGTGTGTGAAGGACATTAGTAAATAAACCACAATACACACATATTAAAGAGAAACCACGTATCTATCTATGCATAAATATGTAGGCCTATAACTGGTACATAAACACTTTAACTAATATACTGTAGCGACCCGCTTGGACAGTTATGTGCCTGTTGTTGTGTGGTTATCAGGGCATGTTTATCAGTTTGCTCTGGGTACGGCAGGGTCCAGCATGCCAGTCCCCCTGGCCAATCAAAGGGATGCCTGGAATGTTTCAGTGCCAGGCATCCTTGTGTTTGGTGGAACAGCGAGATGGCAAACAGTAGCCTGTGTGACTTCTGGTTGATAAACTGTTCAATTTGAAAACACTATGTTGTGGACATTCTTTCATTTATGATCTATCGAGGTCATTACAATACTATAACGATCTACCTTATAGTAAAATTTGCTAGGATACGAATTATAAACCATTACAACACACTTTTTATAAAAAATAATTTATAATGGCGAGTTTAAAGTAAGAACCAGTGTACGCACCAGATTTGTCACATCCCTACCTAGTTTAGCTAGCTAGCTATGCCTAGCTAGTAGTAGTTATGTTACTCATAGCTATGTTACTCAACTTGTTTTGCAAGCTAACGTTAAGTTACTGCTAGCGGACTAAACTCCACTCCTTGGTGAAGGAACATCAGAAATGACTCGGGCATAATAACCATTATGGGGAAGCAAAAAAGTATTTTGGCTAAAGTGCGATAGCATCAACATTGACAACTGTATACTTACTAGTCTGTCTGAAATGTACTTTACCAAGGTTCACGGCCATATTCCTCCATGTTTGTTGTTGCTGTCCGGGCTGTGACGACACATTTCTGAGATTATGCTACGTTCAAAACAACTTGGAAGTCGGAAATCTATGACTTCCGACTTCAGGGCGTTCAGAACAACGGTGAACTCTGAAAAAAAACGAGCTCCAACTGGGATAAATTGATTTGAACGTTCATCCAACTCTCTTTCTAGAGCTCCGACGCTAATATCGATGACGTCATGAGTTGACCTCGTATTATACGAGTTGCAAGTTGTTTTGAACCCTCTCCGCAACTAATGACGCAATCATAGTGCGCTTGGGCTGTGTGACTGGCTGCTAACTAGATTTCGCTCCACATCTGAACTAAAGTAAGGACACATTTGGATGCAGGTAATTGTAAATGGGTATTCATATTTTAGCACATTAACGTTTTCCCTATACGGATACGTTATTTAGCTAGCTACTGACGAGGTAGCTAACTACGCGTTAGCAAAGCGTATATGGCTACTTTGGGACCATCGACTCCATGAGGCGATAACGTTAATCGTACATTTTCTCCTGTAGAATGCCTCTGCCCCCGGCGTTACTGGCTCGCCTTGCCAAAAGAGGGATTCTTAAGCACTCCGATCAAGGTATGGCGACAACAACATGTTTTACTCACTGCAAAAATTCTAGCTGCTAGTAGCTAAAATCTTTCACTCCCTGTCTCTAGATGCGGATGAGGAGATCATTGCTGAGGACTATGATGACAACAATGTAGATTATGAGGCCACTGCCCGTGAGAATTTACCACCCAACTGGTACAAAGTATTTGACCCTATTTGGTAAGCACTCTTTCAGATTCTCCACTAAACGTGTACAGTTGAAGTCGGAAGTTTACATACACTTAGGTTGAAGTCATTAAAACTCATTTTTCAACCACTCCACAGATTTCATGTTAACAAACTATAGTTTTGGCAAGTCGGTTAGGACATCTACTTTGTGTATGACACAAGTAATTCTTCCAACAATTGTTTACAGACAGATTATTTCACTTATAATTCACTATATCACAATTCCAGTGGGCCAGAAGTTTACATACATTAAGTTGACTGGGCCTTTAAACGGCTTGGAAAATTCTAGAAAATTATGTCATGGCTTTAGAATCATTTTAGTCAATTGGATGTGTACCTGTGGATGTATTTCAAGGCCTACCTTCAAACTCAGTGCCTCTTTGCTCAACATCATGGTAAAATCAAAAGAAATCAGCCAAGACTTCAGGAAAAAAAATGGTAGACCTCCACAAGTCTGGTTCATCTTTGTGAGCAATTTCCAAACGCCTAAAGGTACCACGTTCATCTGTACAAACAATAGTACGCAAGTATAAACACCATGGGACCACGCAGCAGAACTGAAAAAGCGTGTGTGAGCAAGGAGGCCTACAAACCTGACTCAGTTACACCAGTTATGTCAGGAGGAATGGGCTAAAATTCACCAAACGTATTGTGGGAAGCTTGTGGAAAGCTACCCGAAACGTTAGACCCAAGTAAAACAATTTAAAGGCAATGCTACCAAATATTAATTGAGTGTATGTAAACTTCTGACCCACTGGGAATGTGATTGAAGAAATAAAAGCTTAAATAAATAATTCTCTCTACTATTATTCTGTCATTTCACATTCTTAAAATAAAGTGGTGATCCTAACTGACCTAAAACAGGGAATTTTTACTCAGATTAAATGTCAGGAATTGTGAAAAAATGAGTTTAAATGTATTTGGCTAAGGTGAATGTAAACTTCCAATTTCAACGATAGATTGTAAAACACCTAATGGGTATGACTAGTGGACAGCAGCTATGATGGAGTGATTGTTTTTGGTTGCGGACTGACTAAGATTCCATGTATTTTGTATCCTTAGTGGCCTGCCATACTACTGGAATGTGGAATCTGACCTGGTTGCCTGGCTGTCCCCAACCGACCCCACATCTGTGATAACCAAAGCTGCCAAGAAGTTGAGGAGTAAGACGAGTCCTAGCATGACCACCCAGTAGAGAGGAGGCCGTTACATTTTTTCAGACCCAATATTTGGGATGGATTTGATTTTGACAATCTCACTAACCCCAATATTCTCTGTTTCTATATCACAGCAGATGTTGGGGAGGACAGAGGAGAGAGGCAAATTGAGAAGCCAGACAGAGAGAGGGACAAGGATCGGGAACCAGAAATGGAGAGGGAAAGAGGGAGGAATGATGGGAGGGAGAGAGAGAGGCGGATGCAGAGGAGGGAAGACTTTGCCCCCTACAACAAGAACAAACGAGGTAAAGATTCAGAACGTTCCTCAGGAGGGACATTGCATCACTTGCTCAAAACAAATATTGCAACCATAACCAAATCGAATGAATTATGTACACTTGCTAACAGGTTTCTGCAAAACTGTGTTTTTCAGGGAGGAAGGATGAGGAACTGGACCCGATGGATCCCAGTGCTTATTCTGATGCTCCCAAGTAAGACCACTGATCAAATCAACCATACCGTGATCATTCATCACTACCTTTCCTTGCACTATAAGCTTATGTCCATTGTCAGAAATCCCTGGCACTCTTGCCCTGTATGTAGGGGTGTGGCAGTAACTATCATTAATTAACAAACACGCTTAGCATCTACAGGCTTCAACGCATATCCTACAAGCCACTGATGCAGACCTTTGGAACATCTATATATATATTTTTTAAAGTACACCATCACAATAAATGCATTTATTTATTTTAGGCAGTTCTAAATAAATATTAAGATATTTAGAAAATGTAGCCAATTTCAGAAGAATAGAATAGCATCATCCTTATGTTAGGCCCTGATCTGGCTAAGCCATATGGCTACACTAGTTAATTTAGCAGACAAGATTTGCTTATAATTTGCGTGGCATTATTTTATAGGAAGAACAATACAATTGAACATATCTGAATAAAATAGAAAGGATATTTTTCCCAAACGATATCCAAGGGAGAGCGCACATGCGGCTGTTGTGTTGTGGTTAGTAAAGTGATCATTTGAAACGGTTCTTATCTGCTTAATTTAGTTATTTATTTAATTTTAGTTGTGATACAAACCTTAAACTATATGTTTGGATTTGTAATACATTCTAAGGCTGCATGATGCGACCAAAGTGCTTGTCACAATTTGACAAGCTCTTGATAATATTCTCACCCGTCAGACTATTCTGAATTTAATCTGGTCTTTACATATCATTTACTAATATGTGTGGAATAATTTATTTAGAATGGCCTACAAGTGTCATCCATAGCCTGTACTCGGAATAGCGAAAGGAGGAAGCAATTCCCGCAGTGTTCGGTTAGATTTTTTTAAGTGATGTCAGTGATTTAGAGGGACAATAGAGAGCTGAGCACCAGGCCATTGGCACGTTTGATAGGCCACTAATGACCATCAGCGGCATCAGAGCGTAGTGTTGAAGCCTAGTTACAGTGACTCAGCGGTCATGACTCGTGACTGGCAGTAATACGGTCACTGTAACAGCCTTTCTGCATGCATCTAAAATGTATTTTCCTCCCCACAGGGGCAATTGGTCCACTGGCTTGCCCAAGCGCAATGAGGCGAAGACTGGGGCCGACACCACGGCAGCAGGGCCTCTGTTCCAGCAGCGGCCGTACCCCAGCCCTGGAGCTGTACTCCGGGCTAACGCAGCCAATAAAAAGCCCCCCAGTGACGACGATGACGACTGACCACAGGGGTTCACACTGAGGGAAACAACCTTGGGCTCCTTGTATGCTAAGTTTGGATGAAGTTACCTTTCTATTCTCAATCCATACACTACATGCAATGTGAGACTCCTGCTGACAAAGCTTATTTGGTGAGGTGTAAACAAGTTGTGTGCTTAAGTACATTTGTAAATATTACTTGGTGTTCTTTTTGTATGACTCGAATGTTACCTATAGGCTACCTTTTATGCTTTCAATGATCATCAGATGTGTGGCATTTGCTAAATAAAGACTTGAACTGTTTATTTTTTCTTTGAAGAGGCTACATGTGCAATGCGATTGCAGTAAACAAAGCAAAAAGGGAATTCTGAATATTGTAGTATCGCCAACAGCATGATTATGCCATTACTGTTACAATATTTCCATATCTCTCGAGTCAGGACAAAGCACAATAAAATGGCTTTGCTGTTGACATGATTTTATTACAAATATACACTGACAAAAGTCACTCACTGTACACAATCTTGCATTTTATGACAACTTTGTAAAACAACATATCTACTGTAAGAGGATGCTTGGGGAACGTTGAGATCAATGGTGGAATGGAGGGTAAACACACTTAAACACTTTACGCACCTTTTTAATTCGCGCAAGCGTTTTACCCATCGTGGAAAAACACATTAAAAGTATAGGAAGCGTTACTTTATTCCCCCACCAATATTTTGCCACTACATCACTAGTTATGTTAAAACCGGAGGGTGTCAGTGATCTCCCCCTCCTACGTAATGGCAGATGGAGTCATAGTCCAGGGTGAAGACTTTCTGCTCATATCTGTCCAGCTGCACCATGGCTCTGCTCCGGTCTCTGTCCCTCTGGAGGATACGGCCCACCTGAAACACACGTCATTAACAACGGACACTTAAATAACTTCTGAGACTATTCAACATTTTGTAGTCCTATCCAATCAGTAATGAAAGCTATGAGACAAAAATGTGCATGGATATTTTACAGGCAAAGTGATAATGATGTGCCAACCAACCCATTCACTCACCTGCCCCCTGTGTTCACCAAGTACAACCATGATGTCCTCTGAGTCACTCTTTGGCACAATGGTCTCAAGCATTGTCTGTTTCACGTCTATGGTATCATGAAGACATGAGGGGAAAAATAGATGAGTAGAGGGAACACCAATTAAAATAATATGGGTTGGAGTTGGTAGAATGAAATTCAGCAGTAAACATTGAGAACTCACCATCTAAGAATCTGCCCTCCTCAGTACGACACACACAGATGTTTGGCGTCAAGACATCCTCTATTCGCATCTTCAAGAAAACAGCATAGGACATTCATTAAACTGATTCTAAAGATCAACACAGAACTGTAGTGGGCTGCAATGAATTGTGTACCAGTGCCCCTAGTGTTAATACCTTTGAATTGTAGTATTTTCCCCCTTTGAAGGCTTTATCTACAAAGCGAACTTTCAGGTCTCTCTGGAGCCAAGAGGGAACAACAGGAGGTAGCTTTACCTGGGGCTTCTCTCTAAGGAGAGAGAAAAGGTGATAGTGCGAAGATGGGAGACCAAGAAAAAAAAAAAACATTACAAATTTGAAGCAATTATTTACTCACACCATTTAATGATGTGCTATCAAATGAAATCCTGTGAGTAAATAATTGCTTTAGATTTGTAATTCTGTGAAGGAGTAATATAATCCAACATAAACATGAACTAATCCAAGTCATTAGTTAACCGCTTGCATTTTTTTAGAAATCCTACACTCCCAACCTCATCCAATACTTTCAGGATCCTCTACCTGTCCTGACTTGAATCCCAGTGTTTCCTTTTTCTCTGGTCCTTCCCTCCATCTCTGTCCCTCTCAGAAGATCTACTTTTCTTCCTCTCCTCTTCTTTATTACTCCTCCGCTCTTTCTCCTCCCGTCTCTGCCGTTCCTTCTCCTTCTCTTTGTGGGCCCTGCTGAGACGACCTGTTTGGTAGAAAGTTGGTGTTACAATTGCAATGTCACAAACAGTCCAAGGGTTCTCCATTAAACCATTTAATCAGAATGTTCAAGTAGTCTCATCTGCATTATCGCTATAGTAGTGCTGATACATATTTACCTATTCAGCAATAACAAATAGGCCACATGAGAGCAGTAAAACTTGCCTGTTCACAAACAACAGTACCAGTATATATTTGACTGGCATTGCTTATGTGTGAACCTCCCTCCACTCCAGGAACAGGTCCTTCTGATTACTGACAATAAGAGCAGTGACAGCATGGCTGTTTTGGGTTGGAATGGTAAAGGCCAGATGGCTCCTTTCACACAAAGGCTCAAATGTCACTTAGCTAAAGCATAGAGAGAGCCTCTAGAATCAGCCCAGCTCATCACTCAACAGACCAGTCTGACCTTTGGCTGTTTTTTTCCCTTGTTCTGGTCTAGAACCTTCCATCTACAGTTGAAGTCGGAAGTTTACATAGACCTTAGCCAAATACATTTCAACACAGTTTTTCATTTAATCCTAGTATTTTAAGAATGTGAAATGTCAGAATGATAGTAGAGAGAATTATTTCTTTCAGCTTTCATTTCTTTCATCACATTACCAGTGGGTCAGAAGTTGACATACACTCGACTAGTATTTGGTAGCATTGCCTTTAAATTGTTTAACTTGGGTCAAACATTTTGGGTAGCCTTCCACAAGCTTCCCACAATAAGTTGGGTGAATTTTGGCCCATTCCTCCTGACAGAACTGGTGTAATTGAGTCAGGTTTGTAGGCCTCCTTGTTCGCACATGCTTTTTCAGTTCTGCCCACAAATTTTCTATAGGATTGAGGGCTTTGTGATGGCCACTCCAACACCTTGACTTTGTTATCCTTAAGCCATTTTGCCACAACTTTGGAAGTATGCTTGGGGTCATTGTCCATTTGGAAGACCCATTTGCGACCAAGCTTTAACTTCCTGACTGATGTCTTGAGATGTGGCTTCAATATAACCACATAATTTTCCTTCCTCATGATGCACCAGTCCCTCCTGCAGCAACTCACCCCCACAACATGATGCTGCCACCCCCGTGCTACACGGTTGGGATGGTGTTCTTCAGCTTGCAAGCCTCCCCCTTTTTCCTCCAAACATAACGATGGTCATTAAAGCCAAACAGTTCTATTTTTGTTTCATCAGACCAGAGGACATTTCTCCAAAAAGTACAATCTTTGTCCCCATGTGCAGTTGCAAAACGTAGTCTGGCTTTTTTACGGCGGTTTTGGAGCAGTGGCTTCTTCCTTGCTGAGCGGCCTTTCAGGTTATATCGATATAAGACTCGGCTGTCTTGGCTGATTTCTTTAGATTTTCCCATGATGTCGAGCAAAGAGGCACTGAGTTTGAAGGTAGGCTTTCAAATACATCCACAGGTACACCTCCAAATGACTCAAATTATGTCAATTAGCCTATCAGAAGCTTCTAAAGCCATGACATCATTTTCTGGAATTTTCCAAGCTGTTTAAATGCACAGTCAACTTAGTGTATGAAATCTTCTGACACACCGGAATTGTGATATAGTGAATTATAAGTGAAATAATCTGTCTGTAAACAATTATTGGAAGAATTACTTGTGTCGTGCACAAAGTAGATGTCCTAACCGACTTGCCAAAACTATAGTTCGTTAACATGAAATCTGTGGAGTGGTTGAAAAATGAGTTTTAATGACTTCAACCTAAGTGTATGTAAACTTCCGACTTCAACTGTATGTAGGGAGTGGGTGTCTCACAATATTGCCAAGACGACAATATTGGAAATAATAATGGAAAGAACATTTCCATGACCCTGTATGACATGTCTGTTTGCTCAACTAAATTATTCCAATATTTTACGGTAAACAGGTTCAATGTCATTTCAGAGAGCAATCACAAAACTAAAATGGTGGGAGGAGAGAGACTTACTGAGGTCTTTGCCGTTTTTGTCATATTCTGTGCGGTCAACCAATTTCAGTGCATATTGACTGATCGTCACAGTCTGGCTACCAATCGCAAGCTTGACCACGATCCGTGCATTGTCCGGATCAACTCCTTCAATCTGTAACATAGGAATGTTGGGGCAATAGGAGAGGTGTAGCGAGGAGGAGCGGGAGACAAAACAATCAATCAGTGTGCAAAGGCACAAGTAGAGAGACAGTTACATTTGAGCAAAGTGAAGCTAACTGTCTTGCTCTTTTTAAATACGTAATCAAACTAAAACAACTATGACACCTAAGATAGTCTACGAGATAGTGATATGCCACAGTTTCATGTTCTCAGGAGATTGCTGTTGCTTTCTGAAGTTCCAGAGAGTCCAGACACAAAACGCCAGATCTCACCTTCCCGTACAGATCCTTGTGTGCTCCAGACTCCACCAGCACATGGCCTCCAGGCCCTAAGACCAGGGTCTCCTCCTTCCGCTCATCGCCTGGCTTGGGGGGCCTCTGGGGCACGCTGGGCTCCAGGTCCCTTATAGCAGAGCGGTCAGCTCCCAGACCCAGACCCTTCGGCCTCAGCTGGTGCTCTATGGGCTTCACGTCCCTGGAGAGAGCAAGTGAAAGAGGGGGGGGGAGCAGGGGTGAAAGTAGATTAAAACATCTTCCGGTATGGAGACCTCCTGTGTGCACAGGCTTTGTAAAAGAAAAGGGAAAAAAAGAAAATGTATGGGCATAATCATAGAATTACATATAGAATCCCTATTACTTTAATAGGATCTCTATGGGCCTAATAGTAAAGATATGCCATTTAACTTTTAAAATGTATTAGCCTACATTTTAATGTGACATAAACACAACCAGTCATGTTTTTATCGGATTGTCAAATAATAACTTCAAAAGGCTCATGTAGGCTACCTGCGTATGTTTCTCAAGGACAGCATTTTTAAAGCCTCATTTAGATATTTTTCTGCTTATAATTTCCAACACTTGGTAGGCTATTTGTTAGTCAACTTGGCTATAATTAGATAGCCCATATGCAGCTTCTATTCTGTCATTATTTGATGCTGGTCTAGAATTCTAAATAAAGCCTTGCTCACCAGAATGATGTCATAAATCGATTGAATGATCAATGCATCATCAACAATCTAGTTGACGTCGGTAAAGCTCTCTTTCATTTCTGCTTCTCTCACGGAGCACTGGCGCTTAAGGACCAGGGAGATTTCCAAATGACAACAGTTTGATCGGTTTTAAGGAAATCAAAAGCTTTGAAAACGATCCAACATATTTCTGATAGTATTTCAGTTTGTCTTGGATGTAAATTTAATGTGGTTGAAAATGAAATACTGTCAGCTTTAATGTTTCAGAAAGAAATTGCACGTGTAGACTACATAACAGGTCCCTAAGCTCACATTTGCATTCTCTCAAGATGCTGAAAGAAAGAAATCATATTTCTCCATTCCTGTTCCCGAGACAAAATGTACATTTGGTCTATCATTTTACTGTGAGGAACACTTAATTCTGCAGGAATTAATATTATAATAGGCTACATGTGAGGCCTACAGTCAGTATTCAGACTTCAGTTACTATTATTTTAGAGGATACTACACTCTAAACTAATTCTGGCTTCCATACAGTGCCATTTGACAGGCCTAAATGTAAAGAGACATCACTTCCAAAACACCAAAAAGTGTTATGAATGACATTGTCAGTCATTAGGCCTACACAAGTCTTGTAACCTAAATTGATGTGTACACTGCTGTCCGTGTTCATCTCTGCCTTGGCAAAATGTCAGTGTTATTGTTGAACCACACCACATTTGAGCGTATTCCACAAGTATTCGAGTCTATTCGCTCATTTTTCATGCGACTGACATGCGGTAATGATAAAGTGTAATAGCCTACAGTTTTAATGGAATCTATGTTTTAATTATTGTGATAGGCTCATGTTTTACCAGTATGGCGTACCCCCACTATTTGTTTTGCTGGAACTCCGGACCATTCCAGCTTACTTTCAGCCATGGGTGGGAGTGAACAAGGAAGTATAATGTGTATGAGTCAATGGGTTTATATTTATAGAAAAACAACAGTAAGATTGCATTACTAGGACTACATTATTTACTGTACTCCGGAAAAAAATAGCATAATAATCTTATGTCATTACTTTTTTTCTCTGTAATACAAGTCCCATGACAAAAACCTGATGCAACAAGAGTGGATAATATTGACATAAATAAAGCAGACATAGCAACCCAGATTTTTAAAATGCATTAAAAACTACACAGGGATTGGGGATGAAGACTCACCATGACAGAGAATACTCACTGTTTGAAGGTCCGCCCAATGCCCTCTCCGGCCGTCCAGCCCATCCCCTTCAGCATGGCTAACCCGTACACCTCCACAGGAACACTGTCATAGTCTGCCTCTGTGGACTGAACACACAGCAACTTGTCAGACACACATCACATTGTCTATGCAGTCTCAGACACTGAGAAAAACAGACATCGCTCTTTACACACCCACTGGTACAGTCTAATGCTCTGTACATCTGATTGCCATTTGTGTCAGCGTGCCAGATAGTGTTTCTATAGACTGACAGATGCTTGTGTACGTCCGGACTCCACGCAGACAGAAATAGATGATTCCAATGTTGTTGTTGTTATACAATCCTTTGGCTCTAGGCTGACAGACTCAGTCAGACCAGGTTGACTGAGGTCACCAACCACATCACAGCAGTGTAGAGAGATGCTGCTGTCATTAATGTGGGTGCTGTCTGTCCCAGTGCAATGCTCGTCACTAGCTCCCTTATGGGCTCTGTCTCCTCTAGGGGAAGCTGGGATCACTATAATGGTGGGAGATGCATGAAAGTGGAATGAGCCAGCTCCTCAGCCCTTCAGAAAGTATTCATACCCACTGACTTATTCCACATTTTGTTGTGATAAAGCCTGAATTCAAAATTGATTACATTTTTTTTTTCTTCTCACACATCTACACACAATAACTCATAATGACAAAGTGAAAACATGTTTCTATAATTTTTATGAAACTTTTAGAAAATTATATATTGAAATATCTAATTTACACAAGTATTCACACCCCTGAGTCAATACTTTGTAGCAGAAACTTTGGCAGCGATTACAGCTGTGAGTCTTTCTGGGTAAGTCTCTAAGAGCTTTCCACACCTGGATTGTGCAACTTCTGCCCATTATTCTTTTAAAAATTCTTCAAGCTCTGTCATATTGGTTGCCGATCATTGATAGACATCCCTTTTCAGGTCTTGCCATAGATTTTCAAGCAGATTTAAGTCCAAACTGTAACTTGGTAAGAAACTCCAGTGTATATTTGGCCTTGTATTTTAATTAATTAATTAATCTCCCAGTGTCTGGTAGAAAGCAGACTGAACCAGGTGTTCCTCTAGGATTTTGCCTGAGCTTAGCTCCATTCCATTTCTTTCTTTTTTATTCTGAAAAACTCCTCAGCCTTTAATGATTACAAGCATACCCATAACATGATGCAGCCACCACTATGCTTGGAAATATGGAGGGTGGTACTCAGTAGTACTCGCTCCCGAGTGGCACAGTGGTCTAAGGCACTGCATCTCAGTGCAAGAGGCGTCACTACAGTCCCTGGTTCGAATCCAGGCTGTATCACATCCGGCCGTGATTGGGAATTGGCCTAGTGTAGTCGGGGTTTGGCCGGGGTAGGCCATAATTGTAAATAATAATTTGTTCTTAACTGACTTGCCTAGTTAAATAATGGTTCAATAAAAAATTAAATAAATATTGTGTTGGATTTGCCCCAAACATGAAACTCTGTATTCAGGACAAAAAAGTTAATTGCTTTGCCACATTTATTTGAAGTGTTACTTTAGTGCCGTATTGCAAACACGATGCATGTATTGGAATATTTTTATTAGGTTCAGGCTTCCTTCTTTTCCCTCTGTCAATTAGGTTAGTATTGTGGAGTAACTACAATGTTGTTGATCCATCCACAGTTCTCATATCACAGCCAATAAACTCTGTTTAAACTGTTCTAAAGTTACCATTGGCTTCATGGTCTTTGTGGTTGAATATGCGTTTGAAATTCACTGCTCGACTGAGGGACCTTACAGATAATTGTATGTGATTGTCATTCAAAATCATGTTAAACACTGTTCCACACAGAGTGGGGTGTGAATACTTTCTGAAGGCACTGTATCTACAGTCAAGACAGATGTGAGATGACAGTGATGAGAGGGTGGGGGGAGGGGTGATGAGGAAGAGACGCATAAAGGAAGATGACTGTTGGTCTCTAGGGAAAGGGAGGGCAAGCGAGTGTCATCTCGTTTGTAAGATACTGTCAGATCTGAAGTGAGTACGTGTCGTACACACTCACTCACCTCACTCACCTCACTCACCTCACTCACCTCACTCACCTCACTCACCTCACTCACCTCACTCACCTCACTCACCTCACTCACCTCACTCACCTCACTCACCTCACTCACCTCACTCACCCCTCTGTTGTCACTGTTCTGTTTGGTTGGTGGAAATATCCTGCAGTCAGCACTTCACACAGTCTCTGGTTTCAGGCCCAGTTAAACTGGTCAGTCCACCTCCATCTGTCATCGCACACACTCTTGTTAAGCCATCTATCTCACTCATTCATGCTTATCATAACTTACCATCTCTGTTTATGTATCAACTTCTCTCTCATAACCTGAACCAACTTTCAATCCCCCTCTGTAAAAGTTGCCTGTCCTAAATTGATTTAACATATGGCTCCACAGGGGTTTGAAGATGGAGACCACATCAAGGTAGACCTGCGTCTGAGTCTGTGAAAATGCATTGAATGTATTTCTCATAGCCCAATGACACAACAAGACCCAGACAGTCACAGACAAGGTTCCTCTGACCCTTGCCCCATACTTACAGACTCTGGTCGCAGGTCTACCTTGATGTGGTCTCCATCTTCAAACCCCTGTGGAGCCTGGTTCTGCATCAGCAGGGGGATGGTGAGGTTGGAGACTGCCTGGTCTCCATTTTTCCACTGGTCAAGCTGCCTCTGAGATTCTGAAAGATAGATGTGATGTTGAAAGAGTGCTAATAAAGTATTCACTGAGTATTCCCAACATTAGGATAAGGTGCTAATTTCTGAGAGGCTATATAGTAGTAATTGAAGCTGACAACATACAGACATACACCTTCAATAATTTCTTTGACAGCCTGTGATTCCACTGAGTCCTGCTCCTGAGAGGGGGGTTGTGTTTTGGCCTTATCCACCTCTCCATCACCGTGCCCCTGGACCTGGCCAGCTCGGTTTTCCTGCCTGCTGCACCAACGATTCCTTTGGATGAGCGGAATGATCAGCTCCTTCGGCTTCTCCACAGGCTTGATACTAAAGACAGGCAAAGGAGGTAGAAAGCATTTACTAACTAGACAACAATTAGCTTTGCCTAGGCTATGTCCCAATTATCTCTCCTTCCTCCAAAAGTGTGCACTTGTTCGCTTTCCTTCACTGATTTGAAAGGAAATGACTGGTATAAGAGATATCATTTAAATTCCCACTAGACCATGGCTCCACCAATCCAGATTTCTGGGAAGTAGTGAAGGGTTGTACACACTTCAGGAGAACGTAGATATTGGAACGCACACCCGGGCCTTTTCTCAATTGGATTTCCTCAACTCCTGCGTCCTCTCTCGTTTTGAAAAGGGTCAAAGGTAAATCAAGGCGGCCGCGAGGAGAGCGAACGTCAATGACTGTTTATATTAACGGACAAAGCCATCGATCATGTGACACCATTTATTCCTATGTGTAGACTCAATTGTGCATTTGAAGCCAAGGGAGTCGGTTAATATGGTGTCTCATGTGGTACATTTATGTAGACATAAATTTGAGTTTGAGCTACTCTAGGAAGTAACGTTGCAAACTAGCTCAGTGCTGCCCCCTCTCATTGAGTATCTCAAGTTGAAGGCCGACCGGGTTACTGCAGGCTGCCATTATTATTATTTTTATTTCACCTTTATTTAACCAGGTAGGCCAGTTGGGAACAAGTTCTCATTTACAACTGCGACCTGGCCAAGATAAAGCAAAGCAGTGCGACAAAAACAACAACACAGAGTTACACGTGGGATAAACAAACTTACAGTCAATAACACAATAGAAAATCTATATACAGTGTGTGCAAATGTAGTAAGATTAGGAAGGTAAGGCAATGAATAGGCCATAGTGGCGAAATAATTACAATTTAGCATTAACACTGGAGTGATAGATGGGCAGATGATGATGTACAAATTGAGATACTGGGGTGCAAATGAGCAAAAAAAATAACAATATGGGGATGAGGTAGTTGGGTGGGCTATTTACAGATGGGCTATGTACAGGTGCAGTGATCGGTAAGCTGATGCTTAAAGTTATTGAGGGAGATGGTAGTCTCCAGCTTCAATGATTTTTGCAATTTGTTATAGTCATTGGCAGCAGAGAATTGGAAGGAATGGCGGCCAAAGGAGGTTTTGGCTTTGGGGATGACCAGTGAAATATAACTGCTGGAGCGCATGCTACGGGTGGGTGTTGCTATGGTGACCAGCGAGCTGAGATAAGGCGGGGATTTACCTAGCAAAGACTTATAGATGACCTAGAGCCAGTGGGTTTGGCGACGAATATGTAGTGAGGGCCAGCCAAAGAGAGAATACAGGTCGCAGTGGTGGGTAGTATATGGGGCTTTGGTAACAAAACGGATGGCACTGTGATAGACTACATCCAATTTGCTGAGTAGAGTGTTGGAGGCTATTTTGTAAATGACATCGCCAAAGTCAAGGATAGTCAGTTTTACGAGGGCATGTTTGGCAGCATGAGTGAAGGAGGCTTTGTTGCGAAATAGGAAGCCGATTCTAGATTTAATTTTGGATTGGAGATGCTTAATGTGAGTCTGGAAGGAGAGTTTACAGTCTAACCAGACACCTAGGTATTTGTAGGTGTCCACGTATTCTAAGTCAGACCCGTCGAGAGTAGTGATGATAGTCCGGCGGGCGGGTGCGGGCAGCGTTCGATTGAAGAGCATGCATTTAGTTTTACTAGCATTTAAGAGCAGTTGGAGTGTCAGTTGGATCAGAGAGTCACCAGCAGCAAGAGAGACAACATTCCAGTCCATATAATACAAAACAGTACATTAATACAGTTCTCACTCAAAAAGATTAGCTTACTGGAGCTAGTTTCATGTATTTACCCAACAGAGCATATAGCTAGCTACATCTATGGGCTTGTATGTTTTTATGTTGTGCGTAATGCGCAGTAGCATATCTCATAAATGGCACAAGCATTTGGGATTTTTTGGGCCTGGGCTCATTAAATGTCATTAATGTAGGTCTCATAAAATGTCTTTAATATATGGCTCATCAGGCTCAGGTAGGATCAGGTTTGTATTGTCATGCTGATCAAAGCTCTAATCAAATCCAGACATTTATATGCTTTTGAATGACACTTACGCTTTTGGCGGGAAATACCAGGTTTCCCGGGAGAAAAGTTATTTATTCTTGGGATATAAGAGTTGTAAAACACAGGTAAAAAATGTTTTTTTTTTTAGCCTTGAAACAATTGAGACATGGATTGTGTATGTGTGCCATTCAGAGGGTGAAACACGTAAGTGCTTTTGAATGGGGTATGGAAGTAGGTGCCAGACGTAACGGTTTGTGTCAAGAACTGCAACGCTGCTGGGTTTTTCCATGCTCAACAGTTTCCCGTGTGTATCAAGAATGGTCCATCACCCAAAGGACATCCAGCCAACCTGACAACTGTGGGAAGCATTGGAGTCAACATGGGCCAGCATAATCCGTGTATAAATAATTGGTTCAAACCAATGAACCAGTAGACCGCGAACTGACCCAGGCGGAGGAATCATGGCGGAAATGAGAAGCGAGTTGAGTTGGAGAAGAGGAATGGACCACAGAAGTGTCGAAGAATGGAATGAAAAAATAAGTTGAAGGGGATGATGGTATATATCAGACAAGGATTAGTTTCTTGTTGGGATGCAATTTTTTTGATGACGGTCTCAAGGAGGGTAAATCGTATGTTGGGCAAAGTTAAATCAATCAATAAGTGACCAGGAGTGGGCTTGTCATGATTAATTGTGTGTCTGAGGAACAGAGGAAGAAGGCAGTGGGCCTCACAAGAATCGAGTCACCTCAAGTATTGTGCTTTGAACTACGGAGTAGGGCACCTGTTAAGGGATTCATTTCTGGAGTGTCGATGGAAGTTAAGGAGAAAAACCTAGTGACAGGAATCCCAGGTGTGGTTAGTGCCCGTTACTTGAACCGCATGGTGGATGGAAGAAAGTCTGTCGGTTCTATTGTTTTTTTTTTTTATGATGAGCACCTCCCTACTCATGTAAAGCTGGGGTATATGAGGTATGCAGTAAGAGCTTTTGTCCCCAAACCATTACAGTGGAAAAATTGTAAAGGATTTGACCATGTTTTAAGTGTGTGCAGATGGGTGGAGTATACAGAAGATCAGAGTGAAGAATGGGCGTTTTGCAATTGTGGTGGGAATAATGACCCAGAGTTCATGGAGTGCCCTGTAAGGGTGCAGGAGGTTGAGGTGGCAAAAGTTAGGGCAGTCCATCGGATCTCCTTTGCGGAGGCAATCAAAATAATTGAAAGAGCAAGTGAAGTTGAAGAAATGGTAGTGGATGCAGCAATGCCCATAGTGAATAGGATTTATAAACCAAGAGAACCAAGCACGTTGTATGTAAAGAAAGAGGATGTTGTGGCGTTCACTGCAACTGTGATAAACTGCACAGCTCAAATAGAAAGGAATTCAAAGAAATTGGACATCATTGTGGCTATGGCAGGAAAGTATCTGGGGCAGCAGGAAATTGACAGCGGAAGATTTGCAAAGGTTATTGGCGATGGAAGATGTGCCGTCCTCCCAGGCTCCTGAGCCTGTGTAACCTTTATTTAACTAGGAAAGTCAGTTAAGAACAAATTCTTATTTACAATGACAGCCTACCTACAGGGTCAGCCCCTGGAGCAAATTAGGGTTAAGTGCTTTGCTCAAGGACACATTGACAGGTTTTTTTTCACCTGGTTGGCTCAGGTACTCGAACCAGCAACCTTTCGGTTACTGGCCCAACGCTCTAACCGCTAGACTACCTGCCTCCCTGCCTCCCTGTGTAAGGATCAGACATTGATTATTGATATTAACTGATGAGGCAAGGAGCATGTTGATAAGTGATTTTTTCAGGTAGACAGTATGAGTATTTTTATCCACATCATTTGTCTTTTTGGAGCTTTTATTTTCATCCCACACAGTTGGTGGCGACAATACACCTTTTTGCGTGTAGTTCGCCATAAAACCCAAAGCAGAAGAAGAAATGTAGTTATAGAGGGACATCGTGGCCATGAGGTGGGGGTAAGATGGCGGACAGGTATTTTTTTTTTTTAAGTGTAACATAAGTAAATATGGAATGGGGGAATGCACATACCTTTTGGAAGAGCTACAGAAGGAAACTGAACATGACAAGAGTGAGGTTTAATTAAATGCGGTGGCAGGTGCAGTGAAGACCACTGAGTTTGAGCCTTATCCTGATGATGACAAAGTTGATTCTGGCCCAGTGGGAGTGAGATTTTTGGAGAGAATGGATCCTTGCCTTCTGGCAGATCCATATGTGGTGTTCGGTTGGGTCAGTGAAAGTGGCTCAAAGTGGAATTGTGTAGATTTTTTGTGTTTCTGCCGTCCACAGGGAGCGTGCGCTCTGCACCACGTGACTGGGGAAAATAACTTTGACTTTCTTTCCTCTCTGGAGCAGAGCACCGTTGAAAGGAGTGATAACTGGAGTGGTGTTAAGTGTTGAGGAGGATCAACTGAAGTTGAAACTTCCCGGGTGCCTGTGATGCCTGCTGTTTGGTGCGATGCAAACCCAGTGGAGACCGTGGTGAAACACACAAGACACGGCCTGTACTCTTTAGTTTTGATGCAGTTTTGATTCTCTTTACCAGAAAAAGTAAAGTTAGGATGTGTCATGAGACAAAGGAATGTGTAGTATTGGCGGGAAAAGTTGTGCATGTAAAATGTGGGGGTACCCATGGTGATGGTGCTGGAGATCACAGGTGTCCGGTGAGAGAGAGGCAGGTTGAGGTTGCCAGGATCAGAGTAGTGCAGGTGGTGTATGCTGAGGCAGTGAAGAGTAGTAGAGGAAGATGGATACAGGGTGAGGGATCCTAAGACGATTCCTGTGAGTAAGCAGAAGCCAATAGTGATAGGAATAACATGGTTGTCAAATTGTACCGCAGGAATGGAATGTAAATCACAGATAATAGATGTTGTGGTGGCAACTGCAAAGAACTTAGGTGTACGAGATTTTACTGCAGAAGAGTTACAACGTTTTTTTTTTAACTAGTGTCCCGTTCTCCCAGGCTGCTGGCCTGGAGTAGGTTTTAATGGGTGCAGCCAGGGTTTTTTCAAAGTGTAATGAATTCATACTAGAGAATAGTAGACAATGCTACTACAGAATAGTAACACGCACCAATAGTATTTGTTTTTGGGCCGCCATAATACCAAAGAAGAAGAATAAATTAAACTACCGGCAAAGAGTTTCTAAAATGTGACGTTAGTGTCTTTGCTACCGGTAGGTAAATACATATCCAACTAGCGACTACATGAAAGGGAAGCAACATGCTTATTCTACATACAGGCTAGTAACGTTATTAGCTAACTAACTACTAGGCAACAATATGTACCTAATGCAACTGTATTTAGACAACAACATTAGAAGCAAGTTAGCTAACGTTAGCTTACCTTAGCAATTCTTTCCCATCGACTCCGGTTAAATAATCTCGCTCATCTGCGTTGATAGCTTCAGCCCGACTAGATTTTAATTTACTTACAGTTTTGCTAAAACCAAAAGATATAGCCCCTGCTTTCCTCTCTCCTTGCTGTTGGTGTACACTAGATGTTGATGTATCAACATTTACGTTACTGCTGTTTTGCTCCGGTTGAGAGGCCGCCATGTTTGCAAGGTCAATGCTATCCGGGATGCTTGGGACGTCCCTACTCTAAACATAACCCGTATGTAACCATTTTACATTTCAACTTCAGTGGGATATCCCAAGGATCCCTATTAGCACGGACCATGTTTTTTTGCGGCAATATATGAGGAGAGAAAATAGAGTTTTGGGTATTGTAGTTTTATATGGACCCACAGCGCGATTTAGACACCAGTAGCGGTGCGTGGGTAAAATCACTGGGGTAATTGCGTTGTTTGCTCTATAACCTGTTAATTCATATGCCTTGCGATCGTGATATATAGGCCTAAAGCCCGAAACAATAAGAATAATACATTCAACCACACCTTTGTTTTATCACAAAACCGGATAGCAACCTATGTCCAATGAAGTCCACAAGGCATATTGCATGTACAGTTACATGACCTACAGCATGGTCAAGCAAGTTAATTGCATGTTTGGACCACTAAACAAAGATTTAGAACAACAGAGTTAGCGCAAGTCACAAAGAAGACAGGAGCTGCCTACACTATTCCAGCACCATTTCAACTTCAACATTTCAACATCATCAAATCGCCTCTGCATAGTCTGATACAGGGACAACTGAAATATACCAAAAACAATTTAGTCCAACCAACGTAAGCTAAATATGATGTGGCTGTCCATGGTTCTGATTTATGTGCGTGTGCGTTCAGCAAGTAGAAAAACATGTCCTATTGTTGACTCACCCTACTTGTAGAGAAACGCCAATGCCATCCTCCTATCTTTCATGTTGACAAAACGGCCTATCACTGTCATACAGTACACACTTTTATTTTTTGTTGTACTAAACTACCTGGCTATAATGCTTGCTAGCTAGCCTAACTTCCATTTATGGGCAACGTTAGCTATTTAACATTAGCCTTCTACATCTAGCTACATATTACACTTCCATCCTCTCAGGCCATCAGCACAACAATGTATGAATTAATGGTTGGATCAGATTCACCGTTATAATCATTGGCCAGTACTGAGAATTAAGTAAAACCACAAGTCCAAATCCCTGTCTCCATCCATGGCTAATTTAGGAAAGGGACAATTTTAGCCAGCAGGCCCAACGCTCTTAACTACTAGGCTACTTGCCGCCACATATACAGAGATTTATTGTACAGGCAACCAAGTCTATTTTTCCTTTAATATATGTTGTATTTTATATTAGAAAGGGCGTTGCAGATTCTATGCCCAACCTGAGTTAGTCCAATGTCCATTACTTCAACTTCAGCATACTGTGTTTGATGTTTCTCATGTCAACCTCTCATCAGACTAGCTTAATGCTGAAAGACGAGCGGATCGGACAAACTAAATAAAGTGAAGGATAATACTGTTGGCCTACACTCTAGGGGCGGTTCTTCTACCCCCCCCCCCCCTTACCCCCCCCCCCCTCCCCAAGCCACCACCTCCCTTGGTGCTCATTTGCCTTATCACTGTTTCTCTGCTTTTTGTGACCGAGAACATGTTATGCTAAAGTCCCACGCAATTTTGACCTGTTCAACTGCCTCAAGGCATCGCTATCGCGCTCCGACAGCATCGCATCTCCAGTTCCGTAACACCTCTGTTCAGTTAAAATCAATATCGTCGCGGTGTCTTTTCTTTACATCAATGGCCTCAACTACAGTGTAAAAAAATCGGTTTAACGTCTTTAACCAAACTGATTTATCAAAAGAAGATAAAAAGCAAAGGGATATGTCGAGAAGAAAGCAGGAATTATGAAGGTGAGCATCGCTGTCTGGACGGGGTTCGTGTGTTAGCCTATCGTGTTTGCTACCAACCAATAAGTGAGAGTTAAACATAGACATAGCCCATGATAAATTAAACACCCATGCCATGCATCCATTAACACAACTAACCCCAGGCTGTCCGTTGAATAGCCTACCAGGCTCTTAATTTATAGAGTAAACGCTGTCAGATTTGCAGTTGTTTTGCCCCACAGTTTTTTTTTTCCTCTGTCAGATCACGGGTCTCGTGCTCAGCTGTAGAGCATCCTGTATTAGTGTCCAAATACTCCGTCTGGCGTGCACATCGCGTCTGAGTGTCTCTACAGAAACTATCGATAACAGCTGTCAATAAACTCGCGTAGTCCGATTTCAAATAGCTTGAATTGAATACATTTAGTATAAAACAATTATTTGGCATTTATCTTTTCATATTCAATTCAGTGACCGTTGGGGTCAAGTGTAGTTTCGGTCGAGTCAATGTATATAGACGCGTTTAAACGGCTCCTCTTTGAACGGCTAAATTGCTTGAAAAGAATGTGTGTATGTCAGCGCCAAGGCAGGTCAGTATTTTCCCCGAAATATTAGGATACAATGTGACCATGTGTTGTGAGAGTGTGGGCTCCTTATACAGAGGATGAGGGAGGGAGATCTTCCTGATAAATGTGACAGTTCACTGGTCAAAGTTTACCTGTAGTTTAGCGTTCAGTTTTTTGAGCTTCTGGAATGTTTTCTTAGTACAGTATTGTCAGAATGTGATTGTTCACCATAAAATAGTCATTATTGTCTAAGAAGTAAAACGTTTGTTTGTGTTATTTGTGTTTATATAATCAAGACAGTCTCATATATATATATATATATATATATATATATATATATATATATATATATATATATATATATACATAATTTAGTTTCATCCCTTGATTCTGTGTGAAACAGTTGATAATGACAGAAGTAATATAAGTAGTTCTCCAACTGGAATAGTAGTAGTGCACATGTTCAATTGACTTGTGCCAGTTTTGCAATTAGTGCTATCATAGATACAGCTTTTACATATTTCATGCCTGCAAAATATACTGTGCAGTGTGTGTGTGTGGGACAAACGGCTTGTATGTTGTTAATCAAATGAAATGCACACATGTTATTGAACACCTGTGTAAGTAAGCATTTGTATGATTGTGTGTGTGTGCTTGTGCATGTTTGTGTGTCTCTGTGTGTGTTTCACTATCAATTGGTGTGCAGGATGTGTCCCTGCTTGTTTTGAAGTGATGGATGTGTGACCCTGACTTCACACGGAGTATTGCTCTGGGTTCTGGGAGAAGTCAAGGTTATAGTGGTATTATGAATAATGAATTAAGTCCAGGAGAACCAGAAACATGTGGCGCTATACCGGCCACTTGTACTTGGAGACTACTGTCCCTCTACAGCTCGGCACACACTGTATCCCGGAGAGACCTGATCTTTCTCTCTCATCTCCTCACCTATTGACACCAGCAGGTTTACCCATTTTAGGTCTCAGTTGCCGATAGCATATCCTTGACTTTTCAGGGTCTTGTTTTTGGCATGTGCTTTATCTTTTATTATCTCCTTCTCTTCATTCCCTATTTTTTCTATCCATTCTTTCACATAGTCTTAACCAGCTGTAATTAACCTGAAATATATTTGCCCGTTTGCCAGCAGTCTTCAAAAAAATGTCCACTTACCAGCTAACGAGAGAATAGCAGATTAAGTGGGAAGTGACATACTCCTGTGTAGTATTAGTGTATGTCACCAGGGATGTGTTGATTCTCTAATGATGTGCTTGTTCTTCCCTTCACACTCATGCATATTCATGATTTTAAGGTGTGGTTAGGGGAGGAGGAGATGGCAGGGGGAGGATGTGTAGCAGTTTACCCTTGACAGGGCAGGGCTACACAGACACTCCCCCATCTGTGGACCGAACCTTTGCTCTCTGTTACTGAATTGGAATGATGTAGTTGTAGCACTCTCTGTCTATTCTAAGAGCTTGTCTCAAGTGTAGCAGCTAATGTTTGGGCGGGTCATTCTATTATTAGTACTGAACAGAACTGGCAACCATTTCCAAGATTGCTTCTTTCCTATTTAATGTGTGTTGCTCATCTATCCATATAAATTGATAGACATACAGACATACAGCAATACTTTGACTAGATACGTGTTTGCTAAGTGTGCAGATGTGAATAACCCTCCAATCAGGCGTGCAAATACATTTAATGACATATTAATAATAGCGTGTGAAATAACAATTGCACTGCAATCATTTTGGAAATGTCAAGAAGGCCCTGAAATGCCTGGTGGTGGTACTGTATGCTTGAGTCAGTGTGAAAACTAGGATCAATGACAGGTGGCAGGGAGCTGTAGGAGCAGAGCGGAGGGAGGGTCACCTTCACCCATCTGTACTGAATCAGCAGAATCCCACACACACTACAGACTCATGCACACACACACATGCACACACTCTAACACACATGCACACACACACATGCACACACTCTAACACACATGCACACACACACTCGCTCTCCAACTCCCGCTCGGTTTTGCCTCAGGTTACTGTACTGTGACCTCGCCAAACACAAAACCACACCTCTCCTCCCTTTTATCAGTTGCTTCTCCAGAAAAACAGCCAGTCATTATGGTTTAATCTTTCCTTTATTTCCTGGCCCCCTCTCTTTCTTGTGCTTTACTTTATTTTTTTTTGCTTCTTACTTTCTTTCTCATTTTATCTCTTTCATTCTTTCTTCGTTCCTTTCTGCTTTTCATTCTCCACCCCGTCTCATGTTTTTGAGAGAGTAATTATCCATCATCTGAGTCAAAGGAGCTACGATGCCTCACTGACCCTATTAATTAAAGTTAGCTCTGCCTGATGATGAGAGCTCATCGCTGACCTCACTGAGGAGTGATATGCTTCCTGGCAGACTTATAAGGAATCTGTTGTTGCATTTATCTTCATAGGAGTAGAGTACTAATGGACGGCTGAATAACACTGCTTACTTGCCCCATGCATTTCTGTGTTCATTTGAGGTTCAACTGGATGTTTCCATACTTCACTCCTTAGTGAGTCACCTTTACTTAGACGTCCATCTAAAGCCAGGGGTTGTGTTTATGTCTGCATGTTTTATTTTGCGTCAAACCTCAGATCACTCCCATTCTGTACTGTGTGCTAGTCCATGAGCACCATTGTGAGAGGCGTACAAAAGGATGACATGAATTGACTAGAGGCACACACAATTCATGGAGGGGAAGAGAACATCTCTGATTGAGGATATTGTATGGAATATCTATCGGATAGACGGGTTTACAAACAAATGCATCTTACATGTATGCCACAGGTTTTTTTTTTTTTTGTGTGTGTGTGTGTGTCCATGCTAGCATGTTTGAGACAGAGGGAGTTATTTTTTGTTTTTCATCCCACAAGCATTTAATCTTTTATTTTTAAATCTGCCACTGCTGTCTGTTTTGTGTTGAGCAATCCCGTGCCCTAGATTTAATAGTGAGTGAGCATCAGAGAGTTTTAACACACGTTGTTGCACAGCTAGTTTGCGTAAATATTCTGCAGGGGAGGTAAAAAAAAAAAAAAATGATGCTGATCAAGATTAAAATTGAACACTAGAAGAAACCCTCATTTGCATTTCCTGTCTGTTAAAGAGAGTGGCCTGGCTGTATCCGTTCTATTAGTTACAATGATATTTAAGGTCGCTGGCTATTTAAGATGCTTTGTTTGGCTGACCTCCAGCACGGACAAGCCACTGTAGATTGGTGTTAGATCATGCACCATCGAGAGCATTCTGTCTGGCTGTATCACTGCCTGGTACGGCAACTACACTGCCTGCAACCGCAGGGCTTTCCAGAGGGTGGTGCGGTCAGCCGACTCAGCCGAGCATATCACCGGGGGCACACTGCCTGCCCTCCAAGACATCGACAGCACCCGGTGTCGGAGGAACAGCGCCCAAGCCACGGCCTGTTCTCCATGCTAACTTCCAGAAGGCGGAGACAGTAAAAGTGCATCCAAGCTTGGACTGAGAGACTGAAAACAGACTGAAAACAGGCCATCAGACTGTTAAACAGTCATCACTTGCCGGCCTCTGCCCAGTAACCTGCCCTGAACCTCAGACATTGTCACTAGCCGGCTACCAACCAGTACTCTACCCTGCACCCTGGAGACTGCTGCCCTATGTACTATAATTCTGTGTACACAGTGGTGGAAAAAGTACCCAATTGTCATACTTTAGTAAAAGTAAAGATACCTTAATAGAAAATGACTCAAGTAAAAGTGAAAGTCACACAGTAAAATACTACTTGAGTAAAAGTCTTAAAGTATTTGCTTTTAAATATACTTAAGTATCAAAAGTAAATGTAATTGCAAAAATATACTTAAGTATCAAAAGTAAAAGTATAAATAATTTCAAATTCCTTATATTAAGCAAACCAGACGGCACAATTTTCTTGTTATTTTAATGTACAGATAGCCAGTGGCGTGGCACACTCCAACACATACTTTACAAACAAAGCAGGTGTTTAGTGAGTCTGCCAGATCAGAGGCAGTAGGGATGACCAAGGATGTTCTCTTGATAAGTGTGTGAATTGGACCATTTCCCTCTCCTGCTAAGCATTCAAAATGTAACGAGTACTTTTGGGTCTCAGGGAAAATGTATGGAGTAAAAAGTACATTATTTTCTTTAGGAATATAGTGAAGTAAAAGTTGCTAAAAGTATAAATAGTAAAGTAAAGTACAGATACCCCGAAAAACAACTTAAGTAGTACTTTAAAATATTTTTTACTTAAGTACCTTACACCACAGTTGATAAACGTTGATTTGATTTTGATTTGAGTTGAGATTAGTAGTGAAGAACTCCGATAAATACAGGTTAGAATGAGTGAAGAAAAGGGCTTAGTGCAGTAGAAGGGTAAGACGTTGTGACAGTGGGTTTGGTTCATCTAGAGGTTTTCCTCCCAAATGTAATTCCCCTTTGCATAGATGTAAGAAATAAACTGGAGGCTGATTTTTTTCCAACAGGTTAGGCTTCCAATAATGTTGATTCAGTTATACAATACCAGTTTGGCAACAGAAATCAGTGTGTTCAATCTTTTCAGTGTGTTCAATCTTTTCAGTGTGTTCAATCTTTTCAGTGTGTTCAGTCTTTTCAGTGTGTTCAGTCTTTTCAAATGCCCTTTAAATGCTTATACTAGGGGTACTTAAATAGCGTTAATGCGTGTAAATGTGCATAAATAGTTCAAAATGGACCTCATTCCACCAGCACTTGAAAACATGTTTTGTCTTAGTTTCTCCTCTCTATAATGTCTGAACAAAGTTTACTGTGGTCAGAGTATATCTTGTCGGGAAAAACACATTGACATCGATGAAGGATGGCAGATAGATTGACATTAGAAGCACTGAGATACTCAACAGACCTGACAGGCTCTTCACCATGAAGACATTGTGTAATATCGCTACAGAGGCGACACCGGGTGAGATACTGGGTGAGATAGCATGAAGCATGGTGCTACTGTAGCAGGACTGAGATTGGTTATAGCCTATCACCTGTCCTTTTAAAGTATAGCATGTGCTGCTCCAAATGATGCATGTCTAAATGCTCTCCCCCTCGTTTTATCCAGTCATGCCACAATTTCTCAATTTTACAGCAGGAGCTGCTTAGCTGTGGAATTCAATTAGCCACTGTGTTAATTGAGGCATTTTGCTTACACCCTTTTCTTGAAGGTCTTTGAAGATTGTATAGCCTCCAATGTCAAACATATGATCTATTCCCTTTTTTATTTTTTATTTTTTACTTGACATTGAATTATTGAACTGAACTCAAGGCCTCAACCTGAACTAAAAGAAGATATTGCTTGGTTCTAGGGTCTTCCCATTGTGCAGTTTCTCACTGTTTGGTGGCATTTATAGTACAACGAGAGGGTCAGGTGTGTGATACAGTATGTGACTGTTTGGTTTTGGTTTCATATTTGTATGCAATCCTAGTACTGCTTTAAGTACAATCTATTTTCACAGAAGGAAGATAAATTAACTATTTACAATCCGGTATAGTAAAGGGATTGTTTAGTATTGAATGCAAGAAAACATGATCCTCCGGGCTGAAAAGCGCATACTTCAAAATGCCTTTGCTGTTTATGCTTTTCATGTTTTCCCTCTATGTAGCCTGTGAAGCAGTAACTATTCATACTTTCTCAATTAAAGAATAACGATCAGATAGGAATGAACATTCACCTCCAAGAATAACTTCCTCGGGGAGATGAATGCGTTTAGGTCTCTGTCAGGTCGGACTGGTATGAAATTACCTCAGAAAGACAAGATGGCAAAACAGATGACTTGGAGGAGGAAGTCTGTGAAATAGGATATGTATTGGTCAGCTCTTTCCCCTGCTAAAGGTCAGCATTTTCAATACTGGGGGCTTTTTATAGTGCTAGATATCCTAGAATCGGTATATTGTGTTCTCCTCTGTCAAGCCGTTCAGTTGCAGTCTGAATTATTGCTGTTTTTATTTGTAATAAGAGTCTTTCATAAAGTTAGACTTTCCGAAGGATTCTCTCCAGAAGTTGAAGTGTGATTTTTTTTTTTTTTGACAGCTTGTGTGTCTTGCAACTTTATCAATGTGTTGTTGAACCATCTTTTAACGGTCAGGTTTGTACAGTATGTTTTATTGAATTCAGGACAGGTACAAGCACACATTTGTCTGAACCCAGTCATAGTTATTGCATGTTTCTTTTTGGAAGTTTTAACATTTTCAACATATTGCATGTTTCATAGGGTAACTTTGTTATGAATACAACCAGTTGAAAGAAGGACATTTCAGTACAAACACACAGCACTAGAGACAGAGTCTAGGGAACAATGCTGTGTTGACTGGCTGTCTCTGTGTGAGAGAACAGGACTCAACCTCACCAGAGCTGACACTGTTGTCCCTGAAGCCACAGAGGTCAAGACAGCAGCTATGAACACCACACCACAGCGGGCATCGCTTGTAAATCTAGACCACAGCCAGAGGCAAAGCCATACAAAACCCAAACATGGAGGAACCAGATAGGATAGGAATATTACATCTGGAAATAGTTAGTATTGTAAGCATTTATAAGTCAGAAGATGAAAATCTTTAGATAGAGCACTTGGGATTTCAAAACATACATACATTTTATTTAAACATGATGGAGTCAGGGTAATGCCCTCGGCAAGATGAAAAGATCACATATGTCGTTGCGAATATAATTTGTCATATGTTATTGTTTTCTTAAAGTAAGAACCAACACTGGAGATGAGAAGCAGGTACAGGGAGTGAACATTTAATTAATAACGGACATGAAACAGGACAGGAACAGTGACGGGGGGAACAGGTGTGCGTAATGATGGTGGCAGGAGTGCGTAGTGCAGGGCAGCCTGGTGCCCTCGAGCGCCAGGGAGGAGACCGGGAGCAGGCGTGACACTTATACCTGTAACGGAGACGCAGGGAGTCAAGAAGCAGGTGCAGTCGGTGAGTTTAATAGGAACGAACATGGAGTAAATACAAAAACAGGAGTAGCGTCTAAACATTAAACAATACTACCTAATGGGTGATACAATGGAATGCTAGATAAAAGGGAAGTAATCAGAGGGTGATGAAGTCCAGGTGTGCCTCATGATGGGGCGCAGGTGTGTGTAATGATGGTTGCCAGGTGTGCGTAATGATGGGTTGCCAGGACTGGTCGTTAGTAGACCGGCGACGTAGAGCGTGGGAGTGGGAGTAGACGTGACAGTACCCCCCCCCAAACTTCCTCGGCGCACCGGAACCACTTGTCCACCGCAGGGGCTTCGGTCTGGCTCAGGGTCTAGTTGGGCCAGGGCCGGCTGGTACCAGTTAGACACAGGACACACTGGAAGGGAGACAGCCCGGTGGAGGAGTGATGAAGTGAGTTCTGGGCGTACTCCCCCCAGGGAAGGAACCGGGCCCACTCCCCCGCCGACAGTGACTCCTCAGGAACCATCCCAGCTCCTGGTTGGTCCTCTCAACCAGCCTGTTGGACTGAGGCAGGTACCCGGATGTGAGGCTGACTGTGACCCCCATGAAAGCTTTCCATACTAGCAACGTGAATTGGGGACCACGGTAAGAGACAATGACCTCAGGAAGGCCATAGTGCTGAAATACCTGCTGGAACAATGCCTCAGTGACTTGGAGAGTGGTAGGGAGACCAGAGAGAGGGATAAAACTGCAGGATTTGGAGAATCTGTCCACAACAACCATAACAGTGGTGAAACCATCAGACGGGAAGATCAGTGACAAAATCTATAGACAGATGGGACCAAGACCGTGAGGCACAGGGAGGGGAAGGTTTGAGTTCATACAGAGCAGGAGTTGACGTATTGGGCAACGTCCTGCTCCAAGGTGGGCCACTCAGGACGATTTGGGAAGGCGGTATGATGGGCGCACTCAGGACCGAAAACCTCTCCTGAATCGTGGAGACGGGATAGGGTGAAGGTTCTTTGAACCTGGGCGGTATGACAGGGTGAAGTTGAATCTGGTAAAGAAAAGTGCACACCTTGCTTGGCGGGATTCAGCTGCCTCGCTGTCCGTATGCACTCCAGGTTCCGATGGTCGGTGAGGATGAGAAACGGGTCCGTGGCACCCTCCAGCCAGTGTCTCCACTCCTTTAATGCAAACTTCACCGCCAGGAACTCCCAATTACTGACGTCATAGTTCCTTTCTGCAGGAGACAGTAGTATGCACATGGATACAATTTTTGTGGATTACCTTGATGTTGTGACAGGACGGCAACCACACCCACTTCTGAGGCGTCCACCTCCACCACGAAGGACAGTGTAGGATCTGGGTGTTTCAGCAAAAGGGTGAAACACCTTTGGTAGGAGAAGGCCTCATCGGATTCAGGATTCCACACCAACTTACGGGGACCACCTTTGAGGAGAGAGGAGAGGGGATGGAACTGAAGTTCCTAATGAAGAGGCGGTAGAAGTTGACAAACCCCAAAAAACATTGTAGTCCCTTTATGATGGTTGGGACTGACCATGACCTGACTGCATATACCTTCCCCTCCTCCATAACCACTCCCTGCGGGCTGATCTGATATCCCAAGAAGGAGATGGCGGCCTGATGGAACTGGCACTTCTCCGCTTTGATGTACAGATGGTTCTCCATAAGGTGTTCCAGGACTACCCAGCCGTGTGCGATGTGCTCCTCCAAGGTGGCCGAGTAGATCAGGATGTCGTAGATGTACACGACCACCTAACGCCCAAGCATGTCCCAAAACACCTTGTTCACGAATGCCTGGAACACTGGCAGAGAATTGGCTAATCCATAAGGCATCACAAAGTACTCGTAGTGCCCAGACATCGTGCTGAAGGCTGTCTTCCATTCATCCCCCTCCCGGATGCGGATCAAATTGTAGGCACTCTGCAGGCCCCGTTTGGTAAAGAAAACAGGCCCCGCGGAGCTGTTCAATGGCGGCTGGCACCAACGAGGGGGTAGCGGTACTTGGTGGGGATGGCATTGAGACCTCTGTAGTCAATACATGGACAACCTGCCGACACAGGGGAGGTGGATATGTCGATGAAACCCTATTGGAGAGCCTGGATGGGGCAACCACAGGTCTCTCAACCAACGTGGAACCACAGGGTTAGGGGAAGCAGGTCTTCTGACATCCGGGTGCTCAGGCCGTGATCTCCATCCTCGACCAGGAGATGGTGGGGCCGTGGTGTTGGACACGGGAGGCCTTTGTGTACGGGTGCCTGGATGATGAGGAAGGGAAGGTCCCACGGTGATGGTGAGTGGTGCTGTGATGTGTGTGATTGTCCCAGATCCCAGTGGTTGGTTATCCAGCGCTTGAACCAAAAATGCAGAGGAGAGCGGGCATGGTGTTATGTTCAAGGAGGAGGCGAGGGCCTGGTCAAGGAAATTCCCCACATCACTAGAGCTGTAGAAACAACACGAGGGACAGCCAGCTAGTGGAACTGGTACTAAAAATGGTTTAGTGGAGAGTGATACTCACACCTACCCCAGGAGACGGGTGATCACGGGCCGTCCCTCTGCTCTAGTGGCTCCCGGGTTGGAACGTAGCGGACACCGTTGAAGCTGGTGCCCCCTCCGATTGTGTCTATCAGCTGCGGGGAGGCGTGTGGCCCCTACCTCTATTGGTTTAGACTCTTGACTCAGATCGGTCAACAAAGGAGGGAGAGAGGCGATGGGAGTGCCGACGCTCCAGAAGGAGGTTATCCAGACGAATGGCCATAGCAATGAGTGCGTCCAATGAGATGGTGTCGTCTCGGCATGCCAACTCCGTCTGGACTTCCTCGCGCATTCCTCTTCTGAATAAGGTGCGGAGCACCGGCTCATTCCATCCGCTGTATGGTGCCACTGTACGGAAGGTGAGGGTGTACTCTGCAGCGGTTTGGTCCTCCTGCCGTAGTTGGAGTAGCTAATCACCCTCCTCTCTGCCCTTGGGTGGATGATCGAAGACTCCTCTGAACAGAGCCATGAACCTCCCATAGGAACCCAGCTCCTCCTCTCCTCTCTCCCAGATGTCCGTAGCCCACTCCAACGCCTACCCGGTCAGCAGGGAAATAACCATGGCAACCTTGGACCTCTCGGTGGTGGGGGCTCCCGTTTGATGAGCAAAATAGAGGGAGCACTGGAGGAGCAAGCCACGGCATTTGGATGGAGTCCCGTCATATTTGTCCCGAATGGTGGACAGAGCTAATATCGAACCTCTTAAAAAATTGGTTCAGCTCATTGGCTCTGTCCTGGGTCCCCTCCGTCTGCCCATAGTTTGACTTTTTGAAGCCAGTGATATTTCTCATACCCTTCCACACCTCTCTCACCTAGCTCTGCCTCAGCTTGTCCTCTATCTTCTCCTTATACACTCTCTTCCCCTCAGCAATCCGCAACTTCAGCTCCCTCTGGACGCATTTCAATTTGTCCTTGTCCCCCCTCCTTGAAGTCCCTCTTCTTCTCATTCAACAGGGCTTTCAGGTCGCTGGTGACCCAGGGTTTATTATTTGGAAAACAGCGTACCTTCCTGGTGGGTACTGTGTTGTCTACACAAAAATGTATGTAGTCCGTTTTGCAGTCTGTCCATCAATATCCTCCCCATCAGCCTCACAGAGCACATCCCAGTCTGTTGTCTCAAAGCAGTCCTGTAGGGCCTCATTCGCCTCCAGGGACCATCTCCTAATGGAGATGGCTGCTGTTGGACCATAGGCCTGTAGAGTGTGGTGAGGTGGACAAGGTTGTGATCTGATTTACCGAGGGGAGGGAGTGCAGTGGAGTTTTATGCATCCGTCACATTAGCATATAACAAGTCCAGAGTTGTATTATTCCTAGTTGGGCGCTTCACAAACTATTTGAACATTGGCAGTGTTGAAGAGAGAGATGCATGGTTAAAATCCCCAGAAATGGCAAAAAAGGCACTGGGATGCGCTGTCTGTAACCTTGCGATAACTGAGTGGATGACGTCACACGCTGTGTTTGCGTCAGCGGAGGGCGGGATGTAAACAATAACAGCAACGGCCACCTTAAATTCCCTCTGCAAATAGTAGGGTCTCAGGCTAACGGCTAACAGCTCTATGTCCGGGCTACAAAACTGTTATTTTACAGTAATGTGGCTCGAATTACACCATCTGTTGTAATCCCATACTCTAACCGGAAGAAGTGCTATCCCTGTCTGCTCTGATGGTCTGTAAACCGCCGATAGTGATGTTCCCTGGGGGATGTTATCGTTCAGTCATGTCTCTGTAAAAAACACTAGACTGGGTGACACAATGGAGTGCTAGATAAAGGGGAAGTAATCGGTGCGTAATGATGGTTGCCAGGTGTGCGTAATGATGGATTGCCAGGACCGGCGGTTAGTAGACTGAATACTTGTTTCTGATTGGCTTGAAGTGCATTCTAGAGTGTGCATTATTTCCCTATAACGCACTGTATATTTGCACGGTAGAATTCAGTGGCTATAGTTAATTCATGTTCTATGTTTGAGCTGATTTTGAAAGTGAAAGTTGAATTGAAAACGTTATTGGCATTGTTGAATTCGATTTTCATAATGGCAAGCTAGGACCGATGGTGTGATTCGCTAAACTAGCAAGTCTATTTGTTTTGTTATCATGGCAACTACTGTAGCTACACTACATGACCAAAATGTGGACACCTGCTCGAACATCTCATTCCAAAATCATGGCCATTAATATAGAGTTGGTCCCCTCTTTGCTTCTATAACAGCCTCCACTCATCTGGGAAGGCTTTCCACTAGATGTTGGAACATTGCTGCGGGGACTTGCTTCCATTCAGCCACAAGAGCATTAGTGGGGCACTGATGTTGGGCAATTAGGCCTGGCTCGCAGTCGGTGGTCCAATTCATCCCAAAGGTGTTCAATCGGGTTAAGGTCAGGGCTTTGTGCAGGCTGGTACTATGCATTGGGGCAGGTAGCATTCTCCTGGCATCCACCAAACCCAGATTCGTTCGTCGGAATGCCAGATGGGGAAGCGCATGATGATCTTAGGCTTGTGTGCGGCTGCTCGACCATGGAAACCCATTTCCTGATGCTCCCGACAAACAGTTCTTGTACTGACGTTGCAACCGAGGACAGACAATTTTTACACTCTACACCCTTCAGCACTCGCTGGTCCCGTTCTGTGAGCTTGTGTGGCTGACCCATTGTTGCACCTAGATGTTTCCACCTCACAATAACAGCACTTACAGTTGACTGGGGCAGCTCTAGCAGGGCATAAATTTGACTAACTAACTTGTTGGAAAGCTGGCATCCTATGACGGTGCCAAGTTGAAAGTCACAAAGCTCTTCAGTAAGGCCATTCTACTGTCAATGTTTGTCTATGGAGATTGCATAGCGGTGTGCTTGATTTTATACACCTGTCAGCAACGGGTGTGGCTGAAATAGCCGAATCCACTCATTTGAATGGGTGTCCACATACTTTTGTATATATAGTGTATCTAGTAAACTTGCTAGCTACGTCAGTGCATGTTGAACACATTTCTACCATCAAATGAACACATTTCTAGCAACAAATGTGTTAAATTATAGCAATGGAATAAAAGGGATAATCAACTCGGGGCTCTATGCGTTCTCTGGAAAATAATGCAACTCCGTGGAAGGTTAGTTCCACTCCGCTACTGGAACACACCTTCCATGTCGTTCATTATTTTCCATAGAAAGCATAGCCCCTCGTTGATTATACCTTACATATGGTATTAGATTGAGTATGCCTTGTTTCATGCTCATTTTGTATTTGGTGCATGTGTTTTATTGATTGGAGGACTGTTTGTGTGTGGGTGGAAGGATGAATGGTTGGGAGGTTCAATTTCAGCTGCAGAAGGTCTCCCAGCAGGACAGAAAGAGAGGGAATGTGCAGAGAGGACAATTAGGTATACATTAAGAAATAAGCGTAATGTTTTACTTAAAAAATAATCCAGAAACAGCACCTGCTCATGACTGTGCTCTTTTATCAATTCAATTCACAGACTCACTTGGCTCTGGACGATCAGAGATGAGATGAGATGTTTCAAATAAAACAGAACTCATTGTCCCCCATAGAGCAGACCAGACTGTAACCAAGCTCTGGCTCCTGTCGCCCTGCAAGGTCAAACCGGTGACTCCACTGCCAACCCAAGCTGTGTGGTGCCTCTCTCTCTCTCTCTCTCTCTCTCCCACTCTCTCTTACTTCTCTCCCACTCTCTCTCTCTCTCTCTCTCTCTCTTATTTCTCTCCCATTCTCTCTCCCTTTCTACCCACACACCTGCTCTCTCTATCCCCCTCTCTCTCTCCCACCTCTCCCTCTGCCCTCTCTCCTCCCCCTTCACTACCCCTCCCTCTTCCTATCAGCTGGGGCGCCACTAGCCAGGGGAAAGGGAGGAGATGAGATGAAAGACAGAGGAGGATACATGGCTGATCAGCCAGCCAGTCAGTCAAGAGGAAGTGATGGGCAGGTGGGCCTGGGGGGAGACCCTGCTGTCCTCACTTCCTGTTCCTCCATCCCCTCCATCCCTGGGTCACTAAGTCACTGCATGTTAAGGTTTCAACACAGGGAGCCTTCTGTGATAACAGAGAACTCATTATTAGAACAAAAAGGATTACACAGTGCTTAAACATTATAATTCTTGTTTTCCTTGCCTTTCATTATATGTCAGTCCCTCTGTACCGTGTGTCTTGCTTAAAATCTATCTTTATTTTTGACTGTCTCACAGTCTCTCATCCATACTCCTAACCCATCCGTCCCTATGTTGTGTAAATGTAACCCTCTCTCTGACTAAGATCAGTGTGTGTCCTGTGAAGCAGTGTGACAGTACTGCTCCCATCCTGTCAGACCAAGGCACTCTCTCAGTCACGGTCTAGGAGCACCTGCCCTCTCTCACTGAGCCGCCCACCTGTCACTTCACTGCTCTCAACAAAGACCTTTAAAAGTCAACTGTTGGAAGTGGCATCACACTTAACTTACAATGTTGTTCTTTTGGAATTTTAGACATAGTGGTGAATCATGCTATTCACATAGCCTAGAGTATAACATGTCCTATGAACAGCACTGTTTTGACTGCATACTCATTTCCATAGGCTACAATATCTGACTCTAAAGCAGACGTTACCTCAGCAGGAGTTTCAGTGAACATGGAATAATCATGATTATTCATGTCTGGAAAGAGGATTTATAGAAGTATATTACAGTAAATGCAATTCTTAGTAGATATAATTGAGGCACAATGACGATTCCCCACTGGAATCGTCAAAACAACATCATTTTACTGTCAATTTATTTGAGATATTTCAGTTTGTATTGAATTACCCATATCAATAACAGGCATTAATTTACAGTACCCTATGAGGTCTCACTGGCAACAGACTAGATCTTTCCATCAGTCTGCCGTGATGGGAATATACCTACCGGTATGTTTTGTGTGTTTATGTTGCATATTGTGTATATACAATAGAAAAAGTGTTCCATTGAGGTAAAGCAGCATCAGTATTGAGTGTGAGAGTTGAGCGTTTGAGAGTTTGTTTACTGTATGTTGGATCGACCCACAGTCAAGTACACAGTGTTTGTATAACACACACACAGTTTCCATGTCATTCTACTTCACATACAGGTCCTCTGTGCTAAAGGAGGGAGTGTTTGAACTCAGTCCTTGTGCAGTCCTGAAAGACATGTTATGTTCTTTACATTTTCTCAACAGTACCTTGGGAAACTATTTCAGGATAATGAAATCCTGATACATGAAATTACACCTTAATAACACCATTGTGTCAGTGACACTGTCTTCCCTCTGTTTCTGTCTCACACCCTCTCACTCTCTCTCTCTCTCTGTCTCTCTCTGTCCCTCTCCCCCATCCTCAGCTCTTTTGCTATGTCTAAGGCAGCCGTGAGGAAGCTGCACTGGCGCTCCAAGGTCCAGGAGAGCTTCATCCCCCTGGTTGGTTCCTCTGGGGAACTGGGGGTGGCCGTGGGCGGTGGAGCTGACTATGGAGAGTTCCCATTCGTCACTGCAGCCCCCGGGGGCGGGTTCACAGTAGGCGACATCATCCTAGAGATTGGGGGTACCCCTGTGTTAGGGATGACACTAGGAGATGTCCGGGGGGTCCTTAACTCCTGCCCCCATCCCATCCGCATCAAGACGGTCTCACCAGGTACTGTATGGCTCAGTGTGGTAACTTACTCCTTGGTCTGGGGACACATTGTGAATGCTGCTGCTTCATCTGTAAATCTCTTAAATCGTTGTCAACCTCAACTTCTCCTTCACATTATAACACCATGGGAATGGTCACTTCTCCTTCACATTATAACACTATGGGAATGGTCACTTCTCCTTCACATTATAACACTATGGGAATGGTCACTTCTCCTTCACATTATAACACTATGGGAATGGTCACTTCTCCTTCACATTATAACACTATGGGAATGGTCACTTCTCCTTCACATTATAACACCATGGAATGGTCACTTCTCCTTCACATTATAACACCATGGGAATGGTCACTTCTCCTTCACATTATAACACCATAGGAATGGTCACTTCTCCTTCACATTATAACACCATGGGAATGGTCACTTCTCCTTCACATTATAACACCATGGGAATGGTCACAATGCCTCCCTTAGGCTATTCATTGAATAACACGCTTCCCAAGTGGTTATGCAAACATTGCTGAATAATCACTGATACTGGAAAAACAAACTTGACACAACTGTCAAGTTTTTGCAAAACTGAAAGCGCGAACCACAGCATTTAACCAGGGCAAGAAGACTGGGAATATGGAAGAATACAAACAGTGCAGTTATTTCCTCTGCAATACAATAAAGCAGGCTAAACGTCGGTATAGGGATAAAGTTGAGTCACAATTCAATGGCTCTGAAACGAGACTTATGTAGCAGGGTCTACAGACAATCACGGATTATAAAAGGAAAACCAGCCACGTCGCGGACACCGACGTCTCGCTTCCGGACAGGCTGAACGCCTTCTTTGCTCGTTTTGAAGATAATACAGTGCCACCAATGAGACCCGCTATCAAGGACTGTGGGCTCTCCTTCTCAGTGGCCGACGTGAGTAAGACATTTAAGAGTGTTAACCCTCGCAAGGCTACTGGCCCTGATGGCATCCCTAGCCGCGTCCTCAGAGCATGCGCAGATCAGCTGGCTGTTGTGTTTACGAATATATTCAATCTCTCCCTATCACAGTCTGTTGTCCCCACATGCTTCAAGATGGCAACCATTGTCCCTGTACCTAAGAAAGCAAAGGTAACTGAACTAAATTACTATCTCCCAGTAGCACTCACCTCTGTCATCATGAAGTGCTTTGAGAGACTAGTCAAGGATTAATATTACCTCCACCTTACCTGCCATCCTAGACCCCCTTCAATTTGCTTACCGTCTCAATAGATCCACAAATGATGCAATCGCCACCACATTACTCACTGCCCTATCCCATCTGGATAAGAGGCATACCTATGTAAGAACATTGTTTATTGACTATAGCTCAGCATTCAACACCATAGTACCCTCCAAGCTCATCATCAAGCTCGAGGCCCTGGGTCTGAACCCCGCCCTGTGCAACTGGATCCTGGACTTCCTGACGGGTCGCCCCCAGGTGGTGAAGGTAGGAAACAACACCTCCTCCTCGTTGATCCTCAATACAGGGGCCCCACAAGGGTGCGTGCTCAGCCCCCTCCTGTACTCCCTATTCACCCATGACTGCGTGGCCAAACACGCCTCCAACTCAATCATCAAGTTTGCAGACGACACAACAGTAGTAGGCTTGATTACTAACAACGATGAGATGGCTCTGGGAGTGTGGTGCCAGGAAAATAACCTCTCACTCAACGTCAGCAAAACGAAGGAGAGGATTGTGGACAGCAGAGGGCGCACCCCCCGATCCACATTGATGGGACCGCAATGGAGAAGGTGGAAAGCTTCAGTACAGGTGCATCAAAGCTGGGACAGAGAGACTGAAAAACAGCTTCTATCTCAAGGCCATCAGACTGCTAAACAGTCATCACTAACATACCAGAGGTCACTGCCTATAGACACTGATTAGAAATCAAAGGCCACTTTAAGGAATAGAACATTAGCCACTCTAATGTATTTGTATCTGCATCACTCATCTCTATGTATAAACTGCACTCTACACTATTCTACGGTATCTTAGTCACTCAAATTGTGTGTACAGATTGCATCACCCATCTTATATGTACAGTCGTGGCCAAAAGTTTTGAGAATGACACAAGTATTGGTCTCCACAAAGTTTGCTGCTTCAGTGTCCTTAGATCTTTATGTCAGTAGTTACTATGGTACACTGAAGTATAATTACAAGTATTCCATAAGTGTAAAAGGCTTTCATTGACAATGACATTCAGTTTATGCAAAGAGTCAATATTTGCAGTGTTGACCCTTCTTTTTCAAGACCTCTGCAATCTGCCCTGGCATGCTGTCAATTAACTTCTGGGCCACATCCTGACTGATGGCAGGCCATTCTTGCATAATCAATGCTTGGAGTTTGTCAGAAGTTGTGGGTTTTTGTTTGTCCACCTGCCTCTTGAGGATCGACCACAAGTTCTCAATGGGATTAAGGTCTGGGGAGTTTCCTGGCCATGGACCCAAAAGGTCGATGTTTTGTTCCCCGAGCCACTTAGTTAACACTTTTGTCTTATGGCAAGGTCCATCATACTGGAAAAGGCATTGGTCGTCACCAAACTGTTCTTGGATGGTTGGGAGAAGTTGCTCTCGGAGGATGTGTTGGTACCATTCTTTATTCATGGGTGTGTTCTTAGGCAAAATTTTGATTGAGCCCACTCCCTTGGCTGAGAAGCAACCCCACACATGAATGATCTGAGGATGCTTTACTGTTGGCATGACACAGGACTGATGGTAGCGCTCACCTTGTCTTCTCCGGACAAGGTGTTTTCCGGATGGCCCAAACAATCGGAAAGGGGATTCATCAGAGAAAATGACTCTACCCCAGTCCTCAGCAGTCCAATCCCTTTACCTTTTGCAAAATATCAGTCTGTCCCTGATGTTTTTCCTGGAGAGAAGTGGCTTCTTTGCTGCACTTCTTGACACCAGGCCATCCTCCAAAAGTCTTTGCCTAACTGTGCGTGCAGATGCACTCACACCTGCCTGCTGCCATTCCTGAGCAAGCTCTGCACTGGTGGTGCCCCGATCCCACAGCTGAATCAACTTTAGGAGACGGTCCTGGCACTTGCTGGACTTTCTTGGGCGCCCTGACGCCTTCTTCACAACAATTGAACCTCTCTCCTTGAAGTTCTTGATGATCCGATAAATGGTTGATTTAGGTGCAATCTTACCAGCAGCAATATCCTTGCCTGTGAAGCCCTTTTTGTGCAAAGCAATGATTACGGCACGTGCTTCCTTGCAGGTAACAATGGTTGACAGAGGAAGAACAATGATTTCAAGCACCACCCTCCTTTTAAAGCTTCCAGTCTGTTATTCTGACTCAATCAGCATGACAGAGTGATCTCCAGCCTTGTCCTCGTCAACACTCTCACCTGTGTTAACGAGACAATCACTGACATGATGGCAGCTGGTCCTTTTGTGGCAGGGCTGAAATGCAGTGTAAATGTTTTTTTGGGATTAAGTTCATTTTCATGGCAAAGAGGGACTTTGCAATTAATTGCAATTCATCTGATCACTCTTCGTGACATTCTGGAGTATATGCATATTGCCATCATCAACACTGAGGCAGCAAACTTTGTGGAGACCAATACTTGTGTCATTCTCAAAACTTTTGACCACGACTGTATATACTGTATTGTACTCTATACAACGCCACTGACTGCTAAACAACCATCTCTAGCACATCAGAGACTGCTGCCTATAGACATAGATTAGAAATCACTGGCCACTTTAAGGAAATGAAACACTAGTCACTTTAATAATATTTCCGTATCTTGTACTACTCATCTCATATGTTTAAACTGTACGCTATACTATTCTTCAGTATCTTAGTCACTTAAATACTGCATCAACAATCTCTTATGTGTATACTGCATACTATAAAGCTTACTATGCCACTGTATCTTAGTCCAATGCGGCCCTGACATTTATGTATATATTCTCAATCCATTCCTATATATTTCTCTACACCCGCAATAACATCTGCTAACCACGTGTATGTGACCAATACATTTGATTTGATTTGATTTGTAAGGCTCAGGCACACCACTAGCGTTTGCTAGCCCAGAGTACTTAGAACCTCTGAACTTAATTTGTGAACCTTGTGCACACCGATTTTACACATAGAATCACGTGAAAAATGTCAGCAGTCAGACGTCCACTGCGGGTGGTCCCTAAAACACAGTGTGTTGAGGGAAGGAAGTGTTCAAATTCCTGATAACATGTGACAAGGAGTCCAGAGAGGGCTGTGTCGATGTGATGATACAGTTGTCTATCACCCTGGAGGGGCCTTGGTATTTATAGAGAGGGGTGGGGTAACGGATGTCTTTGTTAAGTCTGAACGGAACAATATGTCACCGCTATGTCACCTGACCGTGGCTCCCCATGGCCCTGCTGGGGTAGATTGATGGCTAAATGCCAGCAGGACTGTAAATGGGGCCCTTTAATCCTGGTCCCTCTGCCGCTGGTATACCCATTATGATCCTGTGAGCCAGGCGATCAGGCGAAACTCCCTCCCTGGGTATTCTGACTGCATGTACTGTGAACAGAGATGGATGGGCTGAGCTGTAATGTGCTGCTGTACTGTAGGCCTCCGCCTCCTCCTCCACCTTCTCCTTCTGCACTATCCAGGCCGTCAGGGACAACATTGTGTTGTCAGGCTTCATACAACTAATGATATGATATGAGACTTAAGTAAGTGTGGTAAAGGATCCCTTCATTATATCTGTGTGACACAAGAGGATTAAAGGGCTTGTACAAACACTGTTTGTGTTTTGACAGACTGACACTATCATTACTGTCTATGATAACCTTGAAAGCTGTATAGGACAACACTTTACTTAATTGTGATGTGCCATATTGTGTTGTGGTGAAGCGGTGTTCATGGATGTGTATCATATGTGCTTTTGTCTAGTGCGTTCTGTTGTTTCTGTGAAAACAACATAGCTCTGTGAAAGCAAGCACTCTAGTTCATTTTACTTACAGTATATATGACAACATTAGTCTGATTCATAAAGCACAATGCTGGACATCTGTTCACGATGCCAACAAAAGCCTCTCATTATTTCTCCCAGAAAGCTGCAGGCCCGGGTCTTGATCTGCACATCACACTGGCCATATGTGGCGGGTCATGCGTGTGTGTAGAAGACTGCCTGTGCTAATAAAGTTTTATTACAGTGACGTTTTAATAGCAGCACAGCAGATTCAATCTGCACTCGTATCTGGGCCAGCCTAGAGTACAGGCCACTTTACCAGAGAGAGAGGGTTGGGAAGCAGTAGCAACAGGGGCAGGGGAGGAGTGGATGTGGTGGTCGTCTGTCAGTGTGACAAGCAGGGAGATGCACTCAGGCCATTCATAACAACAAGTGACTTGTCATCAGAGGCCATAAAGCACTTGAGATTAAACGAGTAGATCAGAGTGTGGAATAAGTGCCTGAGCCATCAGCCCAGCCTGCTGTGTGACAGCACCACACTGCAGCATTTTATACCACTACCTCAGTGTTATTAGGCTATGCATGAGAGGCTGGGAAATGCTATACTATGTACTCTGGATGACTGATAAAGTGTTAAGAAGGAGATGTAGTATGTATTAGAGAGGGATGGATTGGGAAGGAGGGGGTGAGAATGATATCAAAGCTAAATCAAAGCTACTGTAGCGATACAGTGGGGAATGTCACTCTCCTTTTGACAGGGTGTACAAATATCTAGACAATTCGTCAGTTATTGACTGTTAAGCTGATATTGCAATTTCTCTCTCTCTCTGTCTCTCTGTCTCCCTCTCTCTCTTCCCCCGTCTTTCTGTTTCTCTCTCCTCTCTCTGCCTCTCAGGCTCTGCCTTGTGTAAGGATCTCAGGCTGTATCTGAGTAAGTGCTTCACTCCAGGCTCCATGGACAGCCAGCTTCAGCAGGTCATCCGGGAGAACCTCTACCTCCGAGCCGTGCCATGTGAGTCCCATGCAGCTGTGCCCTCTACCTCTCCCTCTAACTGTGCCCGTTACTGTCCCCTATTGCTGTAACCTGTAAGTACCCTTTAAGTCCATTGCAGCTATGCCCTCTAAATCCATTGGGGCGCTATAGTTGTGAGTCCCCATTAGCTGCAGCTCTGTATCTGTTCCAGAGGCTGTAACATGTGAGTCCCCATTAGCTGCAGCTCTGTATTTGTTCCAGAGGCTGTAACATGTGAGTCCCCATTAGCTGCAGCTCTGTATTTGTTCCAGAGGCTGTAACATGTGAGTCCCCATTAGCTGCAGCTCTGTATTTGTTCCAGAGGCTGTAACATGTGAGTCCCCATTAGCTGCAGCTCTGTATTTGTTCCAGAGGCTGTAACATGTGAGTCCCCATTAGCTACACCTCTGTATCTGTTTCAGAGGCTGTAACATGAGTCAATTACAGGTTAGTATGTACTTTTTGAATAATAGAAATAGGAATTAGTATCTCTATGCTCATTACATATCTGGACATCACATCTTAACATTTAAACACTTCAACAAGTTCCTTATCTAATACATGAATTTAGATTTAGAGTAGACCTACATGGCTGGCACCATGAGAACAGTGTTAATTGGTATATAATCACATTCAGAGCCCGGGTAAGCTTGTGACGTGTGTGAATCTAGGAGAGAGCCAGGCGCAGGAGATGGTGTGGAACAAAGGTATACGTTGAATACCGAGCAAGTATATACCACAATAGAACAGAAAAAGGCACAACTGTTCCAGTAAACTACGAATGGTGCTACAATAACTGGGCAACCGCCTAGAGCACAAAACCACAAGTAATAAATATGTCTACTCGGATATGATAACACCAGGTACATACACAGCCACAATAAACAATAACCGACAAGGACATGAGGGAACAGAGGGAACATATAAACATGAAGTAATTGGGGGAAATGAGAACCAGGTGTGCGTAATGACCAGACAAGACAAATGGATAATGAAGGAGGGAGCGGCAGTGGCTAGAAAGCCGGTGACGACGATCGCCGAAGCATGCCCGAACAAGGGGATGAGGCAACTTCGGATGGAGTCGTGACAAAGCTGTTTTTGCCACCTCCGTGTGCCAATATATGCAAATCGGAGATGTGTTGAGTGGATTTAAAAAATGATTTGTCAACCCTGGCTTCATCAATCAAACATTACAATACAAGTAAAGTTTAGGTGAGAGAAAGCGCCTAGAGGAATATTCCCTGGGACATTTCCATGGCAACTGTCTGTATTGTTACTCTGCTAACATTATCCGGAGTGGCAGTTACTCCCGTTCACTTGGAATATTCTCTGGACTGTATCGGTAGCTTTTTCTGTCTTCATTTAATGCTATTTCACAGGTTCATGTCTGGTATCTCTTTCTTGTTTGGTTACATATTCCTTTTTCTCTTCATGTTGGATGTGTTTTCATCTATTTATACTTAACCTCAATTACTTTGTTCAATGATAAGGATTTAAAGTTGTCTAAAACATTTGAATTAAAGACTCTTGGGTATATAGATAATCGGTTGCTATCTTAATCCTCTCTCTAAGGGCCAGAGTGATGTCACAGTGAGAGTGGACTGGATAGGGCTATGGTGTGGATTTCTGTGAAGCTCTTATTTTGGTGTCATATCACTGACTGGTGTAATATCTGTCTGATAGGTTTGGCTCGTGTCATGTTGTCTCTCTTGAACAGTCGTTAGTCTGCCTGGCGGGCTGGCCACAGACCACCCTAGCCGGCCATAGCACGGCCAGCCCACGGCGATGGGGAGTTTGGCACTAATCTCTTGTTTAGCCAGGAAGTAGGTCATGTGGAACAGTCTGCCAGACCAGTCAGCCTCTACACCACGTCTCTCTGATTCTCGTTGAAAGAGCAAGGTGCAGGTTGAAACTCCCAAGAATACGCAAGAAAACAACAAGACATTCTGGGTCTTTGAGCTTTGAACATTGAGACATGAACATTGAGACGTACAGTACATTCACATAAAAGAGGCAAACGCATTCTCCAAACCAAGTCCTTTTACATAAGAATTCCATTTAACCAGTTTGTAATTAGATGGGGATAGAGGTGATGGATCAGTCAGATTTTTAGTCTGTAGCATCTGTACTATAAATATGCTCAGCATTTATAGATTATGGATTAGAGAGCCTTGCTGCTGGTGCTGCTAGACCCGGGTGGAGATAGACTTGTGACACAGCCCAAGTTGGAGTGACAGCGAGGCAGCACGCTCATCCCCTGGCTGTGTAATCCTCTGATCTGCAGGAGATGGAAGACACAGTAAGATGCTGCTGCTCTCCTGCTCCCTCCTATACCAACACAGACAAACACTGTAACAACGTTGAAATCCCAAGTTTAGCCCACTTGCAAAAAAACAAGCAAGTCAACTGAAATGACACTCTTGATTTGCAACTTATACCTCTCATGCTTGGTTTGAAACATGGTTGTTTAGTTTTTCATGGTGGAAGAAGACATTGTGGATATGGCTGAAACTTCACCTTAAAGAGTTGAATGCAACACTGGCTCAGTGTGGCCCACTTCATGATATACATGTATACTCCTCCTAATATTCCAGGACACAAACAACCTATTGGGGCTATGAAATGTGTTATTTATATAAATGTAAAAGGATTGAGTTAAATGAAGCTAATTACCAATTGTAGATCACAGACGGGAGTGAAAGGTGTATAAATGTAGTCAACCCTGTAAGCCTCTTATGTACTCCATTAGGCCTGCTTTACTATCTCGGATCAATATGTTTTTTAGATGAGGTGGAAAATCATGGCTTAGCTGACAGTTAGCTTCAACAGTGGGCTTATAGGATAAAGTCGCATCCTATTATGTTCACATTTATTGGATGTATTGCCTTTTTAAATAAGTGGTTCATGTTTATAATATTTTCTTTAGAAATATATGCAAAAGAAAAATGTGAATTGCTATTTGAACAAAATTACTGTGTGGATATCCTCACTGTATTTGTATTTTGTTCTTAGTAGACCTGAGAAATAATGGATGTGCATTTTGCTTTGAAAGTATCTCAATCCCCTCACCATTTAAAACATACTGTGTACTTTACTCTGCATTATGTTGCAACTGGCAAGAAATATGTTTACACACAGTGACTCTCATAAGAGCAGGACATAAAAAATTGAAACGCTAAACAGAATTAAGTGAATGCAAGTAATTTATCAATAATTTAGAGGCAGAATTAAATTAATAGCAGACGTGCGTTCGTGCCTCGGGGGAGGGAGGGCAGTAGACGGCTACCTAATGTCTCTATGGGTTGTTGTGGTGCATCCAGTCATTAGACAGAGACACAACGTTATCATAATTAATTAGGGAATTTTGGGAACTACATACCACATTCTCTCTTCTAGGAACTATTTGTACGTATGCCTAGTTGCATAATTACTGTATGTGTCTCCTATCTGCCCTTTACTGACTCCATTTCAGGAAAGACTCAAGGACCTGGAAATGTAGAGATGTTGGCCAGTAGTGATGTTGGCCTGTAGTGATGTTGGCCAGTAGTGATGTTGGCCAGTAGTGATGTTGGCCAGTAGTGATGTTGGCCAGTAGTGATGTTGGCCTGTAGTGATGTTGGCCTGTAGAGATGTTGGCCAGTAGTGATGTTGGCCTGTAGAGATGTTGGCCTGTAGAGATGTTGGCCTATAGAGATGTTGGCCTGTAGAGATGTTGGCCTGTAGAGATGTTGGCCAGTAGTGATGTTGGCCAGTAGTGATGTTGGCCAGTAGTGATGTTGGCCTGTAGAGATGTTGGCCAGTAGTGATGTTGGCCAGTAGTGATGTTGGCCAGTAGTGATGTTGGCCTGTAGAGATGTTGGCCTGTAGAGATGTTGGCCTGTAGAGATGTTGGCCTGTAGAGATGTTGGCCTGTAGAGATGTTGGCCTGTAGAGATGTTGGCCAGTAGTAATGTTGGTCAGTAGGGATGTTGGCCAGTAGAGATGTTGGCCAGTAGAGATGTTGGCCAGTAGAGATGTTGGCCTGTAGAGATGTTGGCCTGTAGAGATGTTGGCCAGTAGTGATGTTGGCCTGTAGACATGTTGGCCATTAGTGATGTTGGCCAGTAGAGATGTTGGCCAGTAGTTATGTTTGATTGTAGATATGTTGGATTGTAGAGATGTTGGCCTGTAGAGATGTTGGCCTGTAGTGATGTTGGCCTGTAGAGATGTTGGCCAGTAGGGATGTTGGCCAGTAAGGATGTTGGCCAGTAGGGATGTTGGCCAGTAGGGATGTTGGCCAGTAGTGATGTTGGCCAGTAGGGATGTTGGCCTGTAGAGATGTTGTCTTGTAGTGATATTGGCCTGTAGAGATGTTAACCTGTAGTGATGTTGGCCTGTAGTGATGTTGGCCTGTAGAGATGGTGGCCTGTAGTGATGTTGGCCGTTATTGATGTTGGCCAGTCAGTTTTGCCAACTGTTGGGTTGATCATGACAAGTCCTGACTCCTGTCTTGTCTTTGACTGGCGGCTGTGTCTTGGTGCTTAATTACCCCTCTACTCCTAACACTCCTCCTATCTCTCTCTCTCTCCCTCTCTCCCCTGGCCCATGGGCCTGAGGGGAGACGCATGGAGGAATATGTCAATAATCCCAGCAATCTCCTGCTGACATGTCATATATATCTCAGAGGAGGGCATTGGTAATGAGTCCTAGCCCCACACACACACACACACACACGTCCTACTTCCTCAGTATTAGCATTAGTGAGTCCTGAGGGGGGGAGAAGAATTACACACACGTCAGAGGGCATCAGGAGATTTGCTATCAGATGTTTAATTAGAGACAGAGCCTCGTGTTCTGTTGCTGATTGGGACATATTAACATGCTCTAAAAGGGTTTCAAGAGGAAAGGTAGACAGTGTTCTGTGTGTCATTGGCATTGTAGTGTGGAGTTCTGTGCTCTCCCTGATGGTGAGACAACAGTGCATTAATCATATGTTTTATGGAGTAACTGGGTTTGACTCCCTCCTACTGGCCCCACTCTGCCATGATACAGTGTTCCTCCAGGAGAAGGAGAAGGACAGGAATTGGACCTTAGCTTGCTGTTTGGAAGAAATTCATTTCAGACTAAGATCTGATTAGGTTTTTTTGGAATGTTTACAAGCAAGTTACACCCATGCTGACATGTAACAAGTAACTCAGAAAATCATTGATTTAACCCCTTACACTTGTGGTAATTGGCCTATATATAGACAGGGCTAAATTGAAATGTTTCTTTCAGAAGAAATATGAAATGCATATCCATATGCATGGTAGCAATTAAAAGGAACAGTTTGGAGATTATGGTAAAATGATTAGACCAAAGTTGAGGACACAACCGTTCACCTGACACAAGACTGAATCCAAACATTCCACTGTTTACATTATATAGTTTTCGCTGCATTTGTTGATACATCTGGAAATATTCTGGATACATTCAGTAACATTAAAATAATATTTGTGGAAAATTCGGGGTTGGCGAAACATAACATAAGACAAAAAAAATGCCAAGGGTTTGAGTGAGAGGTCTAACTAAGAGGTGACACCAGTGCACTTTTATGAGTCAAAGAAGTCTTCAACTATAGGGTGCTTTTTTGAGCTCTCCGAGCTGTGCCGTTGAAGAACTAGGGTAAGCGCACACAATTGGAACACAGCCCTCCCAGCAAACCAAAATTGGATCTGTGAAAGTTCCCAGAACTTTCTTTAGGTCGCAGCAAATGTTCTCATGACACAAAAACTGTCTACAATGTTTCTTTTAGGGTGCAAAAAATGCATTGTCCGTGGCAAATTTTCATTACAAAACAACAAATATAGGCTCTTCAGGACAACCCAGGGTATAACGCCATGTCATCTTGTAACTGTACATCAAACACAGTGATCATAAACATTGGCACTGTATATGACATGAGTTTTATGATATGGAAATGTGAAGTTCTCATTTGGACTTGTGTTTGGCTTCCTTGTATGACATCAAAGCAGTATTTATTATATTCCTCAACGTCTCATTTTACGAGTCCTCGTAATTTACAACATTTCCCTCACTCGGACAACCAAAAATGTGCTAAACTAGCCAAATTAGAGGGATGGGGGCAAGCTCTGTCAAGTTGGTTGTTGATCATTGCTAGACAGCCATTTTCAAGTCTTTCCATTGATTTAAGTCAAAACTGTAACTAAGCCAATCAGGAACATTCAATGTCGTTTTGTTAAACAACTCCAATGCATATTTGTGTTTTTGGTTATTGTCCTGCTGAAGGTGAATTTGTCTCCCAGTGTCTGGTGGAAAGCAGACTGAAGCAGGGTTTCCTCTAGGATTTTGCCTGTGCTTAGCTCTATGAAATTTCCCCCCCGGGGGATCAATAAAGTACCTATCTATCTATCTATCTATCTATCTATCTATCTATCTATCTATCTATCTATCTATCTATCTATCTATCTATCTATCTATCTATCTATCTATCTATCTATCTATCTATCTATCTATCTATCTATCTATCTATCTATCTATCTATCTATCTATCTATCTCATTTATTTTTATCCTGAAAAACCTCCCTCTCCAATGACAAAAATACCCATAACATGATGCAGCCACCACCATGCTTGAAAATATGAAGAGTGGTAATCAGTGATGTGTTGTGTTGGATTTGAAAATATGAAGAGGTGGTACTCAGTGATGTGTTGTGTTGGATTTGAAAATATGAAGAGTGGTAATCAGTGATGTGTTGTGTTGGATTTGAAAATATGAAGAGGTGGTACTCAGTGATGTGTTGTGTTGGATTTGAAAATATGAAGAGTGGTACTCAGTGATGTGTTGTGTTGGATTTGAAAATATGAAGAGTGGTACTCAGTGATGTGTTGTGTTGGATTTGAAAATATGAAGAGTGGTACTCAGTGATGTGTTGTGTTGGATTTGAAAATATGAAGAGTGGTACTCAGTGATGTGTTGTGTTGGATTTGAAAATATGAAGAGGTGGTACTCAGTGATGTGTTGTGTTGGATTTGAACATATGAAGAGTGGTACTCAGTGATGTGTTGTGTTGGATTTGAAAAATGAAGAGTGGTACTCAGTGATGTGTTGTGTTGGATTTGAAAATATGAAGAGTGGTACTCAGTGATGTGTTGTGTTGGATTTGAAAATATGAAGAGGGGTACTCAGTGATGTGTTGTGTTGGATTTGAAAATATGAAGAGTGGTACTCAGTGATGTGTTGTGTTGGATTTGAAAATATGAAGAGTGGTACTCAGTGATGTGTTGTGTTGGATTTGAAAATATGAAGAGTGGTACTCAGTGATGTGTTGTGTTGGATTTGAAAATATGAAGAGTGGTACTCAGTGATGTGTTGTGTGATTTGAAAATATGAAGAGTGGTACTCAGTGATGTGTTGTGTTGGATTTGAAAATATGAAGAGTGGTACTCAGTGATGTGTTGTGTGATTTGCCCCAGACATAACACTTTGTATTCAGGACATGAAGTTCAGTTTTACTTTAGTGCCTTATTTGCAAACAGGATGCATGTTTTGGAAATATTTTATTCTGTGCATGCTTGCTTCCTTTACACTCTGTCAATTAGGTTAGTATTGTGTAGTAACTACAATGTTGTTGATCCATCCTCAGTTTTCTCCTATCACAGACATTCAATTATGTAACTGTTTTAAAGGCACCTTTGGCCTCATGGTGAAGCCCCTGATTGGTTCTCTTCCTCTCCGGCAACTGAGTTAGGAAGGACACCTGTATCTTTGTAATTAATGGGTTTATTGATACACCATCCAAAGTGTAATTAATAACTTCACCATGCTCAAAGGGATATTCAATGTCGACTGAGGGACCTTACAGATAATTGTATGTGTGGGGTACAGAGATTAGGTAGTCATTCAAAAATCATGTTAAACACTATTATTGCACACAGAAGGAGTCCTTGCTACTTTTTGTGTGACTTGTTAAGCACATTTTCACTCCTGAACTTATTTAGGCTTGCCATAACAAAGGGGTTGAATACTTACTGACTCAAGAGATTTCTGTTTTTTTTATTAATTTGTAAAAATAGAAAATAAAACAAATTCTACTTTGACATTATGGGGTACTATGTGTAGTACATGTGTACTATGTGTAGTACATGTGTACTATGTGTAGTACATGTGTACTATGTGTAGTACATGTGTACTATGTGTAGTACATGTGTACTATGTGTAGTACATGTGTACTATGTGTAGTACATGTGTACTATGTGTAGTACATGTGTACTATGTGTACTATGTGTAGTACATGTGTACTATGTGTAGTACATGGGTACTATGTGTAGTACATGGGTACTATATGTCTAGGCCTGTGACACAACATTTCAACTGAATCCATTTTAAATTCAGGCTGTAACACATCAAAATGTGGAAAATGTCAAGGGGTATGAATACTTTCTGAAGGCACTGTACATATCCTACTTGCACATGCTATATACTGTACAGTATGAGTTTCAATACTTTTTGTTTCATTTCATGAGGGGTATGCTAATGCATTACGTTGTAACAGTGAACTGTGGAGACAGATTGGGATGTGTAACTCTCTCGACTCACTCTCCAGGCACGACCAGACTGCCCCGTGACGGGGAGATCTCAGGGGTGGACTACAACTTTGTCTCCATAGAAGAGTTCTTCTCTTTAGAAGAGTCAGGAGCTCTTCTGGAGAGCGGCAAGTTCAAAGGTGAGGAGCGGAGAGGTATTTATTCACCAAGTCCCTCTGACCTCAACTGCATTTCATTTCATAGACATTCTTTCAGGATCAATGCACAGTAGGTAGTATACTGTATATTGCAGATAGATGATGCTAGTCTAACTATAGGGGCAGAGGGCTAACCCACAAACCAATCCACACAGTATCTTACCAGGTAGACACATGGCTGGTGAATATCATTAATGTAATGGGATATAAGAACATTTTCTCAGAGAAAGCCTAATTATTTCCATGTAATTAATGACACCAGGTCTTGAACAGGTCTCAGTCCCTCCACCATGCACAACCCACCCCAGACAGGGGAGGGTTAAAGTTGGACCGCTTCCTCTGATTGAAAAGGCAACCCCGGATTAGCATGCATAATTCATATGAGTTTAATGGGCACAATAAATGCCATCTTCACTTTGCCTCACATGTGACATTGACGGCAGTACGGCTCCTGCAAAGCAATCAGGAGAATCAGCGAGTCGGCAGTACAGTTATACTATGGTGGGATAACCTTGACGAGTACACCAGCATCCTAATGTTTCTCCTTACCCTGGTCTGACTGTACGAGCTGTAGGAATAGATTTCAGTTATTTGATGTGTACCCTAGCTGCCACAACAGAAGGATATAATTGAAGAAGGAAAAACAAGAGTATACTGTACTGATCCCTAGGTTGGATTGTAATCTGTGATGTATGCACTGCACTGGAACACTTCCATCATACTATTTAGGATTTACTGTATTTTCTATATTTTGTATAATGATTCATAATTGAATCTCTAAATTGAATCGCTTTACCTCTTATCCTTTTTATCCTTTTCACAATCATATTTGTTTTATTTATTTATGTGTATATTTTTTTGGCACTGTAGACCAAAAGCCAAAAGTACCAATATGCCTCTAACAATAAAAATATATCTTATTCCCTCACTTTCTACTTTACTCTCTCTCCCATCCTGTTCTCTTTCAGGGAACTACTATGGCACACCCCGGCCAGTACATATCGGTCCAGAGAGCCCTCCCATCACCTACCAGGAACACCGCAACCTGCTCCGGAACTTCCGAACACGCAGCAAGTCACTTAGCAACCTGGAGAAAGCAGGCGAGGAGGGGGAGAACAGCGAGGAAGACTCTGGCCTGTCAGGCAGGTTTACCAAAGACAGACTGCCCCGTAAGACTATATGGGTGACCAATCTACTACAGACATATTGTGGTAATAAGTAGTATTAGTAGTATTAGTAGTAGTAGTAGTAGTAGTATTAATAATAGTAGTAGTAGTAGTAGTATTAATAGTAGTAGTAGTATTCATACTAAAAGTATAGTAAGTAGTAGTAATAACAGTAGTGGTAGTAAATCATTTTTCATTCAAAACCTTTTTGTGATTTTAAGTTGCCAAAATGTGTGATTTGTTTTCCGCCATTTTGTTTAGCTAAGTATGGAGGCCAACATCTACTGTAAACTGTAAAGACTGCCTTGTCCCTCTGTACCTCAGAGTTTTTGATGGCCAAATGAATCAATGATGGGCATGATTAGTATGCGCCTAGCTCTTTGTGGGGCTTTGGTCGCATTGATCACTGGACCTGCTCCAGAGGAGGGTCTAGCTGACCGCGCGTGGGCTAGGCTGTGTTGCAGGCAGAGAGCAAGGAGCTGTCCATGATCCTGACCTGTGCTGCTGAGTCATCTATCGCCTGGTTGGGTGGTGCTGAACAGAGTGCTTGATGGGCTGGCTCTGACTGCAGCTCTGGGTGTGCAGCAGGCCACATCCTCCCACACCTAGTACATTCTAAAGCACAGGAGGGTGGGGAAAAGCTGTTTACATATAGTTTCAAGTTGTATTAGTCGTATGTACGGGACACGCATGGTATACATGGTCCAACTAAATGTTTACTTGCAGGTTCCTTCTCGGCAATGCAACAACAATAATACATAATACAATATAAGAATACGAACATAAAGTAAATGGCAGTAGAATAGAATATACATTTGAGCATCAGTATAATACTGGAAGGTACAATATTTACATGTGTATTGGGGAAGGAGGGGCATGGCGGGCAAGTGTGTAAACTGAGCAGTATAATACGATTCTGGTTGCAGCAGTTGTGATGTGTGTGTGTAGTGTGACTGTATATGTGGGTGTAGTGTGACTGTATATGTGGGTGTAGTGTGACTGTATATGTGGGTGTAGTGTGAATGTATATGTGTGTGTAGTGTGAATGTATATGTGGGTGTAGTGTGACTATATGTGGGTGTAGTGTGAATGTATATGTGTGTGTAGTGTGACTGTATATGTGGGTGTAGTGTGAATGTATATGTGGGTGTAGTGTGAATGTATATGTGTGTGTAGTGTGAATGTATATGTGGGTGTAGTGTGACTGTATATGTGGGTGTGTGCATGAGTGAGTGCAACTTTGCTAACGTGCGGAGAATCAGAGCAGGTGGTCGGTCCAGTTCATGTGTTCAGCATTGTGGCTTGTAGATAGAAACTGTCTCTGAGCCTGTTGGTATCAGACCTCATGCTCCAATGCCGTCGGGCCTTCCTCGGGCACCGTTTTAAGTAGATGTCCTGGATGGGTGGGAGCATGGTCCCAGTGATGTACTGCTCCGTCTTCGCCTTGCGTTCATGGATGGAGCATTTCCCGTACCAGGCCATGATGCAACCGGTCAGAAAGCTCTTGTTGGTGCAGCGGTAGTATATGGAGAGGCCCCGGTGGCATTCCGAATTTCTTCAGTGATGTGGACGCCGAGGAACTTAAAACTTGTGACTCTCTCTACTACAATCCCATTGATGTGGATTTGGACATGTTCCCGCCTATGCTTCCTGAAGTCAACAGTCAACTCCTTTGTTTTGCTGACATTGAGGGAGAGGTTGTTGTCATGACACCACAATGCCAGTTCACTTACCTCCTCACTATAGGCTGACTCGTTGTTGTTGGTTATCAGGTCTACAACCGTGGTGTCATCAGCAAACTTGATGATGGAGTTGGTGTAATGGAAAGCCACGTGTGTTACGAGCCAATGGAGGAGGTGTTGTTGCCAAACCTCACAGCCTGTGGTCTGCCCGTCAAGAAGTGCAGGATCCAGTTGCAGAGGGTGGTGACCAGACCCAGGGCTCTGAGCTTGGTGTTGAGCTTGGAGGGAACCATAGTGTTGAATGCTGAACTGTAGTCAATGAACAGCGTTCTCACATATACTGTAATGTATGGAATGCATGCCTTGCTTTTCTGCGATTTTTGAAACACTAAACTCAATGGATCTAGATTTGAAAATGTGGATGTAAAGCGAACTGTAAACTAAATTCAGTGTAGCCAATTTCCATGATTTCAGAGAGTAAGTTATTCACTGGTTCTGTTTTCACTGTAGTGTAGGCTATCTGAGAACGTCTGTAGTAAGATGTGTCAAACACTAGTTTTCAGTGACATCATTTTCACTGTCCTCTTTATTGACGCTCCAGGTGGATTAGTGGGTATCAGCAATGCCCATCACCTCTCCTTGCCCAGAGGGTCCAGTGGGGAGGATGACAGTGCCATGGAGAACGGCCATGGCAGCACCAGTGCCAGGGTGCGAGCAATGATGCCTAAAAACTGGGAGGTGGCCTACAGCGACTCAGGAGAGCCTTTCTACATAGAGTGAGTGACTATTCTATTCTATATGGATAGACCTGTCTTTTGTATTTTTTACTGGTCCAGGATCAGTTTCCTCTATATCTTGAATGTGTTGACTTGTAAAATACTTTTATAAAGCATTACCATGGTGATTGATTGGTGACTTTGAGGTGGTCTGTCTGTCACTCTCTTTCAGCCATAACTCCAAGATGACCAGCTGGCAGGATCCTCGTGCACAGAGCAGCAGAAAGGCAACGCTTGACAAGATAACATGTGAGCTCTCTCCCATGGAAACACTGCTGGAGCATTTAACTCAAGGTTTCCCAAACTCAGTCCTCGGGACCCTAATGTGTGCATGTTTAGTTTTTTGCCCTAGTACTACACAAGTGATTCAAATAATCAACTAATCATCAAGCTTTGATGATTTGAATCAGCTGTGTAGTGTTAGGGCAAAAACCAACACGTGCACCCCTTGGGGTCCCAAGGACAGAGTTTGAGATACGCTGGTTCAACCTAATAATGCTGTCTGTATATTAATTAGACTAGGACCATAGGCACAGTGAGCCTGTTAATAGAGTTGAATAAAATGAAATGAGATTTTAGTAGAATTTAGATACTGTGTAGTGATTAAGCCCTAACCCAAGCAAGCCAGAACTTGGAACCAATGGCAGGGAGCCATTTTGCTAGCTGCTATGTCTGACAGAGGCCATGTGTTGGGCATGACACTGAAAACCTACTATCATAATTATGTTATGTGATTCACAGATAACACAATAATACATCAACGTTTGACCATTATAGCTGATTATGGCAGTGAGAGACCCCATCTGCCATAATATCATGGGTAAAGCTGGTCTGAATCTTTTGAGTGGGTTGCAGTTTACTGTTTTAACCAGCAGGAGGCGATACAGATCTGCCAGAGAGTTTGTTTCCTTTCAAGGGGCTTGAATCTTCTCTGTGGGACATTATGACAGGGCGGAAAAAACACTTTGCCTGCATGTCTATTTATTTCTAAACGTTTTGCACTAAGTGCCATCTGGCCATGAGTTTTCAGTGTTGTGTATCTCTCAACTCAGTGTTGTGTATCTCTCTCTCTGTCGTTGTCTCAACCTCTTCATAGTGACCTATATTTCCTCGTTACCTTCCAATTGCACAAAACCTCTCTGTCTTTCTCCCTCCCTGTTGTAAGCCTCTCTCTCTGTGTTTCTTTGCCCTTCTCACTCTTTTCTCTATCTTCCCCCCTCTCGTTCCATCCCTCCATCTCTCTTTCTCAGTACCAGGGTTCACAGATGAGCCAGGGGAGCTGAGGGGTTTCTCTATCCACACACGCTTCTCTAAAGGTCCCAGGGGGTTTGGTTTCAACATTGTGGGGGGCAACAGAGCCAGGGAGTTCCTCCAGGTCTACAGCGTCACGCCAGGCGGTCCTGGAGCTCTCAACACAGGTAGGAGAGGAGGAAGAAGGGAGGGGAGGGACAATATACAGAGATGATTGTCATTTATGCAAAGTTGTAGAGTTGTGAATGTATTGAGAATGTGATTTGAAACAGCAAAAATCGTAACTGGGCAATTGTTGATATCATGTTCCTCGTAAATGCCCTCCCAGGCCCACCCAAGACTGTGCCCTTGCCCAGTGATGTGAAATCCATAGATTAGAGCCTAATGCATTTATTTCAATTAACTGATTTCCTTATATTCTGTTCAGTATGCTGTGTATATATACATTTCTATCTCTCTTTCTCTCATTCTCTCTCTCCTCACCGGAGATGGATTACAGTAGTGGGATTTTTCTGTGATCTCTCGCAGAGAGCATATCTCAATCAATCCCTAATCCTAATGGTGTGCATGCCATAATCTAGCTATCATCCCATGCAGCAGCACACGTACATAAAGTACCAGTCAAAAGTTTGGCCACACCTACTCATTCAAGGGTTTTTCTTTATTTTTACTATTTTCTACTATTTTTACTAATTATAGTGAAGACATCAAAACTATTAAATAACACATATGGAATAATGTATTAACCAAATTATTTTATATTTGAGATTCTTCAAAGTAGCCACTCTTTACCTTGATGACCGCTTTGCATTACTCTTGGCATTCTCTCAACCAGCTTCATGAGGTAGTCACATGGAATGCATTTTATTTAATAGGTGTGCCTTGTTAAAAGTTAATTTGTGGAATTTCTTTCCTTAATGCGTTTTAGCCAATCAGTTGTGTTGTGACAAGGTAGGGGTGGTATACAGAAGATAGCCCTATTTGGTAAAAGACCAAGTCCATATTATGGCAATAACAGCTCAAATAAGCAAAGAGAAACGACAGTCCATCATTACTTTAAGACATGAAGGTCAGTCAATCCGGAAAATAACTTTGAACGTTTCTTCAAGTGCAGTGGCAAAAACCACCAAGCACTATGATGAAACTGGCTCTCATGAGGACCGCCACAGGAAAGGAAGACCCAGAGTTACCTCTGCTGCAGAGGATAAGTTCATTAGAGTTACCAGACTCAGACATGGCAGCCCAAATAAATGCTTCACAGAGTTCAAGTAATCTCAACATCAAATGTTCAGAGGAGACTGTGTAAATCAGGCCTTCATGGCCGAATTGCTGCAAAGAAACCACTACTAAAGGACACCAATAAGAAGAAGAGACTTGCTTGGGCCTTGGATCACGAGCAATGGATATTAGACCGGTGGAAATCTGTCCTTTGGTCTGATGAGTCCACATTTAAGAGTTTTGGTTCTAACCGCCGTGTCTTTGTGAGACGCAGAGTAGGTGAACGGATGATCTCTGCATGTGTAGTTCCCACCGTGAAGCATGGAGGAGGAGGTGTGATGGTGTGGGGGTGCTTTGCTTGTGACACTGTCAGTGATTTATTTAGAATTCAAGGCACACTTAACCAGCATGGCTACCACAGCATTCTGCAGCGATACGCCATCTCATCTGGTTTGGGCTTAGTGGGACTATAATTTGTTTTTCAACAGGACACTGACAACACACCTCCAGGCTGTGTAAGGGCTATTTGACCAAGAAAGAGAGTGATGGAGTGCTGCATCAGATGGCCTGGCCTCCGCAATCCCCTGACCTCAACCCAATTGAGATGGTTTGGGATGAGTTGGACCGCAGAGTGAAGGAAAAGCATCCAACAAGTGCTCAGCATATGTGGGAACTCCTTCAAGACTGTTGGAAAAGCATTCCAGGTGAAGCTGGTTGAGAGAATGCCAAGAATGTGCAAAGCTGCCATCAGTGCAAAGGGTGGCTATTTGAATAATCTCAAATATAAAATATATTTTTATTTGTTTAACACTTTTTTGGTTACGACATGATTCCATATGTGTTATTTAATAGTTTTGATGTCTTCACTATCACTCGCTCAACGCTAAATCTTGTTTAGATCTATTATTGAATAATGTGGCTATTGAGCAAGTTGAGGAGACTAAACTGCTGGGTGTAACACGAGATAGCAAGCTATCATGGTCAAAACATACCTTACCTTTTCAACTGCTCGTTAACGCAAATATTTAATCAGCCAATCACGTGGCAGCAACTCAATGCATTTAGGCATGTAGACATGGTCAAGGCGATCTGCTGAAGTTCAAACCAAGCATCAGAATGGGGAAGAAAGGTGATTTAAGTTACTTTGAACGTGGCATGGTTGTCAGCACTTTGAGTATTTCAGAAAGTGTTGATCTACTGGGACTTTCCGCACAACCATCTCTAGGGTTTACAGATAATGGTCTGAAAAGGAGTGTACAGTGAGCGGCAGTTCTCTGGGCGAAAATGCCTTGTTGATGGCAGAGGTCAGAGGAGAATGGCCAGACTGGTTCGAGCTGATAGAAAGGCAACAGTAACTCAAATATACACTCGTTACAATCAAGGTATGCAGAAGAGCATCTCTGAATGCACAACACGTCAAACCTTTAAGCAGATGGCCTACAGCAGCAGAAGACCACACCGCGTGCCACTCCTGTCAGCTTAGAACAGGAAACTGAGGCTACAATTTGCACGGGCCCACCAAAATTGGACAATAGAAGATTGGAAAAATATTGCCTGGTCTGATGAGTCCCGATTTCTGCTGCGACATTCAGATGGTAGGGTCAGAATTTGGTGTAAACAACATGAAATCATGGATCCATCCTGCCTTGTATCAACGGTTCAGGCTGGTGGTGGTGGTGGTGGTGTAATGGTGTGGGGCATATTTTCTTGGCACATTTTGGCCCCTTAGTACCAATTGAGCATTGTTTAAACCACAGTCTACCTGAGTATTGTTGCTGACCATGTCCATCCCTTTATGACCAGTGTACCCATCTTCTAATGGCTACTTCCAGCAGGATAACGCACCATGTCACAAAGCTCACATCATCTCAAACTGATTTCTTGAACATGACAATGAGTTCACTGTACTCAAATGACTTCCACAGTCACCAGATCTCAATCCAATAGACCACCTTTGCGATGTGGTGGAACGGGAGATTCACATCATGGATGTTCAGCCGACAAATCTGCAGCAACTGTGTGATGCTATAATGTCAATATGGACCAAAATCTCTGAGGAATGTTTCCAGCACCTTGTTGAATCTATGCCACAAAGAATTAAGGCAGTTCTGAAGGCAAAAGGAGGTCCAACCCGGTACTAGCAAGGTGTACCTAATGAAGTGTATAGTCTCAATGGTTGAATGTCAGGAACATGCATGTCAGTCTCTCCTGGCTTCAAAGTTGAGGAGAGAATGACTGCATCACTATTGGTAGTTGTGTGAGGTATTGATGTGTTGAAGGTACCGAACTGCCTGTTCATGCAGTTGGCACACAGTTCAGACACTCATCGGTACAACACAAGACATGCAATCAGAGGTCTCTTCACAGTCTCCAGGTCCAGAACAGAGGCTGGGAAACATACAGTATTAAATAGAGCCATTAATACATGGAACTCTCTGCCACCCCAGGTAACTCAAGCTCGCAATGAAACCAGATTTAAAAATCAGATAAAAGAACACCTTATGGCACAACGGGGACTGTGAAGAGACGCAGACATTTTGATATATTTTGTATTGTAATTTGCACTGTATTATGTAGGTAAGTGGCCTTGCACAAGCCTTCTCCTGTTACTGAAGAGTGAGGCAGAGGCAGGAGATTATGTAGTGTTACAGTGGGGAAAATAAGTATTTGATACACTGCCGATTTTGCAGGTTTTCCTACTTACAAAGCATGTAGAGGTCTGTAATTTTTATCATAGGTACACTTCAACTGTGAGAGACGGAATCTAAAAATCCAGAAAATCACATTGTATGATTTTTAAATAATTAATTTACACGGCAGGACCTGGTCAATGACCTGAAGAGAGCTGGGACCACAGTCTCAAAGAAAACCATTAGTAACACACTACGCCGTCATGGATTAAAATCCTGCAGCGCACGCAAGGTCCCCCTGCTCAAGCCAGCGCATGTCCAGGCCCGTCTGAAGTTTGCCAATGACCATCTGGATGATCCAGAGGAGGAATGGGAGAAGGTCATGTGGTCTGATGAGACAAAAATCAAGATTTTTGGTCTAAACTCCACTCGCTGTGTTTGGAGGAAGAAGAAGGATGAGTACAACCCCAAGAACACCATCCCAACCGTGAAGCATGGAGGTGGAAACATCATTCTTTGGGGATGCTTTTCTGCAAAGGGGACAGGATGACTGCACCGTATTGAGGGGAGGATGGATGGGGCCATGTATCGCGAGATCTTGGCCAACAACCTCCTTCCCTCAGTAAGAGCATTGAAGATGGGTCGTGGCTGAGTCTTCCAGCATGACAACGACCCGAAACACACAGCCAGGGCAACTAAGGAGTGGCTCCGTAAGAAGCATCTCAAGGTCCTGGAGTGGCCTAGCCAGTCTCCAGACCTGAACCCAATAGAAAATCTTTGGAGGGAGCTGAAAGTCCGTATTGCCCAGCGACAGCCCCGAAACCTGAAGGATCTGTATGGAGGAGTGGGCCAAAATCCCTGCTGCAGTGTGTGCAAACCTGGTCAAGAACTACAGGAAACGTATGATCTCTGTAATTGCAAACAAAGGTTTCTGTACCAAATATTAAGTTCTGCTTTTCTGATGTATCAAATACTTATGTCATGCAATAAAATGCAAATTAATTACTTAAAAATCATACAATGTGATTTTCTGGATTTTTGTTTTAGATTCCGTCACTCACAGTTGTAGAGTACCTATGATAAAAATTACAGACTTCTACATGCTTTGTAAGTGGGAAAACCTGCAAAATCGGCAGTGTATCAAATACTTGTTCTCCCCACTGTATGTAGTATTATGTTCATTATGTATATTATATTATGTATATTATGTATTTTATTTGTCTTTTTGTTTCTTGTTTGGAAGCAAGGCAGCGGCTAATTGGGGATCCCAAATACAAAATACTACTTCACCCAAACACACATGTACAGAACAGTATACAGAAATAGTATACCATTTACAGTTGAAGTCAGAAGTTTACATACGCTTAGGTTGAAGTCATTAAAACTAATTTTTCAACCACTCCACAGATTTCATGTTAACAAACGATAGTTAGAGCATCTACTTTGAGCATGACACAAGTAATTCTTCCAACAATTGTTTAGACAGATTACTTCACTTATAATTCACTATATCACAATTCCAGTGGGTCAGAAGTTTACATACACTAAGTTGACTGTGCCTTTAAACAGCTTGGAAAATTCCTGAAAATTATGTCATGGTTTTAGAAGCTTCTGATAGGCTAATTGACATCATTTCAGTCAATTGGAGGTGTACCTGTGGATGTATTTCAAGGCCTACCTTCAAACTCAGTGCCTCTTTGCTCGACATCATAGGAAAATCAAAAATAATTCAGCCAAGACCTCAGAAAAAATATTGTAGACCTCCACAAGTCTGGTTCATCCTTGGGAACAATTTCCAAACGCCTGAAGGTACCACATCTGTACAAACACCATGGGACCACGCAGCCGTCATAGCGCTCAGGAAGGAGGTGCGTTCTGTCCCCTAGTACTTTGGTGCGAAAAGTTCAAATTAATCCCACAACAACAGCAAAGGACCTTGTGAAGATGCTGAAGGAAACAGGTACAGAAGTATCTATATCCACAGTAAAACGAGTCCTATATAGCCTGAAAGGCCACTCAGCAAGGAAGAAGCCACTGCTCCAAAACCACCATAAAAATGCCAGACTACGATTTGCAACTGCACATGGGGACAAAGATCGTACCTTTTGGAGAAATGTCCTCTGGTCTGATGAAACCATAATGACCATTGTTATGTTTGGACAAAAAAGGGGGAGGCTTGCAAGCCGAAGATCACCATCCTTACCGTGAAGCACGGGGGTGGAAGCATCATGTTGTGGGGGTGCTTTGCTGCAGGAGGGACTGGTGCACTTCACAAAATAGATGGCATCATGAGGAAGGAAAAATATGTGGATATATTGAAGCAACATCTCAAGACATCAGTCAGGAAGTTAAAGCTTGGTCGCAAATGTGTCTTCCAAATGGACAATGACCCCAAGCATACTTCCAAAGTTGTGGCAAAATGGCTTAAGGACAGCAAAGTCAAGGTATTGGAGTGGCCATCACAAAGCCCTGACCTCAACCCTATAGAACAGTTTTGGGCAGAACTGAAAGCGTGTTTGAGCAAGGAGGCCTATAAACCTGACTCAGTTACACCAGTTCTGTCAGGAGGAATGGGCCAAAATTCAGCCAACTTGTTGGAAGCTTGTGGAAGGCTACCCGAAATGTTTGATCAAGTTAAACAATTTAAAGGCAATGCTACCAAATACTAATTGAGTGTATGTAAACTTATGACCAACTGGGAATGTGATGAAAGAAATAAAAGCTGAAATAAATCATTCTCTCTACTATTATTCTGACATTTCACATTCTTAAAATAAAGTGGTGATCCTAACTGACCTAAGACAGGGATTTTTTACTATTATTAAATGTCAGGAATTGTGAAAAACTGAGTGGAGTATTGTACAGAGTGTAGTATTGAAATGTATACTAAATAATGCAATGGGATAACTTCACCAGGACCTCCCTCTCAACCTCTCCTCTCTGTCCATACAGCAGATATCCTGGTTTACATAAATGGCGTCTGTGTCCTGGGAATGTCCCACAAAGAAGTGGTAGAGATGCTGAAGGCAGTGCCTGTGGGCCACAGCGTGGACATGGTCCTCCGGAGGGGCTACCCCATGCTCTACAACCCTGACGGCTGCCCCAAGCAGCCCCATCCTGGGTTCACCGACATCTGTGACCCCCTCCTCCCACCCACCACCACCCAGCCCCAGCCCTCACACCAGCGCCTCGCCCTCCTTCGCCCATCCACAGCCCCAGCCCAGACCCAGTATCATAATCTCAACGGGGTCCTTTCTCACCACAATGATGTGGGTTATATGGGTCTAGGAGTGGGGCCAGAACTAGATGCCAATGGGAATGCCACCTCCATAGCTACCCAACCACCACCCTCTTACAGACGCTCCAGCGGACAGCTTGCTCACTCCATGGCCTCTACTACACCATCGTACAAACTGTCTAGTGGGCACCTTGCTCACTCCGCTGACCCACCCACGTACAGACGATCCAGTCGCTACCTATCTGACTCCACCTCCCCTACGCCACCCTCATACAGACAATCCAGTGGTAGAAACACTCCCACCATCCCCCCGGTCCGCCCGCCCCGCTCACTGAGGGGCCTCACCCGCCTGCAGGCCTCTGACAACTGCCAAAGTGACAGCGAAGTGGTCTCAGCCATCGGCTCACACAGGTAGGGTAGAACACGCAGACACACACACAATGTAATTTAGAGGTAATTTATTCTCATGGAGAACCCTGACTATCTTTGTTTCTCTTTTCATTCTCTGCAGGGCATTTATGATCCGTAACCACAACAATAACTCCCTCTCTACCCCCCCTCAGCCCCTGCGCTACAGAACCTCTAAAAGTGACCTGTCAGAGAGCGATCTGTCCACCTCCTCCACCCTCCCTGTGTCCAGACTGCCCATGCCCCAGTCAGAGACACCCCGTCTTTCGTCCTCCCCTGGCGGAGGGGTGTACTCCCGCCTCATCAGGCCCCAGGCCTCCCTGCTGAGACCCCCTCCCACCCCTGACAGCCCCCACCTCAGTTTCAATGGCTTCCATGGCAATACCAGCGGCAGCGGCAGCCCCAACAGCATCTCGTCTCCCGGGGCGATGAGCCTGGGCAGTGGGTTTGGGGTGGGAGTTGGGGTTGGAGGTGGAGGGGAGCTGGTGCCAGTGGCCCTGGCTCAGTCTAAGGGTGGAGGGGGGATGGGTTTCAGTGTGACAGCCGGGGGACAGGGAGGCAGGCTGGCCCTTGTCAAGAGGGTCTGGGACAGGAGGCAGTGCTCCTCCCTACAGCCAGGGGACGCCATCATGAAGATCAACGGAGCAGATGTCCAGAGTCTCAGCTTGGCACAGGTAATGAGGAGGGAAAAGAACAGAGAAAGAAGATAAGGAAAGAGATGGAGAATAAGTATAGGGACATTTAGATCAAAGATAATAAAGTGATACTTTTCCGTCCAGGTACAACGGGTTCTCCAGGAACACACCAAACAAGGAGAAGTGATCTTATTGGTTCACAGAGGAGGTAAGAACATGAGCTAGTTTCCTGCAAACTTGTCCTTAAGAGTTTTTATTTATTTATTACATCTATTCTCAGCCCAAGTGATGAATAAAGACTCAAAAAAATCTCAAGAATTCCTTTGTCTTTATTGATGTTATTTCTCTTCTTCAGGTTCCCACCGTTCTTCCATCTCCCCCAACTCTATGCGGAGAGTCCCCTCACCACTCCTCTGCCCCCCTCCTCCACCCGTGACGTCAGACAACAATCCTTCGCCCCCTGCGGAGGTCCTGATCCTACCCCGTCCCTCCTCCACCCCTCCTCCCCCTCCTTCCCCCCCTCACCCGGCCATGGTGCGCTCCTCTCTGGTTCAGAGCACCAGCTTCCTGGAGTCAGTCCCAGTCACCCTCACCATGGAGCCCAAAGACTGGCTGAACGAGGGCATGGAGGATGAGGGGGACAGGGAGGTGGTGATCCCAGGACCAGGGCAGGAGGGAGGGGGACGGAACCGTTTGCCCCGGGGGTTTGATGTGGAGCTGAGGAGGAAGCCGGGAGAGGGGTTCGGATTTGTCATTGCTTCTGAGGATGTAGAGAACAGGAAAGGTGAGAACTGATTGATTTGTAGCAGAGCCCTTGTCATGTTACATTGCCATGTTACATCTTCTAATTGGTTGGATTGATGAGACTTTAGAAAATAGGAAGCATATATTTTATCTGGCCCCTAACAAATGTCATCACCCAGTGAAAAGATGGCCTTCAGCTTGAAGAGAAAAGCTTCCCAATTGGACATACTGTTCTGTAGGATGATGAATATATTATGATGGCTGCATGACAGTCACTGAGTCATGATGATGAGTCATAGGTCTCTGTCACGTAAAGACAGACCCCCCCCCCTCCCCCATCCCATGATGACATCATCCTGCGCACTGCTCGTTATGTATTTAGTGTTTCAGACAGCACTCCAGATACTATGAAGTCATAAATTGCACTAAGTGTATCATTGTTATGCTAAAGCTGGGATGCTGTTGTGCTGCTTCCTTCCTTGTGTGTGTGTGTGTGTGCGTCCTTGTGTGTATTAAGGTGTTGTTATTATAGGGTGTAATATTTTGTGTGGTGGTGCCCAAGTGTGCAAGTGCATTTGATCAATATTTTTTAGTGTGTGTGTGTATCACGTGTGTACTTGCTGTACCTCATGAAAATTAATGGAATCAGTAGTGAGCGTGAAGCCCCATGCCACAGGGCTATTAGGAGCTAAGCCACACTGGTTTTATGTGTCAGTGCTCTTATCTAAATCAGCCTGTCAGCTCCATTTGCCTCCCACAGAATAACCTTCTGATGATAACACGCTGCTTTACGCTCATAGTCCTAATCCTGCTATAACACTACACAGTATACTGCACCTCTATCACGTACAGTTAACAGCACAGGGATTCTTGAAAGTCGGGAAAATCCTTGTCCGGCAGGGAAACTTTATTTTTATAGTTAACACTTTTTGATTTTGTTGCATTATTTAAGCTAACATATTACATTTATGGGAATTTTTTAAGGGGAAAGGTTTGCTTTTGCAATTTTCAAAATATGTTCAATATTATTCATTTCCATGTCGGCTCTATGCCCGGAAATACCCTTGTCCGGAGCAAAATATCCCAATTTCCAACCCTCCAAAAAAAAGTTTAAAATTGAAAAACTGCCAATAATTAATATTAACTGAAAAGGGATCTTATGTTGTTTCTTGCAATAGCCCTCTCTGACTTTAAATAATATTTATCTCAAAACTGTGATTCCTAAAAAAGGTGTCCGGGGATTTGGTCAACTCCGTCAGATTGGTCTAAAATTCTAAATGAATCAGGAATGAGCAGAGTCAGCTGCACCATAAGCCCCCCTGTTTCATCTCCTCATTTAGTGCAACAACACCACTGGTCTGTAAAGTGCTCTACTTTTGATAGATTAAAAGAAACAATATTGAAATCCCAGTCATGAAGCAACTGAGGAAAAATACAATTTCTACTTTGTATACCACTTGAATGAAGAAGAAAAATTCATTTTTTTGTCAACTCCGTAAAACATAAACTCCTTCAGATTTTTGTCTAACGTCAACTCCGTCAGATTGCTGAAAGATCTGATAGAATGGTGATGTTTTAATTGGGGATTTTCAAATGAATCATTTTCTATACTTTACAAATGTTTGTATTTAGCTTTTATTTTTAGAGGCAAAAATATGTCGGTTTTGAGTATTCGTTGTCAACTCCGTCAGTACTTGTCAACTCCATCACTGATGGCTAACTCCCTTAAGCTTTTTTAAATGGATTATTTAATTCTCACATTAGATTATTCAAATATGCAATACACATTCAGAACGTAAAACATTATAAACCAAACATTATCTAGATCTAGCACATCAAATACGTCAATAGAGTACCTATTTATCTATCGATCTATCGATCTATCGATCTAGTTTAAGCATATGTTGCAGAACAGTGATTTAAAATATTTTTCCTGAATATTATTACGTATTTGATGTGCTAGATCTAAGGGATAATATTTGGTTTATAAATGTTTTTTTATGTTCTGAATCTAGAAAAACATGCCAAAATGCTAATGAAATTAGCCCTGAAGCATTATATAGTGCTATAAAATAAAACAAAAAGAAGTTTGGAGATTTGTATTACATGTTTGAATAATCTAATGTGAGAATTAAACAATCAAGGCCTTTAATCCTTTGGAGCGTACAAACACGCAGGTGTGATCATTCTACAATGATCCCTGCAGCGTACGCTCAAACCGATGTTATTAGAACACTTCATTACACTTTCTAGTTACGATTGACGCAACAGTCAGCGTTTGAGCTGGCCACAGTTTTTTCACAGAAACATTTTCCACAAGCACAGTCCTTACAACGTTATGTCCTCAATGTGAGCAGTTTATTTTTGTATGCAATGTTCAGATTAACTTTGCTGTTGCGTAACAATAACATTTTTGAAGGATGACCGCATTCTTACATCAAGCGCATAAAAAAAATCACTCTGGGGGAACCTTTAGAGATATTTGGTACTCACTCGTGAAAAGGTTAAACACTTTTTGGGCAATAAATGAGCTTACATAAATCCAGCATTTTATGAAAATATAGAATCATTATTAGGTTGTTCCTTTACATCGTTTGATAGCTGATACTGTGGTCTTTCACAACCATCCTTTTTTATCGCCAGTAAGAAACTGCTAACAGCTGAGAACTGCTGCTAGCTCATTTGCAAGCACAATAAAACAACAATTTAGGGAGTAGAGATTCCCAGAAATCGACAGATCATCCACTAGGGGCGGAACTAAGAACTGCTGAAAATGCACAGTCAACGAGGAATAGGTATTCTGTCAAGGATTTGTTTAGTTTTTTAATTATAGAGGCATACTAAGACAAAACAAACGTGACACTGTGTGTAAATCAGGGCTCTCCAACCCTGTTCCTGGAGAGCTACCCTCCTGTAGATGTTCGCTCTAACCCCAGTTGTAACTAACTGATTCAGCTTATCAACCAGCTAATTATTAGAATCAGGTGCACTAGATGAAGGTTGGAATGAAAACCTACAGGACGGTGGCTCTCCAGGAACAGGGTTGGAGAGCCCTGGTGTAAATGATAACACAGTATACCATCCATTCCATGTGAATTAATTATCTCTCCCCTCTTTGTATTTGCCCCTCTGACCGTTCAACTCTAATGCAGTTCAGTTTGTTTTGTGGGCAAAACTAACATGCACTAATGTTGTCGTAGCAGGATTAAGGTTGTAGGTATTTCGTTTTCTCGTCTCAAAAGGAAAAAGGCTGTCTCTTGCTCCATTATCTTCTCTCACCCACATTTCACCCCTGTCTTATCTCAATAACTCTCCCTCTCCAGCCCTCCCTCTCTCTTTCTGTCTCTCGCTCCTTCCATAATCTACCCTTTTCTATATACCTCACTTCACTCTCCCTCTGGTGAGCACCCGCCCCCTCTATCGCTCTCCACACCCCTTCGCTCTGCAGTAAAAGGGTTCAGTCTGGTTTCTCTAAAGATTAAACTCTCTCCCCCCCCCCCCCCCCCCTTTCTCTCTCTCTCTCTCTCTCTCTCTCTCACACACACTATCCCTCCCTCTCTCTGAATTACTTTAGTGAGACGCTAAACTGAACCTTTCATCAGCAGAGCAACACCAGGGATATGTTTTAGTTAATTCTTTTCCTATTGATCTGACTCCCATGCATTTGGATCTAAGCATCTCCAGGCTGTTTTGTTGGAATTCTTTGCGCTGCGTATGTTATTTTAAAGAGTCATGTTGGAAAGACTACAGTCTGCTTTGAAAACTGTCAAGGACTCAAAACGTAATTATGTTGCGCAGTTTGTATTTAATGCACTTAGCTTTGGATAGTAGTGGTATTTATATGTACGTGTTTTGCGTTTCTGGTTAAATGCTGTCTGTCAAAGTTTGATGCTATGCTTGAGTTGTCAGACTGTGTGTGTGTGTGTGTGTGTGTGTGTGTGTGTGTGTGTGTGTGTGTGTGTGTGTGTGTGTGTGTGTGTGTGTGTGTGTGTGTGTGTGTGTGTGTGTGTGTGTGTGTGTGTGTGTGTGTGTGTGTGTGTGTGTGTGTGTGTGTGTGTGTGTGTGTGTGTGTGTGTGTGTGTGTGTGTGAATTTTGTTTAATTTAAATTAACATTACAGGTTTGCACCAGATCCTGTCAATTAGTTCAACAGCTGCAATATGTCTCTTCTCCTTTGTTTCCTGGAGCACCATTGGAGTTTGAGTCATTCATTGCCTGAGGTATTACTGTAAGCAGCATCTTAAACAGGTGTTGTACTGTAATTAAGGATGTAATCCTACAAGTGGTTATGGTAGTGGTAAAAGTAGCAGTAGTAATAGCATATGTAATTGTATGTAACAGTAGTGGTAGTGTTAGCAGTTTAACAGTGGCAGCTTAGGTAGCAGCGGCAGGTATGATAGTAGTACTGTAGTAATGGCAGTAGCAGGTTTAATAGGGACATCTGTTGACGTAGCTGCGTCGTAATCATGCTAGTTATCAGTTGTGCTAAAAGCATTAGCATGCATGTAACGTGCCGATTGCCTCTCCTGGCTTTAACACATTTACTGTATCAGCATCCTGCGGTGCTGGAGGGATCTCTGCACTGCCTGATTGCCTGATGCATGGGAGCTGTAGAGGTACTGTTATCAGTACTGAGCGGTGATCAATTCAGCGCGTCACAGTCACAGTCAGCCTGCTCTGCTACTGGGCATACTTTACTGCAGTGGGATTACTACTGACAGACAGGAGAACAAGGAGAGCCAGAGGAAATGTGTGTGTGTGTGTGTGTGTGTGTGTGTGTGTGTGTGTGTGTGTGTGCGTGTGCGTGCATGTGTATTGCTGATGTATTATGTATGATAACACTATCTGAAAAAACTCTGCTCTGATTTGACCTGATTGCAGTTTTATGCCTGGGTCACACAGATTGTACTCAGATATGGAGAGAGAACTTAGTCCTTTGATTCGTTTTTTTCTGGATGTCATCCTCAGCACATCACATCTGCCAGACAATCATAGTCTGGGATTACACTCTCATTGATTGTACAGTAACAATGGGACAGATCAGGAAGTACTTACAGAACTGTACGGTTTTCATACTAAGACTAGGAGGAGGAGGGAAGGGGAGAGAGTGTGGCATCTCTGATGCATGAGTATCTGTCTCTGGGTGCTGATGTTGTCTGATTGGTTATATAATGACAATGGCAACACAGGACAGCCAGCTGTCACCACACACACAGCCCAGTACACCTAGGAGAGAGAGAGGGGCTTTGAGAGATGGGGGAGGCAGGCACAAGGGTGTTACTGTGTGGCAGGGAGAGGGAGACAAGGAGGAGGGAGAGAGGAGGGAGAGAGAGAGAAAGGGAGGAGGGAAGGAGGTTGACAGATGGTCCTGTAAGAAGCTTTTAGTTGAGTTAGTTTAGGAGATTAATGAATGAAGCCACTGGGTTCATTTTCTTAATTTCAGTGAATTATTGCGTCACACTTTTTAAAGATATTGGTTCACCTTTTAGGGTTAAGATTGCATTTTTCATGGAAACAGACATGACATTGTATAACGGATTCTCCATTTCCCATGTCAATCCTCACTTATGATCTAACATTTTGTCCGAGTAGCACAAACACAAAAACACACTCGCGCGCGCGCGCACACACACACACACACACACACACCATGGGCCACCTTAGCCTCAGCCTGTGTCTCTGATGTTGTGCATGGTAGTGGGCGTGACGGTGAGTTAATGCAGAGTTGAGGGAGGTGGGGCTGGGAAATGCTGGACAGTGTTCAACTCACAGTCAGGGAAAATGTCAAGCAAGCTCAAACATCAAAGACTGAATAAAGTGTGTGGTCTGGTGTGTGTATGAAAGAGAGAGTGTGTTTAAATAGGTCAGTATAGACCAGGTTACTGTCCTTTGCTAATAGTAGGCTAATTATGCAACACATTTCTTGCCTACAGTTTAGAAAAGGTCTGCAGTATTTGGATAGCGAAATGGCCAGAAGGAATTATTACATTATGTGTAGAGTTTATAAATAACCGAGTCAACCATTCTTTGCTTGTCTCTGGTACTAAAAAAAGATTGAAACACACACAGTTTGAAGACATGTCGTACTTGAAAATGAAGTAAAATGAAAAAGGACAGAAACTTGTCCTTGGTGTGTCAGGGGGATGGAGGGATGGACTGATTAATGGGGAAATGAAGGAAGAGAAGAGAGCTTTGGAGATGGGAAGAGAGAGAGGGTACAGACTAAGTGCAGTAATGTATTATATAACCCTGCCAAAAACAGCATAGGCTTAATTATAGCTTGTTTTGAGGGATTCTGGCCCGAACCAGGATGATTTAGTTCTCCTCTCTCTGTTCCCAGGTGTCCCTTTTTAAATGACCTCACTCATTAGCTCTTCACTCTAATTAACAACCAACTCAAACAAAAATAAAAGCATTGGGTAGAAACAGGTTAGTGTCAATGTCTCTCTTCAAGTGTTAAACCTTGAAATAAGTATCTACTGCAGCACTATACTTCAACCAATGGTTTGGTGTCTGAGGTTTGAGGAACATGTGCTCTCGTATGACCCTGTATAATACTGGACCAATTAGGGGTTTATGAGATGGTGCTACTGTGTAACTTCACTATCTCTCTCTCTCCAGCCACCTCCCTCCTCCCTCACCGGTTCGTGACGGTGCGTCGGGGCAGTCCTTCGGCGAGGAGCGGTCAGATCCGACCAGGTGACCGGTTGGAGGCGGTCGAGGGGCGTTCTGTTGTGACCGTACCCCACCGGGAGCTCGCCCATATCCTGCGCCGAGCTGGAAACACCCTACGCCTCACCATCATCCCCCGTCCTAGCACATGTAAGTGCAAAGAAACACACCTGTATACACACATATAGTTACGCACACACAGCCTATACACTCACACAACGAGCCTCCTCATCTCCTCCCCATTCTAGCTCCCAGGATCACTAAGACATGGTCAATGTTCTCTGTGTGTACATGCATACAGTACCTGTTTACTCTCTGTCCTCATCTACATGCTAACCTCACCCTTCCTCTCTCTCAGACTCCTCCAGCCTATCAGAGACCACAGACTATGACCCCAATTACAGAAGCCGAAAAGGGCACAGGTCACGACCCAAGGTGAGGGCAGAGGCCATCCATCAATGTGTAATGTCCATGCCCTTTCCAGAGAGGCACTCTCACTCGCTTTCACTGTTTCTCTGTCTATGTATCTTTCTCTGATATACACATCTTTCTCGGTCTCTCTCTCTCTCGGTCTCTCTCTCCCTCTCTGTTTCTTCTTTAGCTTGACTCAAGGTATTACAGTGTAGATCTAGACCGCGGCCCAACAGGTTTTGGGTTCAGTCTGCGAGGGGGCAATGAGTACAACATGGGTCTGTACGTACTGGGACTGATGGAGGGAGGACCTGCCTCACGCAGCCACAAAATACAGGTGAGTGTATTGTTTCAGAATGTCGGACCAACCAAGGGTACCTCTTTAAAGAACGGGGTGTCTAATATGTCCTTGTAAAACTGTAAGTTACCTTAACTTGAGGACTGTGCTGTGACTGTGTGCTGTAGGTGAGTGACCAGTTGGTGGAGATCAACGGGGACAGCACAGCAGGGATGAGCCACAGCCAGGCTGTAGAGCAGATACGCAGGGGAGGACACCGCATACACCTGGTGCTAAAGAAAGGCAACGGATACGTACCAGACTACGGTAAGACACAGAAAAGGACCGGGGGGTAGAAGTTTGAACCACTGTAAAACCCCAGAGATGCTCCTCCCACAGCACAAACTGATTTCACTTGATTTGAACAGACTAGGTGGGATGAGGACTGAGGATAAGGGGCGGTAGGTAGAGAGAATCAGGACATTCAACTCAGCATAACCACTAGAGAATCCTCCTCAAACTGTCAAACTTCTGTTTATCTCTCTTGGCCGTATTATATCTCTCTTGGGTGTATATCTCTCTTGGGTGTATATCTCTCTTGGGTGTATATCTCTCTTGGGTGTATGTGTATAACCTCTTTCCCTTCTACTAAATTACTAACAACACTTATTTTTTCTATTTTTGGGGCTTTCCTTCCTTTTATTCTTTCTCTTCTTTTCTTGTGATTCATTCTTTGAACTCTCCATCTCTCAACTTCTATCTTACCTTCACCACCACGTTACCCTTTGCTCTCTCTTTATTTCTTGTCTTCTTTCCCTTTTTCATTTTACTCTACATCTTTCTCTTCTTCTTTGCCCTCCCTCCGTTCCTCTTCTCTCCCTCCCAGTGGAGCTGTCCAGTCTGTCTCTATGTATGACCAACTCCAAGCTAGGCGAACCTTGCTTCTATGTCATCGGCCGGACAGAGAATACGCGGTTGGTAATCGTTCCTGTTAGTCCTCCATTTATTTGTCTCCTTACATTCCTCTCCTCCTCAATCCCTATCTTGTCTCTACTGTTGTCTCTACTGTTGTCTCTACTGTTGTCTCTGTTGTTGTCTCTGTTGTTGTCTCTACTGTTGTCTCTGTTGTTGTCTCTGTTGTCTCTACTGTTGTCTCTGTTGTTGTCTCTGTTGTTGTCTCTACTGTTGTCTCTGTTGTCTCTACTGTTGTCTCTACTGTTGTCTCTGTTGTTGTCTCTACTGTTGTCTCTACTGTTGTCTCTGTTGTTGTCTCTACTGTTGTCTCTACTGTTGTCTCTACTGTTGTCTCTGTTGTTGTCTCTGTTGTTGTCTCTACTGTTGTCTCTACTGTTGTCTCTACTGTTGTCTCTACTGTTGTCTCTACTGACTGTGCGTTGAAACCCTCATTGTGAGACCATGGTCATCCACGTGCTGAAATATTGGTTGTATTGTCTTGAGACTGGTGTATAACTAATGACTCAAACCTTGCCAGTTAAGTCAATGAGAACAATATTGAATTTAATTAATTTGTGTGCAACCTTGGAACTAGAATCTTCTAAGTGTTTCTCAATGCAAAAGAGAGCTAGTGATCTCTATGCTTCAACAATGGAGTAGACATTTGCATGAGAGCACACAATGTTGATAAGTACTGTAATGGTTATAACAAAGGGTTACCTGGAGGGAAGTAGCATCTGTTGATACAGAGCACAACCTACATACATACCGGTACCCCCTGTGACTCGATACCGGTACCCCCTGTGACTCGATACCGGTACCCCCTGTGACTCGATACCAGTACCCCCTGTGACTCGATACCGGTACCCCCTGTATATAGCCTCGCTATTGTCATGTAATTTTCTTGTTACTTTTTGATTTGATTTGATTTTTTTTTTTACTCTTGTAAAAAAGAGTAAAAAATATTTTCTAAACTCTATTTCTTGAACTGCATTGTTGGTTATGGGCTTGTAAGTAAGCATTTCACAGTAAGGTCCACACCTATTGTATTCGGCGCATGTGACAAATACGATTTGATTTGAAATGACATACAGCTACAGTTTCTTACAAGGATACCCTGTGAACTCTGGAGTTCCTCTACAGTGGTTATGTAACATCACCTGCTTCTCTAACTATCTTCATTCTCTCCACCCTATTCAATGTGTTCTCTCTGTTCCCTACTTCCCGTGTTCCTCCCTGTGTGTTCATCAGGCCGTGAGCGAAGAGTCACCTCCCCCTTCCTCCCACAGCAGCACCCCGAGGAGCAGAGTATGGCTGCAGTAGACCTGGCCCGCTGGTCGAGCCGCAGCTATAGGCCCAAGGTGAAGAAGCGGGGAAGGTCTTCGAAAGAGAGACAAAATAAGAGGAAAGAAAGTAGGTCAGGGAGAGGGAGAAGCAGCAGCTCAGAGGGAGAGGAAAGAGCAGTGAGACACAGCCCTGAATCAGACCCTGGTCCTGAGAGACAGGAGGAGGGCAGTGAGACAGGAGGCCGCGGACTGAGAGAGAGGACTCGGGTGAGAGGGAGGGATAGGAGGAGGAAGAACAGGAACAAGGGAGGATCTCACAGTTTACCCAGAGATGCCCTGAGGGAACATAACAACGATAACATACGCATAGAGGCAGAGAGGGGGAAGGAGAGCGGAAGGGAGAGAGAGAGGAGGACAGATAGAAAAAGGAAAAGCAGGAGTGAGGAGAGGGTCAGGAAGAGTGAGAACAACAAGAAAGCAGAGGAAGTGGAGGAGGTGAAGGAAAAGGAGGAGAAGAAGAATGTAGAGGAAGAAGAGGTGGAAGATGAAGATGAAGTGGAGGATGCTTATCTCCCCATTACTAACAAAAGGCTGCCCAGGCCCAAGCAAGACTGGGAGGAAGAGGATGTGGAAGAGAGGGAGAGGAACAGGAGAGAATGGGAAATGGAAAGAGAAAGGGAGTTGGAGAGTGAGAGATTGAGGGATAGAGAGTGGGAGAGTGAGGATGTGAGGTTTAGGGAGATAAAGTGGGAGAGGAAGAGGATAAATGAAGAGGAGAGTGGTGACGATCATGAACAGACTGAATGGGAGGAGAGTGAAAGGTCTCAGTCCCTGAACAACCTGCTCTCCTTGGAGTCTCGCGTGGCCTCCCCACTACAGAGAGACCCCTTCTCCTTCCTAACTCCCTCCTCGGAGCTGGAGTATGCAGAGTCAGGAATGAGCCACTCGGACGGCAGTGTGTCTGCTGCCAGTGTCTCTGGCCTCTCGCTGGCCCTCACAGAGGGGTCCTTTCTGCTCCCAGGCCCCTGGCTCACACCCAGCCAACAGAGGATCACTGAGGTCATACAGGAGAACAGGCTTGCAGGAGAACAGAGAGGAAGGGGAAGAGGAATCATGGAAGAATCAGGAATATAGATAGCAAAGCAAAAGTATACACGCTGTTTGAGGAAACCATTATCATATCAAGGGCCCATGATCAAGAACAGTACCAAACTGTATCCCCTCTCACATACCGGTATATGCTTGCTTTTTAAAACTACACCCAACACTCAAGTTTGTTTTATTGTGAGACTTTTGATATGTCATATTATTTAGTAATATTCTTTGTGCCTTTTGACAGCTGGTTTCTGACTGTTACTGTTGACTATGATAATTTGTAAATATTTGAAGATGTTCCAGTGGAACAGAAATCAGTTTATCTTCTCCTCTGTCGAAGATCCCCTAGTCATCTTTCTTTATACAGCACCATTCTCTGCACTCCTTCAGGAGTTGCAATAGAATTGTCCTCATGCAGTTTTTACGAACTAGCATGGTCTTTTTCTCTTTAGTGATACATGCCACTGTACTTATGTATTAGTTTCAGTTCCCTTCCTTTGTAGATAGAGAGACAGCATAATACCTCATGATACTGAGCAATAATATGCAACAAACCCAGGCTATACTTTGTCCAGGGAATGTGAAGGGGAGGGGTGGTATTGTATAGTACCTGCAACTCCTTCTACTGTCCATTCAAGTGTTCTAACATAGATGTTGTTCTATGTATTAATTTGATTGTGATGACTTTCAGAGGACCGCGACTTTGACAGCCAGTTTGTGCTGTGTGTGCAATCTATATACTCTGTAAATATTTGTATTAAATGCATATCTAAACGCTATTGTATATACAATATGTAATGGAGCCCTGATTAGTATTGTTGGTACTGTGAAATATAATAATACATAAAGATATAGGCTACTGAAAACATTTTAATCAATATTATAGACTTGTGATTTCATGTTATTGAAATTAATGTTGTGATATTGGTTAAGTATCAGGGTAAACCCTTATATCAAACAAAATCTCACCAAAGTAATACAGCATGCATATATATATATATATATATATATATATATATATATATATATATATATATATATATATATATATATATATATATATATATATATATATTTAAATTGTCAAAATATTGCCATGATCTATTCTAGTGCAGTGTCCTCTTATGTAGTGGTGGAGAGTCGATTCCTTGACCACAGAGGGTCGGAGTCGACTCTAAAATTCCCAATGGGGTCTGGCTCCAGCAGATACCGTCTCACGCGCCACTGACGCTCTGAGACATACGAGATGAGACAGGAGGTCGAAGGGTGCAAGATAGGATTGTGCGTTACCGCTACCAACAGTAGCTAGCTGCACAAGCAACCGCGGTTAACATAACGCCCTGGTCCAGATCTCGTGCGCCGACTGGTATGTGCGTAGCACACTGACGCCCTGGAACATCGCTACTGACTCACGCCATACACGATACCAACAAACATCTACAGGTTGCGCACGCACATACCATTTGAGATTCAAAAATGCAATCTGAGACGCATGCGCTTTACACGTCATAAACGCACATAATATGCAGCTGGATGCTTCATAAAAATCTTGGAGTCGTTAAAGAAAGGGAACTAGGCTGATATCGGCTACTGGTTAGCCTCGAATATTTTGGTTATTAGATAGTGTCAAACGGCTCCAAATGCATTGCTAATCAATCACCCAGTTCAATGCACACACTCTGACATTGCAGCTGTTGCTCATTTTAGCTTTTTAGCTTTTTTTTTTTTTTGTCAAATTGCAGTCGAGAAAGAGTCCTGGAGTCGTTCACCACTACTCTTAAGTGCCACTTGCAGTTGCCTTGGTAACCAACCACATACTGAACCATTACATTGGCTCATACTGTGTATGTGGCATTTGGATAATGAATGAGTAGTGGCTGTGTCGTTATAATCCCCCTGTTATTACTAAAATGATCAACTATCTACATATTTGTCCTGTCTATTGAGCTTCAGTAAAAACAGACAACGACTCCTGACATTGAGTTATCTGAATAAATAAAGGACAAAATATTAAATCAATCTGTCGTTGCTTTGCCAAACAATTGGCAGACAGTTGTAAGCCAGTTTTGGTAGTTTTGGGCCCAAATATGATATTTTTGTACAGATGTATTTTTTAAATCCCCAGGTAGAGGTATACAATCGATAAACCAATATATATTAAGTTAAAGGACTTAAAACTAAATACAGGAAGACACATATTGCTTTCAATTTACATCCTATTCAAGACATTTGGAGGTGGTGCTGTATGTATTGAATAATCCGACACACAGAAACAGTGTTGTGAGGGAAGAAACTAAGTATGTATAAATGAAGATGTTGTCAAATTTTATATACGGTTTTTACATTCTTATTCTCATGCCAATGGAAAAAAGCAGAGGTGTCACATCACAACTGGCACAACACGTTTCCAGTGTTAACCAGCATATGACTAAATTATTACACATCAGCATATGACTACCAAACCAGTCCAGTCCAGTTAAGCTCCATTTATTATTGAGACTGTTGTTATTACTGTTGTAACTTATGTTTTTGAATGCTTATGTTTTTCATTTTCCTAATGTAGATAATCGCCAATAAATTGCTAACAAACTTAAAATAAACTGCCAATAAAATATTTATATAAATTTACTTCATTTTCTCATCTATTTTGACAATACTTGTGGGAGTATGAGACAACAAGATTCATTGAGAAGGTGTTTTCTACTTAAAGCAGTAGATGGCAGCAACATGTTGTACAGTACGGAGGGTGAGGGTGGAAATAGATTTCTAAAAAAAATTGTGTGTGTGTGTGTGTGTGTGTGTGTGTATACGTGTGTTGTGTTTTCATCCATCTTATCTTTAGTATAACTGGAGGGCAGTGCTTCAGAGCACATAAGGACACTGTTCTCTCTTACCCTGCACTGATGTTGACAGCCATCAAATCAACATCTCCAAAATCACCACTGAGTCAGAGTTGGGTGAGAGCCAGGACTCATAGAGGCTTACAAACAAACAAACAAACAAACAAACAAACAAACAAACAAACAAACGAGAGATAAAAACAAGTAGAAGAGAGATGGAAATGAAGATGGCATAGAGAGATACAGTATATAGGGGTGAAAAGGAGAGACATTGGAATGAGAGATGTATAGTGGGAGTGAAAGGGGGAGTGGGATGGTGCCTGAATAGCTTCAGTGTTAGCATGGCAGATGGAATGTGTATGGAAATGTTTAGATGTGCCTGGATAGAGAATGTATGAGAGGGAGAGGAGGGACAGGGCACACTGGGTGTGTGTGTGTTTGTGTGTGGCAGATGTATGAGTATCAGGTATGAGTATCAGGAGAGGGCAAATGGCTGATCTTTAAGTAGCACATTAATATCTTTAACACATGCACACCCTCATGCATACACAAACACTCTCTCGCTCTCTCTCTCTCCATCTGTCTCTCTCTCTCTCACACAGACACATACACACACGGTTATTGTGACATGCACAATTACACAAAGACATTTCCAAACTTGGCACAGAGAAAATGACAGTTAGTTAATCCTGTATTACTTAAAATATTGTGGCACAGAGGACCTTTTGGGCTATTTTTGGCCATAGTCTGATGCTTCATTGAAGTAGTGAAGTATCATTAGGCTTACTCTGAAGAAAATGCACATAGGGAGCCATGAGAGGAGGCAATAGCCTATTACCAATAGTGACATATTACTGTAGGCCTATGCTGGTAATGACTAGATCCTCCTCAGCATAGCGGTCTGCAATTAAAGTTGTTGATAGCGCAGAAAGCGCAGCGCCCTCTGGATGTTCTCCAGCTGAGTCAAGTGCGAAATTAATCGGCTTTAGAAAATTACTTTAACTTCCCTTCACGGTGGGGATTTTGAGGAATGTTTGCAAAGAAGAGGACTTACAGCAAACCAGTAATCTGTATAGCCATAATGCCTCAAAACCAATAAGAAAAATAATTGAACAATTGGAATTGAATCAATTTATAAATGCATATAATATCCACATAACGATTTCGTTAAATTGATAACCATATTTCCATCAAAACGTTTAAGAAAAATATACGTTTTAAGTGGCCAATGCTCTAACCCACATTTGTCAATCCTCTATAATGTGCATCATACCTTGCGCGTCGGCACAAGAGCGCTCCAGTCATTCCTTACTCCTGAGCACCACGCGCGCCCATAGCCTACAGTTCGCAGATTTTCCCAGAGTCCATCTCTTCGTTTATCTGTACCACCACTGGTGTGAAGTTAGCGCGGCTGTTACCATTGTGGATTACAGATGGGTAAAACATAGAAAATCGTTTGATTAATGCAGTTTATTTATTTTTATCATATGGGATTTTAGAAAGTGCGCAGCGGACTGTTTTATTGGTTTTCCCTCAAACATCGGGAACAGGACACAGGCAAGTGGAAACTCCTTATCCAGATCAAGTATGTGTATTAGAGACGTGTGGAATATTTTACATTTATATCATTTTTCAGCTAACAATTTTCGGAAAGAAATTGAACTGTCGAAATATTTTTAGAAGACTCGAGTTCGATTAGGCAACTATTCGTTATGGACGCGTGAGGTGAAGCTACACGGTGCGGTGATCTACAATGGACTCTTGGGCAAAAGCTATAGCCTAAACCATCCTCGGGCTCTTGGATGTGGTCTGAAATGGGCAAGGGTGAAGACTTGGACCTCTAACTGAAATGAATCAGTCTTCCAACGTCTTATTTTGTCTTTTCCAAAGACACATCTAGTTATGGGGTGACTGCAGCGATAGTATATGTGGGAGGGAACATGGAACGTTTTATATTATATAATCTTTGACAAAACTCCTTATTAGTGGGAGACCATAACAAGCCAATTTCCCTTACCCCTTTACCCCTTCCCTTTTTATCGGGGAGACAGAACTTTTTGTGATCATTAATAATTTAGGAAAGAATCCACCTGCTTTCAGACAAATTGGCTGTTGAGATAATAACACATCTTGACAGAAGTTGACAAGGAGAACACTGGGGTCTATGACAAGAGTCACTGGTGTGTATTCTCTTTATTTGACTGATCTTTTATTACACAGTAACCCCCTCTGTCTGCCTCTCCATAAGAGAGAGGAATATTGAATTGCTAAGATGGCTAATGTGCATTTATTGTTTCAGATTTCAACTATACCTCTCTGTCTCTTTTTTCTCTGCCTTGATCCATCTCTCTTTTTTATTGTTTGATTTTGGTTGATCATTTAGCCAGCACCATCCTTCAAGATGCTGAATTTAAAGACACTAAGTATTCACCTAACCCCACTCAGTTGTACCCCTTACTTGTTTTTCAACTTTGCACAGTTTTCTTGGTGAAGCCATCTTTTGTGGACATAGAACAATTGCAACCAACCCCAGATACTGTGATATGTAATAATTATAGAAACTGTCGACACACTCTGTTGTGTCCCTTGCCGTCTTTGAATCTCTGAAAGGCTTTTTGCGTAAAGTAGAAAGGGACAATAACAATCCCCAAGTAAATTTTCCTCCAGCCCCCCTGTCTGTCCTCCCCTCTCCCCCCCACTCATCAGGGCTGGTGGGGGGGTGGGATCTGGACTCCAGGGTCATAACGGCGGAGGTGGTGGTACCCTGGAGCCTTCCTGGAGCAAGGCCTCCCACCATGGAGACCAGTCCAGAGAGCCCCAACCGGGCCGTGGAGTACCTCCTGGAGCTCAACAACATCATCGAGAGCCAGGCCAAGCTCATGGAGACCCAGCGGCGGCGCATCGAGGAGCTGGAGAGTCAGCTGGACCGAGTCAGCCAGGAGAACCAGGACCTGAGGCTGGAAAAACCTACTCCTCCACGAGCCCCAGAGCTTCCCGAACAGAACCATAGCAACACCAACCACAGAGCAGAGCAGCCACTCTCCTTGCCCATCCACCCTGGCAGCAGTAGTGGAGGTAGTGGCAGCACCCCCAGCCCCATCACCGCCCCGACACCTGCAGTGGTGGTGCCCCCTGCAGGGCCGAGCCGGGAGAGACGTGCCCACACCAGGCTGTCCCGAGGCATGTCCTGTGGCTCGAACCCAGCTGAGAGGGAGCAGCGGGAGAGATTGGACCACACAGACAGCTCTGACACCAACAGCTCCACCATCCGCAGAAAGTGAGTTATGTTTCTGGTTATCTTTTGTATAATTCTCGTGTTTTCCCCCCAGTGCATTCTTTCCACAACCCATTGAAGCATGGGTTGCTTGATGGCTATGGTGTTATGATCTTATTCCGTGACTGAAGTAAAACATTGTCACTAGTTGTCACTGTTCCTTTATAGTAGTCTCTCAGCATCAGCAGGATGTTACCAATATGTCCCCTGTGGCGGGTCTTCCTTAATCTGGGGTAAATTCAAGGAGTTGGCATACTGTTTATTTAATTATGATCAAACAAACAGCTCTGCTACAGTTATATAACTCCTCTGTCTACCTCAGTGAGTGACATCACCAGTGAGTAAAAGTGAAGGGATGTTTTCATCCAGATCACACTAGTTTGAAGGGAAGTGATGTGCTCACTGTAACCCCACTGTCTCTAATAGGTGTAGAGTTGAGTGTGTGACATACTGAGTACTAGAGGATTATAAGATATTGATGAAGCTGCTTGGAGCTTTGCTTTATTGATCATGTGTGTACTTATAGGGGGGTAGGGTTTCATTTTACACAGGCTGGCCATTTACTGTAAGACAGTCTATCTGAGTTTTAGTTCAGCGAGTGCAATGTATAGTCACTGCATTGTGTGTTCTGTTCAATGCAGTAACTTGCGCGTGTGTGTGTGTGTAATCCTCTTTCTGTGGGAGTTTCATTATATGAGTGCGCTGATTTTGTTAGTGGGGTCGTGAGATCTGTGTGAAGGAGTGATTTTTATGCTTTCTGTGTAGGAGTGGGATGTGTAGTGTGCAGAGGAAGACAGTGTGTGGTGTGTGTGTGTGTGTGTGTGTGTGTGTGTGTGTGTGTGTGTGTGTGTGTGTGTGTGTGTATGTATGTTCACATGTGTGTGTATGTGGAGAAAACCATATGAAATGATTATGCTCTGCTCTGTGCCTTTTGTCCTTCAAATCAGAAAAGTATCGCTGGACCCCCACGTCTCCTCAGAAATGCACTTTCCTTTAGGTTTGTTTCTGAGTGGGAGGTCAGGCCTTATTGGCCTTGAATCTCTAGCTAGAGGTCAAGCTAAAGTGAAAGTCTGGAGCACACTGCTGTGGCAAACAATATAAGCCTCTTTTCAGTTTTACTTCCACACAAAGTTAATAATATTTGGTCTAATACGTTCTGGTACTAGGCCTATTATATAAGCTGTTTAGGTGGAGGCACATCCCTATTAAAATACTATTGTATACTAACATATGACCATTTGATGGAACGAATTGCAAAAATCCTTGAAGCTAGAGGTTCCTATCTCCCTCACTAACTTTAAGCATCAGCTGTCAAAGCTGCTTATCGATCACTGCGCCTGTATATAGCCCTTCTGTAAATAGCCCATCCTACTACCTCATCCTCATATTCGTTTTTTTTAACTTCCGCTCAATTTTGCACTCCAGTATCTCTATTTACACATCTTCATTTGCACATTCCATCATTCCAGTGATTATGCTAATCTGTAATTTATTTCGCCACTATGGCCTATTTATTGTCTTCCTAACCTTACTGCATTTTGCACTACATTTGCACTCTGTATATAGATTTTTCTATTGTGTTATTGACTGTACGTTTGTTTATTTTCCATGTGTAACTCTGTGTTGTTGTTTTTTGTCGCACTGCCTTGCTTTGTCTCGGCCAGGTCGCAGGTGCAAATGAGAACTTGTTCTCAACTGACCTACCTGGTTAAATAAAGGTGAAAAAAAAACTAAAAAACATTTGCAGCTAGTTTCATTTTACAGTATGTGTTATGAAGCTATAATAACATCACCAAATCATATTAATCACATCATATTATTTCTCATTTTGGTGGAATGAGACTCCTTGTGACTTCATCTTCATTCATTTGTTCTTAGTCCCTCATCAGATTGATTCAGACTCTTGACTAGACAAAATCTCCTGTTGATAGAAACACATATTAGTTATTTATGTGGGTGTTAAACACTCTGATGAATTGCAAATGTAGGACAGTTTGCAGATTCTCCCCTGTTAATGGTAGTGCTTGTGACACATTATCTCCCTAGTTTAGGTGTTAAGCTAATAGCTATTGTTCTTCAATTTAAGTACCCCATTCAATACATGTACTATACTTAGCTTGGTTGTTAAACTAATAGCTACTGTTCTTCAATTCAAGTGCCACATTTACAGTAATATGGAGTTGTGATTTATTTTAGGTTTGCCTGTGTTGGTTTCTTCTCTGCCCTGACCTTGTCCTGGTGAGGCCTGTCATCTGTCAACCACAATCCACTAATATACACCACTATTTACAGCATTCATGCTTAGGTCACCCTCAGTCATCAAAATATGGTTGAGATCAAAGAGAAAGAGAGAGAGAGACTGGGGGAGGAGGGATACAGAGATGAAGGGAGGGAGATAGAGAAGAGAGGGCGGGAAAGAGAGAGAGAGCGACCCCGACTCAGCATGCTTCGCTCTAAAAGAGAAACAGTGGAACACACACACTGGTTCACCATCTGTTATCAGGGAGGTAAAGCGAGATGGATGGAGGGAGGGCAGGACAGAGGGGCTAGGTTTAGAGACTAGGTATTTGATGGAGGGAGGGCAGGACAGAGGGGCTAGGTTTAGAGACTAGGTATTTGATGGAGGGAGGGCAGGACAGAGGGGCTAGGTTTAGAGACTAGGTATTTGATGGAGGGAGGGCAGGACAGAGGGGCTAGGTTTAGAGACTAGGTATTTGATGGAGGGAGGGCAGGACAGAGGGGCTAGGTTTAGAGACTAGGTATTTGATGGAGGGAGGGCAGGACAGAGGGGCTAGGTTTAGAGACTAGGTATTTGATGGAGGGAGGGCAGGACAGAGGGGCTAGGTTTAGAGACTAGGTATTTGATGGAGGGAGGGCAGGACAGAGGGGCTAGGTTTAGAGACTAGGTATTTGATGGAGGGAGGGCAGGACAGAGGGGCTAGGTTTTAGAGACTAGGTATTTGATGGAGGGAGGGCAGGACAGAGGGGCTAGGTTTAGAGACTAGGTATTTGATGGAGGGAGGGCAGGACAGAGGGGCTAGGTTTTAGAGACTAGGTATTTGATGGAGGGAGGGCAGGACAGAGGGGCTAGGTTTAGAGACTAGGTATTTGTGGCCACTTAGTTTACTATCTCAACATTGTCCCTGTGACTGTCTTGTCCTCATGTTCTGAGTTCTAGGGCTGTGATGTTCAGTAGAAGGGCCTGACTTAAAGGATGATAAACAATGTCACTTCTGCTTCTGAACCACAGTAACAACAGCACAAACTAGCCCATCTCCTCTTCCAGCAGCGCAGCGGCGTAGCCTAAACATCTGTCCCATATTCCACTCCCTCCAGATCCACTAATGAGAAGATGAACAATGTGAGTCGCAGGCCTTTGGGCATTGTCACAGGAAGTAGGGGTGCTTCGGGCATTGCCACAGGAAGTAGGGGTGCTTCAGGCATTGCCACAGGAAGTAGGGGTGCTGGGTGAATAATTTAGCAAAAATTAGGCTATACAAAATAATTTCCCCAAAAATTACATTACTCCTGTCTGAAGAGACATGGTTAAAATGATTATAATACTACACCAGAGAGCATAAAAAAGAGCATAAAAATTGAGCATAAAAATTGCTGTGGAGTAAGAACTCACAGTCGGGAAGGCAGCAATTTGGGCAACACGCACACCAAAATAGTGTGGCCATAGATATAATCCATAGAAGGATTTTGGAACCGCTATCCCTGGCACTTTGATTGTTAAACTTTGACTGAAAATTTGTAGCCTGGACAAGTGACTGGGAAGATTTTTGTTTATCGGACATTTGAGAAATTTACTGGCCATCCATAGGCATTGGGGGCGTAACCCATTAGGGCATCCACCCACGCAGCCAGGGTCATCAATAAACAAGGGATATTCAGCTGTCAGAGATTTGAGCACTAAATGCATCAGGGCATTGCATGCATAAGCCTATAGGCTTAGGTGTCCACTGTACGATATGAATATTGAAAAAGTAAATATAAAGGAAGAGAAGCTTATACCTAACTCCAGAGAGAGACACCAACATGCATTTATTTATCCTTGTCAGGTAGGCTTTCTTCCTCACCTCAATTTCAACTGTCTGGAGTCAGGTGGAGCGCCGGTGCGCACTGCCTTCATATCATAGGCCTGCAGTATAATAGGCTAATAGCCACACCACACCGAACCTTCACAAAAGTTTATAAACTTTATTAGGGTAATATCAAAAGTAAGTCACGCCATTGTTTAAAGGGAAAATAAGAGCAGGATATTATATTGTGGCAAACATAACATTACAGTTTGATCTTAATTCGGTCATAGAAAATGGCTCAACAGAATGAAACAAAACACTTGGGAACTGGTGTAAACTTATACAAAAGTTTTTAACAGGCTATATTACAGCAATTACCAAAAAAGGCTAGTGCCTACAGTACCCCTCCAGCATAAAATAAAAAAATATATATTTTATTGTCACATACACCTGCAAAAAAATTATCCCATGTGTGGAATTTAAAAACGCATCTCCTCAACTGTATGCCAACTGTATCCCACCCCCACCCCCACCCCCAACTCAAAACATCTTCCCTTCATCTCTCTAGTGATACAGAGTTGAGGTCATCACTATAGTCTTAGTCCAGGGAAGTGGCTGCGTTCCAAATGGCACCATATTCCCTACATAGTGCACTACTTTTGACTAGAATCCTATGGTCTGTGGTCAAAATTAGTGCACTGGGGAATAGAGTATAATTTGGGATGGAGAGAGTTTGTTTGTATTATGTTATGTACGTGTGTGTGCGTTTCTGCATGCTTGTGCAAATATTTGGGAGTGTCTGACTATGTGTGAAATAGAGAGAGAGAGACGCACACAGAGTGTGAAAGATTCATTAGTGTGACCTTAGTATAATTACACCTGGCCCAGGGGTGATGGTTATTGCTGTGTGTGTGTATGTGTGTCTGTCTGTCTGTCTACGTGCATGATCTCCTGGGATGTCCATTATTAGACAGTAAACACCCCTGGCATCTTATGGGCATCATGGCATCTTTTAATGGGAGGACATGACAGTTCTCCCCATGCTGAAAGACTGCACCACTCCACCCTGTACCACGTACAGTATCTTTGATATAGGTCAAAATTGCTTGCTCATAGCATTTCCCTATAGAGGAGAAACGTAGAAAACTTGAGTTGCTGAGTATTGCTTCTGTGTTATATAATACAGAAGAAAATAAATAATTGGAGCTTCCCCACTTCCTCATTTTCTCACGATGGGAAGGTTTTGAACCCCAAATCAGCATTGTGCTGGTGGTGGCTGTTTTTTACTTTCCTTGCAGCTCTTTCTCTCTCTCTCTCTCTCTCTCTACTCTCTGCCTCTTCCTCTCCTCTCTCCCATCCCCTCTCTGCCTCTCTTCAGGGCACTACATGTGGATATTTCCTCTGCTTTGTAGGCTGACATTAATTCTGTTTTGAAATGCAGGGGATGGCATGGGCTTTTGTTGCAGAGGAAGCTAATTCTGTTGAATCTCTCACACACTTTCTCTCTTTCTTTTTCTACACTCCATGTTTTTCACTCCCTCCACCACTTCCTCTCCCTCTCTCTCTCTCTCTCTCTCTCTCTCTCTCTCTCTCTCTCTCTCTCTCTCTCTCTCTCCCCTCACTGTTTCTGTTTCCCTCTGCTGCAGATATGACTCAGAGGAGCTGCAGAAATTACTTTTGAATGCTCTCACCCTCCCTCCCATCACTCACTGCCTCTTTTCTCCTCCATCACCATCTGGTTTTACTCTTTCTCCTTTTTCCACTGAAGGAATGAGAGATGTTGATGATAATTGTCAATGGTTACATAATTAATTTGTTATAGAAGCCACTTAAGCCTCTATAACATTGAAGTACATGCACATGCTGTTTTCCATTCCTACTGTTGCAGTGCATTCAGACATGTGCGTCTTCAAGTAGGGACTTATCGTTGAAAATGATTTAGCTCGACCTGCTTGACCAGCACCATGAAAGAGAAGTAAGCCATATAAGGAAATATCTCTCTGGACCCTCTCTAGTAAAGAAGCCCTGAAGGCAGAAGCATCCTCTTTAACAAGTAGTGAAGCTCCTCCCACTACATCCCCTACATGGAAGCTTTTACTGGTAGCGTAGTCAACTTTGCATTTGACCTTACAGTCACATATTGTAGAAAAAGCATATTCTATCTAACAATTGTGATGATGAAAGCCAAAATATTATATTGTTTGATATCATATTGTGCATATTGAGGGGACTGTATTCTGAGGCTGTAGCCTATACCTCTGCCTTGGGATGGTTGTCTCCTGTGATGTGTCCGTGTTTATGAGGTCAGGTAGTGTCATGGTCATGATGACCATGTCCAATTGGACCTGAGCCCCTGTCCCTGTCTCCTAAGTGGCTCGACCAATGACCTTGGGTCTCTCTGCACATGCTCATACTGTATTCACCACTCAGTGGAACTCTCCGGAATTTCATGTCACTTCACAGCAACAGAAGACAGAGTCTCAACCCGACACACCTCTACTTCCTGGAGAGACAGAGGGTTTCTTTATATTACATTCTCTAGAAACGTTTAGTGGTTTTTGTCGGTCCACTCTGTTTGTTATTCAGTTGTAGCTCTAGTAGGCTTGGACATAAAGTTGGGCTGCAATGCTTCACAAACCTTAATGTGACCTTGTGAAGTGTGAAAACAGATTGTTGGATATTGATATTGATTCATGTTCAAGTTGGAGTGCACTGTCCTTGTCTTAGGTTTATAAATTGTTGTGGAAAACATGGTTGCTGTGGAAACTGTAAAGCGTTCCCTAAGGCAGTTACCATGTTGCGCTTCCATCCTCTACCCTGCCTCTCCCAGACCCCCCTCACCTCTCATATTCACACAGGGGTGGGTGGGTTGACGCTGGGTCTAAACACCCCCACTTCCTCCGCCGATGTCACAGCAGCTTGGCGCTCGAACGATCACGCTTAGTCACTTGCTCCTGTAAATTAGTGGTTGTGTACAGAAGAACAGTTCGGAGTGGTGACATAGTCATTTAGAGTTGCACTGTGGTAATCCGCACAGAGGCAGGAAATTAAAGTGATGACTTATGAAACATTATTTTGTTGACACAAGATGCACTCTTGACATCTAGAATGTGGATTCAGTTTAGCTTCTATTTTATTTGATAGTAAGCTAGGAGTTTGTTTTCAGTGTTGCACAGTAGGCTGCTTTATCAAATGAGCTCCAGTAGTGGGTCAACTGTAAGGAGGAAAATTCAAAAAACATACACCAAAATACATACACTGAGTCCTAGATGTAGGGTATAACATTTAGGGGCATGGTACTGTACAGTAGAGCAACTATAGACATTCTCATATGGAAATGTTATTCAGAGTGCTGTAGGAAGGTTTAGCATTGACTGACTGAGGACATTATATCTGCATTATTACTATACTGATCTGTCCATATATCTATCTATGGCTGTAATTGGACTGAGCCAGTTAGCTGTAGTTTACATGTCTTGGTCCTTGTTTAATCAGCTGTCCATTGGCCATTGTCGATTGCTTAACTATTACTTGATTCAGTGTCTTTGGCATTCAGATGTAGATAAATTGTAGTTTGAAGACGGACGCGGTGAAACACACATGTGTGCAGCACTGTGGAGCAGAAGACTGGTTACCGTGGGAACGCTGTGAGCTCCTTTGTAAAGAACACTGTGGGCGAGAGAGAGAATAGAGAGAGGGAGAGAAGCAAAGAGAGGAGAGGGTAGGAGTGAGACCAGGAGAGGAGTGACAGACAGGCGATAGTATGGAGAGAAAAGAGAGAGAGAGATGGAAGAGAGCTGCTGAAAAGAGAGAGAGAACGCGGGAAAGCGCGAGAGAGAAAGTCATTTTTCATTGGAGGGTAAGCTAGAAGTCCCCTCAATTGGTAAAGTTGGGCCACTGTTTCTTTGGTCAAATTATATAAGGGATCATTATAATTTCCACACTGACTAACTAATTCTGTGACGGCCTAACATAATGTCAGTCTCTTGAGTAAATCTGTCACTGGCTTCCCACCTCTTCTCCTCTTAATGAAACCTAATTGTGTCTCTCCATACAACCACCAGAAAACACATCTGATGGGTAAACCCACCCACCCAGCATAGTATTAAAACCCTCATCTTAGGGTAGTGCACACAGTGCTATTGTTTACACTGCTAGAGAGCTCCGATAGACAGCAGGTGCTGCTGCTACATAGATTGAGGTAATTGTAACCATGCCCCTCTTCTTCTCTGGCAAATGAGCGAGCGTTGCTATCACCTGGCACTTAGCACCAAACGCCCACACAGGCAGTCCACGCTGTTGCCAAGCAGCGGGAGACTCAGAGCCCAGAATCGGGGGAGGGGTACGAAAAACACTTAACTTTAGGCTAGAGGCCTCATCTTTGGGGCTGGAGGGGGGTATGACGCAGTAGGCTCCCACACACACATCTGTAGACAGTGAATAGAAAAATGTTAATGTTGAAATAAAAGGTTTTTCAAGAGGCTTGTGCTTTAGTTGGGTAAAGTAGGTTTGTGCCTGGTTACTAGCTCAGGCTAGTGAATGTGAATCCTTACTGACCATGAACTGTTATGTGAATCAGAGTTGAGATGTTCAACATATTCGATGCGAAACGTAATGAGTGTCTCTTCCTCTATAGATAGATAGACTCACCTCTATTTACCCTGCTGTGTGTCGGAGGAAGTCCTTAATCTGTACTGTGAACGCACCCTCCACACACCATATTTCCGTCCCCTCTTCCACTTTTACCTCTCCTCTCCTCCGCTCCTCTTCACTTGATTATTTTCACCCCTTGGCCTCCTCCGTATACAACCTCTGTGCCTCTCCTGTACTCTCTCTCCGCCCACTCTTCGCTTTCTCTCTCCATCCTCCATCCCAGCTTCTGGAAATAATCATCACCTCAGTAGCTAAGTTTCCATCCAATTGGCAACACATTTTCATATGAATATAAAAACATCAGCAGAGATGTGTTTCCATCAAATTGACTTGTTGTGGATAAAAGGCTGTGTGAGATGACGTAGTGCACATAAAAATTACTTTTGCACTTAAATTCCATTGCTTTTTCAACCTTATCACAAAACAAATTGCATTATATAGCGAATGTGCCTACTCTGGTATTGGCACGTGTGCTCTAGCCAACAGCTTGCAGATACAGTGCTAGTATAGCCTACATGATGAGATTATTTTTTATTTGTTGAATGACAGTCAAGCATCGATCATAAGACCCTCGCTATTTATTGGAAAGGAGCATCAACCTCATCAACTTGCACTTTCACCACCCTGTGAAGTTCATCATAACTTATTTAATAATAATATTAATAAACTGCATGTTTTCCTGAGTCATAGTAAAAGGATCACACAACATGTAATCGTGTGACTCCACGTTTCCCTCGTATGGTGGTTATTATATACAGTGCCGTCGGAAAGTATTCGGACCCCTTGACTTTTTCCACATTTTGTTACGTTACAGCCTTATTCTAAAATGTATTAAATCATTTTTTTTCTCATCAATCTTCACACAATACCCCATGATAACAAAGCAAAAACTGGTTTGTAGAATTTTTGCTAATTTATAAAAAAACATTTAATAATGAAATATCACATTTACATAAGTATTCAGACCCTTTACTCAGTACTTTGTTGAAGCACATTTGGCAGCAATTACAGCATTGAGATTTCTTGGGTATGACGCTACAAGCTTGTCACACCTGTATTTGATGAGTTTCTTCCATTCTTCTCTGCAGATCCTCTCAAGCTCTGTCAGGTTGGATGGGGAGTGTTTCTGCACAGCTATTTTCAGGTTTCTCCAGAGATGTTCGACTGGGTTCAAGTCCAGGCATTCAGAGACTTGTCCAGAAGCCACTCCTGCGTTGTCTTGGCTGTGTGCTTAGGGTCGTTGTCCTGTTGGAAGGTGAACCTTCGCCCCAGTCTGAGGTCCTGAGCGCTCTGGAGCAGGTTTTCATCAAGGATCTCTCTGTAATTTGCTTCTTTCATCTTTGCCTCGATACTGACTAGTCTCCCAGTCCCTGCCACTCAAAAACTTCCCAACAGCATGCTTCACCGTAAGGATGGTGCCAGGTTTCCTCCAGATGTGACGCTTGGCATTCAGGCCAAATAGTTCAATCTTGGTTTCACAGGACCAGAGAATCTTGTTTATCATGGTCTGAGAGTCCTTTAGGTGCCTTTTGGCAAACTCCAAGGGGGCTGTCACCTTCCTTTTACTGAGTAGTGGTTTCCGTCTGGCCACTCTACTATAAAGGCCTGATTGGTGGGGTGCTGCAGAGATGGTTGTCCTTCTGGAAGGTTCTCCCATCTCCATAGAAGAACTCTGAAGCTCTGTTAGAGTTACCATCGGGTTATTGGTCACCTCCCTGACCAAGGCCCTTCTCCCCCAATTGCTCAGTTTGGCTGGGCAGCCAGCTCTAGGAAAAGTCTTGGTGGTTCCAAACTTCTTCCATTTAAGAATGATGGAGACCACTATATTCTTGGGGACCTTCAATGCTGCAAAATGTTTTGGTACCCTTCCCCAGATTTGTTCCTCGACACAATCCTGTCTTGGAGCTCTACGGACAATTCCTTCAACCTCATGGCTTGGTTTTTGCTCTATACATGCACTGTCAACGGTGGGACCTTATATAGACAGGTGTGTGCCTTTTCAAAATCATGTCCAATCAATTGAATTTACTACAGGTGGACTCCAATCAAGTTGTAGAAACATCTCAAGGATCATCAATGGAAACAGGATGCACTTGAGCTCAATTTCGAGTCTCCTAGCAAAGGATCTGAATACTTATGTAAATAAGGTATTTTTGTTTTTTATAAATTTGCTAACATTTCTACAAACCTGTTTTTGCTTTGTCATTATGGGGTATTGTGTGTAGATTGATGAGGAATTGTTTTATTTAATACATTTTAGAATAAACCTGTAAAGTAACAAAATGTGGAAAAAGTCAAGGGGTTTGAATGTTTTCTGAATGTTACTGTATATCAATATTTGCACATAGAAGCGTTTCCACCACCATTTCTCGCATAATACATTTTACAGACACATAATTATTCCACTTTGTATTTTGTTTAGTCAAAATTTTGGATGTTAACCAACAAATTAGCTGTTTCCATCAGCGCTGTCATGCCATGTACTTTACTTACATAAAAAGGTTGGAAACCTGCTTAGTGTCACTCTCCTTATTGACTCCCTGTGTGCTGCTATCGTTCTCGGCTCCACGTGGGGGCAAAAAGGGGCTTAGCCCCCTCAGTTGAAATCAAAGTTTTACATAAAAATATAAAAATGATTAAGTGACAGGTTGTCATAAAATCTTTATCTCCGCTGCACTGTGTCAGCACAATGGACAGAGCGCGCCATGGTGTGTGTAGGGGGCCTATGGAAAGCCACAGTTTCCGTTAGCCGGTAATTGCCGGCTTTTGGCCGATAAAATAAATACAAGTATAGTCAGTCAAATTGTTCAGGGATGCCTTGCTTCTGAGGAGAGAGAGAAAGCGAGAGAGGAGCCTTGGTCTAGGCTACTGTTGATTGCGAAGATGGTGGCCTTTTTCACTGAAGCGAAACTAAAGTTAGAGAGTATGTCTATAGTTAAAAGCCTTACAAGGCAGGTCTCCAGACTGAAACCATTTAGTCGCATTTTGTGACCCTTTGAGACATGGTTGTGGGAGTTTTAAAAATGTACTGGGTGCATCGGTTCAGACCTCATTATCCTCATGATTCCTGTAATGAAAGTGTCTTCCTGCCTGCCCTGTAACTGTTTCTCTGGGGCCTGCTGCTGTGTCGAGCGAGCCACTCTCGCTCTCCTTTCCCGCGGGAAATAAATGCTCTGGGAGAAAGAAAGTAAATCATAAACCAGCAGTATGTGTGGTGGAAGGGCTGAGTGGGTGTGCATTGTCACAAGACTCAGACATAATAGCTGTGTTTATTGTGCAGAAGTCAGAGCACAGAGGAGGCTGTCATTTAGTGTTCATGTTACTGTTCATGTTACTGTTCATGTTACTGTTTATGTTACTGTTTATGTTACTGTTCATGTTACTGTTCATGTTGCTGTTCATGTTAGTTAGGGAAATGCTGCTAGCTAGATAGCTCTTGCATAACACCATCCACACAGAGATCTCACTTCTTTCCTTAGAGTCAGACCCCAAGCTGAATAATCATGACTGTTCTAGAATTATACTTTATAATGGTTGAATAATTGGTGTAGCGGGACTAATATGTCATGACAGAGTAAAAAAGTGTTCACACACAGATTTGGGCTGAATCCTCTTCCTAGTGTTCTGCTCTGCAGGATTCCTAGACCATTTGAATAAAATACCTAAATACAGCGGGTGAAATAAGTATTGAACACATCACCATTTTTCTCAGTAAATATATTTCCAAAGGTGCTATTGACAATACATTTTCACCAGATGTTGGTAACAACCCAAGTAATCCATACATACAAAGAAACCAAAACAAATAAGTTCAGAAATTAAGTTATGTGTAATAATGTGAAATGACACAGGGAAGAAGTATTGAACACATGAAGAAAGGGAGGTGCAAAAATGCATGGAAAGCCAAGACAACAGCTGAAAACTATCAGTAATTAAAAAGCAATCCAGCCCCCTGTCAGTGCAAATTAATATCAGCTGGTTCAGTCCCAACTGATGGCCTACAAAAAGGTCTCATTGCCAAGGTGTCACACAAGACACATCTCATGATGGGTAAAAGCAAAGAGCTGTCTCAAGACATTCGCAACCTAATTGTTGCAAAACATAATGATGGCATTGGTTATAGGCGCATTTCCAAGCTTCTGAATGTTCCAGTGAGCACTGTTGGGGCCATAATACGGAAGTGGAAAGACAATCATTTCACCATAAATTTGCCTCGACCAGGTGCTCCTCGCAAGATTTCTGACAGAGGAGTGAAAAGAATAATCAGAAGAGTTGTCCAAGAGCCAAGGACCACTTGTGGAGAGCTTCAAAAAGACCTGCAATTAGCAGGTACTGTTGTCTCAAAGAAAACAGTAAGTAATGCACTCCACTGCCATGGTCTGTATGCATGCTCACCACGCAAGACTCCATTGCTGAAAAAAAAGCATGTTGAAGCTCGTTTAAAGTTTGCTGCACAACATTTGGAAAAGCCAGTGAAATACTGGGAGAATATAGTGTGGTCAGATAAGAGGAAAATTGAACTGTTTGGATGTGATAATACACACCATGTTTGGAGGAGAAATGGCACTGCACATCACCCTAAAAACACCATACCAAAAGTGAAGTTTGGAGGTGGGAACATCATGGTGTGGGGCTGCTTTTCAGCAAATGGTACTGGCAAAAAAAGGAAGGATGAATGGGCAAATTTACCGAGACATTCTTGACAAAAATCTGCTGCCATCTACCAGGATGATGAAGATGAAACGAGGGTGGACATTTCAGCAAGACAATGATCCCAAACACACAGCCAAGGAAACTCTCAATTGGTTTCAAAGAAAGAAAATAAAGCTGCTAGAATGGCCCAGCCAATCACCTGACTTAAATCCCATTGAAAATCTATGGAAAGAACTGAAGATCAAGATTCATAGAAGAGGCCCAAGGAACCTTCAAGATTTGAAGACTGTTTGTGTGGAAGAATGGGCCAAAATCACACCAGAGCAATGCATGCGACTAGTTTCTCCATACAGGAGGCGTCTTGAAGCTGTCATTACCAACAAAGGCTTTTGTACAAAGTATTAAATAAATATCAGTAAGTGTGTTCAATACTTTTTCCCTGTGTCATTTCACATTATTACACATAACTTAATTTTGGAACTTATTTGTTTTGGTGTCTTTGTATGTATGGATTACTTGGGTTGTTACCAACATCTGGTGAAAATTTCATGTCAATAGCACCTTTGGAAATATATTTACAGAGAAAAACGGTGACGTGTTCAATACTTATTTCACCCGCTGTATTTAGGCGGAAAGCTTTTTCATCAGTACAAAAATAACTGTGAGTACTGTTACCTCTATTTAATCAGTATAAATAGGGATGTGCTCTGATCTCAGCTACCACATTCAGCATTATCAAAGCCACAGGTTCTTCTGCTTTAATTGGAATTCTTATCATCGTCCACACTACGCAAATGAACGCTGCCTCTGCAATGTCTGCATAATTATAATTGTTAGACATTTTGAACCTCTTTCATTCTCTCTCTAAGCCACTATCTCTCTGTGACTGCTTATGCTGATACACTGATTTCTTTGGGATCCTGTCACAGCCAACGTTTTGGTCAATTCCAGTTGAAGTCAGCTGAATTGATATTCAAGTCATGAAAATAAAAATATTTGAGTATGCATGACATAGTTCAAATAGAGCACATCCTTCTTGTCACTCTCCCAGCTGACTGTTACCTGCACTCTCTCAGACCTACAAAGTGTCTCTAGCCGCTTGGCTAACTATCTTCCATAAATACCTAATAGTTATCTGCAATTTCCTAGTTAAATTAAATTTCTTTCCCCAAAATATTTTAAACTCCACTCACTCCCTCTTACCCATTTAGCTACTTCTGTATGAGGGACCACATTAAAACAATTTTCCTGGTCAGGTGTACTCTAGCTTCCTCTCCCCGAGGTTTCAGTGAATGTAGTCTCTAGCCTCTGCAACACTTTTAAATGACCGGGACTTTTAAATGACCGGGACTGTCACTGTGTGTCTGAATGAGAGGCCTGCTATAAACACGCTAATCTATCTCAACCAAGAGCTTTCCTTTCCCTCATCTCTGTCATCTCTCACCTCTATCCTCTTTGTTCAGGCGTTTAGATTCTGCAGATGGAATTACTCTGAATTTGTATTACAGAGAGTGGTTTTACTGTTTTTATAGAAGACTGCAGAAGAGCGGTACAGTGTGGTACAGTGCAGTGCTGGGTTATATAATCTGTTAGTGTTGGAGTTTTCGTATATAATCCTCCCTCACTCTCTCTCTCTCTCTCTTTCTCTTTTAATTTGTTTCTCTCTCTCTCTCTCTCACACACTCTCTCTCTCTCTCTCTCTCTCTCTCACACACTCTCTCTGTCTATTATCAGGCCTATTTACTGTACATGCCTGTATTTCTCTTCTCTAACTCATGTCCTCTGTCCAGTGTCTTCTTTTGTGGAGTTGGATGCCATCCCTGACCTTTTTACAGACAGTCAATAGAGGATGATGATGATGATGATGATGAGAGGTCAGGGTGGTTGTTAGTCACTTCAGTAGGACAGTCATGAACATTGCTATTCACGATACATCTGTTTCTTTAATTATATCTTATATGTCTTCTGTTTACTACCATTGATGCTTCACTCAATGACAATGTTATTGTGTCTTGCTTCAATTCAATTGTCTCTCTCTTTCTTCATTTTTGCTCCGTTTCTTTTCCTCTCTCTTTTTTGGTCTTTCTTAAGTGTCAGGCAGTCACCATCTTACTCAAGCTATCCAATCTCTGCTCCCACAACCCCTACTGCAGCCAGCCCCTATGCCACCCTCCTCCCCACCAGTCTGACTGTTAACAGCTTCTTCAGGCTCCATCAGTACTGCTGCCCTTCGTCTGCCAAACACTCACAGCAGGCAAGGTAAGGGCCGCCTAAGGGCCTTCAAAAGAACCCCAAGAACCCTTCAATACCTCACAACAATCCTTACCTCCTGCAAAACCCTTAGAACCCTAAACAGATCCTCAGTCCACCACTCCCCTACCCTGGTCACTCACCCTAACTTCAAAGCTTGACCTCCCTTTCCCCTTCCTACCCTCCATTGCTATGTCACCTCATCCTTGTTTCACCACCTGCGTTGCCTTTCATCACCTGGTCTCCCATACACCCGTGGGAATGTGTCACCTGTTCACCTCTGACCCTGGCCTATGTCATACTGCCATGCTGCCTCTTCATCTTTCTTCCTATCAGAGAGTCCTCACTGTTGTTGTCTCCATCTTAACCGCTGTGTCTGAGAGGGGAGGAGACGGGAGGGCCGTCTTTAAAGGCGCAATCAGCAGTTACTACATCAATTTTTGGACTTAAAAATGTACGATATGTACCCATTGATTCTTGAAGACTATAACTTAATGCCTCATGAGCTTAGTTCACTGTCGGACCCCATCAAAACCAATAATATAAGTAAATGTAAACAAACACTATATAGCCTCAAAACATGGTTAAAACTATAATTAATAATAATCAGTCCTTTCATCCATAGCTCTGTATGAATTTGAGTGGTTACATTTCTCTATCCCCATCCCTCAACTTTTACCGAACAGGGGCAGGGTGGACGCTTTGTTACTGTTTCTACTGCTGATTGCTGCTTTAACAGCTTAACAGAGAGACAGAGAGCTCACGAGAGAGAGCTCACGAGAGAGAGCTCACGAGAGAGAGAGAGAGAGAGAGAGAGAGAGAGAGAGAGAGAGAGAGAGAGAGAGAGAGAGAGAGAGAGAGAGAGAGAGAGAGAGAGAGAGAGAGAGAGAGAGAGAGAGAGAGAGAGAGAGAGAGAGAGAGAGAGAGAGAGAGAGAGAGAGAGAGAGAGAGAGAGAGAGAGAGAGAGAGAGAAATCTTCTTGAGTAGAGGGTCTGAGTCACCACTAAATCTTCACCCCTCTCTCTCTCTCTCTCTCTCTCTACATGACCCTGTGATGTACTGGATCAGACACCAGCTTCAGTGCATCATGCTCCAGGACTGCCATCTAGTGGGAGAGAATATACAGTCCTAGTGTGCAGTCAGTTAGCGCTAGTTTGTTTTTTTGCCTGGACAGAGTACTATGGAAATATGACCTAGAATACAGCAGCTGATAGCTAAGAAACACAAATGATAATGTAGCCATGGTAACACGCTAGGGTGGCACATTTACATGTAGAGTTGCTTAGTATGTCTATTAAATATTTTAAATGTTATCAAACAATCCTTAGCTTCACTATGATGATCTTGGCCTCTGGCTTCAGCTGACTCATGGACACAGGAACTTGACAAAACATGTTTGTTTTTTTACACAGCATATGACAGGAACATTTAAGACAGCATCCTGCTCCTCTCTTCTCTCCGTATCATTTCCACTACAGTCTGCTTTGATCAGCTTTTTCTCATGTATTTATGTCTCATGCCTTCTCTCTTTCTCTTGCTGTTTTTCTCTGTTTCTTTGTCTGTCTGTCTGTCTGTCTGTCTGTCTGTCTGCCTACTTCCCTGTCTGTCTGTCTGCCTGTCTCCCTGCCTACTTCCCTGTATCTGTCTGACTGTCTGCCTGTCTCCCTGCCTACTTCCCTGTGTCTGTCTGTCTGTCTACTTCCCTGTCTGTCTGCCTTTCTCCCTGCCTACTTCCCTGCCTACTTCCCTGTCTGTCTGTCTGTCTGTCTGTCTGTCTGTCTGTCTGTCTGTCTGTCTGTCTGTCTGTCTGTCTGTCTGTCTGTCTGTCTGTCTGTCTGTCTGTCTGTCTGTCTGTCTGTCTGTCTCCCTGCCTACTTGTCTGTCTGTCTGTCTGTCTTGTCTGGCTGTCTGTCTGCCTGTCTCCCTGCCTACTTCCCTGTCTGCCTGTCTCCCTGCCTACTTCCCTGTATCTGTTTGTCTGTCTGCCTGTCTACCTGCTTACTTCCCTGTCTCCCTGCCTACTTCCCTGTGTCTGTCTGTCTGTATGTCTGTCTGTCTCTGTCTGTCTGTCTCCCTGCCTACTTCCCTGTCTGTCTGCCTGTCTCCCTGCCTACTTCCCTGTCTGTCTGTCTGTCTGTCTGTCTGTCTGTCTGTCTACCTGCTTACTTCCCTGTCTGTCTGCCTGTCTCCCTGCCTACTTGTCTGTCTGCCTGCCTGCCTGCCTGTCTGTCTGTCTGTCTGTCTGTCTGTCTGTCTGTCTGTCTGTCTGTCTGTCTGTCTGTCTGTCTGTCTGTCTGTCTGTCTTCTCCTCTCTCTGTCTCCTTCCCTTCCAATCTGTCTGTCTATCAACCTGTCTCTCTTCCTCTCTGTCTGTCTCTTTACCCATTCCCGTTGGTTCCTCAGCGAGGAGTGCGAGGATGTGCCCTCCCATCAGTTCTGTTGTCCCTCGTCAGGCTGCTGTAGCCCCTCCTCTCGGTAACCCTGTGCTTTGATTGGTCTCTTGGCATCAGTCTGGACAACTGATTGGTCTCTTTGCGCCAAACTGGACAGCTCACTCAATCCACCTGAGTCAGACCCTCTGGGGGACTCTTGTTATTTACTGAGAGAAAACTGGAAGCCTCCTCAATACAGTTTAACATATGAATGACTCTGGAGGGAGCCTCATCTGGCTGGATTTAAGCTGATCATCTTCAGAGTTGCATGCAAATTCTAGTATTATGATAGTTAGCGATAGTGATTTACCAGATATTATGACTCCACAGTAGAACCGTGATGATCTCCTCACTTTGTATATCTATCATCTTTGTTTCACAGTCTAACAGCTTTTCTCTGCTCGTCTTTCACACCTGTCACCTCTGTTTTAAGTAGTCGTTCTTTGTGTTCCGTAGCTACTACACTGAGAAGCTAGGTTTATCATAACTCAATTAAATCTAAGAAAAAAAGCTATTTCAATTAATGTCCTGGTATTTGGTTGTGATTGTTTAGAAATGTTAGACGATATTGCTCCATATCTGAAATAAACACATCATGTTTGGTGCGGAGAATAATTTTCCTGATGTACCGTAGACCTCTGGACAGCAGGGGGCATAGTTATTATAACCTCAATGGTAGAGTAGTCCAACTACACATAAAGTAGTTGACCGGTAACTGTGGGCAACAGGTATCTTTAATAAATGTTGGTGGCCAATAGAACATTTTATCTGTGTGTATTTATGATCTGTGTGTGTTTTCTTTACTCTAATCATACACTCTTAGAAAAAAAGGTGCTCTCTAGAACCTAAAAGGGTTCTTCAGCTGTCCACATAGGAGAACATTTTAAAGAACACTTGTTGGTTACAGGTAGAACCCTTTTGGTTCCAAGTAGAACCGTTTTGTAACTCAAAATGGTTCTACCTGGAACCAAAAGGGTTTTACCTGGACCCATAAAGGGTTATCCTATGGGGACAGCCAAAGAACCCTTTTGGAACCCTTTTTCCTAAGAGTGTACAATACACACTCACACACTCACACACTCATCAAGGTAAACTTCACAGTATAGCAGAAATGCAGTATGACATCATAATACACCAGGTGTGGAGATATATAGAGTTGTATATAGATCCAGACTGTATCACAACTGGCCGTGACTGGGAGTCCCGTAGGGCGGCGCACAATTGGCCCAGCATCGCCCGAGTTTGGCCGGTGTAGGCCGCCATTGTAAATAAGAATTTGTTCTTAACTGACTTGCCTAATTAAATAAAGGTTAAATAAGAAAATACATAAAAAGACCTGACTCAATCCCCTCATTGGTGTAATTTGAATGAGACGTACAGTAGTTTTTCTTTCAAAAACAAGGACATTTCTAAGTGACCCCAAACTTTTGAACGGTGGTGTACATTACCACGCACTCTCTCTACCTCCTCTGTGTCCCTTATCTCTCTCTGCTGTGACTGGTGTGTGCGTTTGTTCTATTCGTTACGTAATAGAGTGTGTCTTCCTGTCAGTCATCTGGGTAAAGTGAGATAGCAAGGTGTAGGAGGAGGGAGTTTGAGAGAGTTTGGGCGGGGTGAGTAAGTTCAGAGGTGTCAAAAGACTGTGAAGAATGTAGCCTTGCAGCACTGCAGGGTGAGCGAGAGAATGTGAGTGTGTGTGTGTGTTTGTGAAGTATGTGTGTGTGTGTTAGGGTGTGTTTGTTATCACGCTCCACCAGTCCGTGTGGGACCTCTCTTCAACTGTAGGAGCACGGTAAGGACTCTTGAATTCACTCCCAAACTTTCTGTACAGAGCAACATAGATGACATGCTGTAACTAGTGGTAAGTGATTGTCAGTTGGAATGTATGTAATACGTGTGTATGCACTGTTTGTGCTTATTATAGAGCTGACAGTAGCTCAGTATGGTGGACCTACTGTGCAGCAGACACGAGTGTTACGAAGGCTGTTGAATTCAGCTTTATGTATTTATTTCTATTTGAACTATCAATGTGTATGTGCAGTTTATTGTAGACAATGGTGAGACAGATGTATCCTCACTAGAAATTGTCTAGTGAGGATACATCAGGGTTTTTGGTTGTGTTCATTACAGTTCATTACAATAAGTTAATGTTTGTGACAGTGAGAGGTTACATTCAGTATCAAATGCACTGTCTTTATTACTGCACATACACATTGATAGTTCAAATATAAATAAATACATCAATAAAGCACTGTCTACTAGGACTGAGGGTGGAAGTAGATTGAGTGAAATTCAAGTCATGTGAGTGGGATAATGAATGGGTGTTACCTGTGACAGAGTGTATGTCATTAAATTGGAAGAGAACAGAGCAGATGGGTTATGTCAGCGGCTGTCGCTCCCTGTCGCCATCACAAACACACTCACTCACTCCCTTAATCACTCACACAGTGAACGTTACAGTAGTGTGTGTACACATTATGTACAGTGTCAGTATGTGTGTAATGTCTGTGAGGAGAGAGAGAGTAAAAACAACATTTATGTTGGAGATTATAAGAGAGTCAGTTAGATGAATGGAGAATGCTTGGATCTGACAGATGAATGATTAGATTGTTCTCTCACAGTATTCACTTCTTCTGAGTTCTACAATGGAAGTTCTTCAACTCGTGGGTAAATGTGTCTTTCCTGTTTCACACATGATGTGAGAGCCATTATCAGCATTTCCATCGTTACAAGACTAGAGCGGTTTGAAGTCGTCAAATAGCAGTGAGGGTTCATAGCTTTGATAAACTAAAGTCTGTTGCTGTTCTCTCTGGATGGATGGTCAGTGTTTTTCCCCTTTGATGGGTCTTGAAAAGAATTGTATTATTCTATCACTAACCATAAAGCTTGGGTTACTCTCACCCCCAGTCTCTGTCTGTAAGCTCTATTGTGGAGACAGGAAGGACAGAAAGACAGAGGAGATAAAGAGGACAGGACAAGGAAGAAGTATGCGAGAGGATCCTGTTAAAGTAAGTCTTTGGTCAGTCACAGTGCAGATCAATAGAGTATCATGACTTCTCATCAATGGCAGGGAGCACATAGGGTTTTATAGCCCCAGCCACTCTGACCTGTTGTGGACCCATGGAGACATGCTGCTGCCCTGCCTCTATAACACACATTGACAGGCAGTCCATCAATAATAAATAAGGAGGAACAGAGAGCAGCTAGTGAGGATACGTACATCTCTTCCCCACTCACTTCTCTCCTCCTTCTCTCCTCCTCTCCTCCTTCTCTCCTCCTCTTCTCCTCTCCTCTCCTCCTAATCTCCTCCTCTCCTCCTCTCCTCCTATTTTCTTCCTCTCATCACATATTGTCAAAAGTTCCCACACAGTCATACTTATTTTTTGCTCAAAAGTCCCTCATCAGTTTGTAATCTGAATTTCATCCGAGGTGAAGAGAGGTATGTTAGGGCCTTCTGAGTGTACCTGTAGCCAGGAACGGTGCTACAACAACACTCAGCCAATACAAGCCATAAGCAAAAAACAGCAACAATAAACGCCAATATATACACATCACGCAAATAGACAAGTGCAACGCACAAAGTGTCAACAAGTAGATGCATGACTCATATGCGTATCCAAATGACAACAACGGCACCAGGTCTGCAGCATCATAAATCCAATAGGTTCCAAACCCCTTTACAGCAGATTCATGACAGCACAGCTATTTTGTAAATAATCGAATTTCAACTCATCTAAATAGTGACTGTAATAATATTGAAAATATTTATATTCAAAACCTCTTGCGTAAAACACACGGACGCACAAGCGCGCAGCAGATTCACAGTTTAAAACCACTAGCGACAAAAATGCTTATCTTGCCTTTCAGAAGTGTACACGGCGGGCTTTCATGGCTGCAAAGGTCTTCACTGCATCTTCCATTTTGATCATCTGTGCCAGCTCATGTTCAATAGAGATTGTTGCCAGTCCATTCAGTCTCTCTCGTTTCATTGTACTCCGAAGGTCTTTTTTTATTAGTTTCAACTTTGAGTAATTCCGTTCTCCCGAATCAACTGAAACCGGGATCAAATCACTTGGTCAGGGATCAATATATTTCGAAAAAGAATTATTTTGTGTTTGGAGCGCTTGCTCCATTGCTAAATCATTTTGGGTCGTTTAGACATGTTTGTACAGTGTACTGTTGCGAGCTCGGCCAGAAGAAGATGGCATGAGACAGAGATTGATTTAACAGAGAGTTCCTGTGCCCCATACACCGCACGACTCCAGGAACATCACACTTTAATATCCTCTTTCAGCTTTTGGCAATGAACCTAACCTCCGGCCATGCAAGGCTCGGTTACGGTAGGCACTCTAACATTCCCCCTGCACCCATAACCTGAACTCAGACAACTTAAGAACACATAACCACATAACATTAGCTTAACTACTAGAAACAGAAACACATAACATTAGCTTAACTACTAGAAACATAAACACATAACACAACCGTTTTATCATGGAACATGAACTGCCCACTACAAGAGGCGGCAAAATGAGCGGCACATTTTTTATATATATATATTTTTTTAATAAGCCCACATTTTGCCGCCTTTCCAAAGTGCCGCACTAGGCGGTTGCCTAGTCTGCCTATACGCACGCTCCGGCCCTGCCTGTAGCACCACAGAGGGCCTCAGTCAGTAGCAGCACTGTGACAGGACTATAGGAGGCACCCTCATGGTTTATACAACAAACTTTTTACTCATATATCAACTTCGTCTATGTGTATTATGTAAACAATGGAAGGGGTAGCATATTTATTCTACAATCTATAAAATAGTGCAAATAAAGAAAAACCCTTGTATGAGTAATATATAACTTTTGACCCCCAGTGTATGTTTTATTGTCACATACAGTGGATAGGTGCAGTGAAATGTGTTGTTTTACAGGATAAGCCATAGTAGTACGCCACCTCTGGAGCAAATTAGTGTAAAGTGCCTTAAGGGCACATCGACAGATTTGTCACCTTGTCGGCTCAGATATTTTGGTCTGCGACCTTTCAGTTATTGGAGAGCAGAGAAGGCCTTTGGGAGGAGAGGAGTTAAATGAGTACAAGGATGTTCAGAGATTTATCATCAGTAGCCTAGAAAGCATAGTTAAGTATGTTGTGTTTTCATGTGTGATATGATGCGACCTAGGTTTGGATATGGCTGGGAGCCAGACATAAAAAGGCCATCTGAGTCCTCCTGTGTGATGTGGCAGCCAGCATTGTGTCCCTATCCTTTGGTGTTTAACTGTGTGGCTATGCTACCAACGTCTTTGTCCAAACTGTCCATGTTTTCCACTCCATAAAAGGAGCATTTTGTGGTGCACTGTGGTAATTCGTATAGTATTTATACGTCAAACGGAAGACAGACCTGCCATAGAGACTTGGTGTGTGAGTTCTGTTTGCAGTTGTGTGATTAACTACAATAGCCTGCTCAGTGCTATATATTTATGTGATGTGTATAGACAGTGTATAGACACTGAGTAGATTCGTTGTAACACACACTTGTATTATTATGCTTATGATGACTGTCCGTCACTTACGGCTCACAATGCATCTACACCGACCTAAACAGTGTTAATAGTCAATCCATCGTCATGGAAACAATGCTCCTGATCCCTCAACTGCCTCTCCGCCCACATAGGTCTCACAGCAACCGTCACTAAGCAACCCCCTCTTCCTTCTCAGTTTTTCCATTTGTGAGTCTGCGGGGGCAGAGAAAGAAATGGAGTAAGAGATGATGATATGACTTAAAATATGATATTATAAATGATATGACTTAAAATATGATATTATAAATGATATGACCTAAAATATGATATTATAAATGATATGACCTAAAATATGATATGATAGATAGATAGATAGATAGATAGATAGTTACTTTATTTATAAATGATATGACCAAAAATATGATATTATAAATGATATGACCAAAAATATGATATTATATATGATGTGACCAAAAATATGATATTATATATGATGTGACCAAAAATATGATATTATATATGATTAAAAAGAGTGGAAATATTGAAAGTGTTTTTCACTGAACCTAGAGATCTGGGGTGGCAGGTAGCCTAGTGGTTAGGGTGTTGGGCCAGTAATCAAAAGGTTGCTGGATTGAATCCCTGAGCTGACAAGGTAAAAATCTGTCGTTTTGCCCCTGAACAAGCCAGTTAACCCACTGTTCACCAGTAGGCCGTCATTGTAAATAAGAATTTGTTCTTAACTGACTTGGCTAGTTTAAAAAAAATCTACAGAGCCTATCAAGAGGATATTGCAGTACATTTTTTGAGAAGTCTTATTAAACATAAATAGAGTAGGAGGAAGTTATCTTTATATTGCTTGGCCATATGCAACGTGAAGTATAGTACAAATCACAGAAGGTTGGTGGCACCTTAATTGGGGAGGACGGCTCGTAGTAATGACTGGAGCGGAGTTAGTGGAATGGTATCAAATACATCGAACACATGGTTTCCACGTGTTTGATGTCATTCCATTGACTCTGTTCCAGTCATTATTATCGCGTCCTCCCATCAGCAGCCTCCACTGGTACAAATGTAACAAATGTATTGGCCACTAACATTTTTAGAGGTTAACTTACCAGCAGTGGTCAGAGTTGTGTCTCTGTACAGCTGGCTCCAGTCATTGTGACTACTGTTGTTATTACATAACATGCTATGGTTCCCTGTGTTTAGACAGCCTTTACAGTACCGTGTCCTTGTTTCACCCTCTTTAACAGAGAAAACTGTATTTCTCGGGAAATAGGAAATGCTGTTGAAAACCACTATGGCGTGTGTGTACATGTTGGTTGCAACATCAACACTCTATCAAACAAAATAACATATTATTCTCAACCTTAACTCATGTGTCTACTGTGGTTGTGTAAGGATCATTGGTGTTGTTTGCCTGTTCTGTTTCTATAGTCCTCCAGTGTTCCTTCCACAGGAAACCACTGCTTCTCAGGGGAAGAGGGAAACAGGAAAAAGGGAGGACCAAAAAGAGAGAGAAAGAACATATCTTTCCAATTTGTTGTACCCTATTCCTACAGAAAATGTTGTAAACTTGCTGCTTCATAGTCTGAATATAATCACATACATTTCAGTTTCCTTGGTCCTCTGCTCTGTCATTACTTCAGGAAGTGAAAAAGAACCAGAGGGCAGCGCCTGGACAGAGGGGGTGTGGCAAGGGAAGGGAGGAAGTCAAGGCAGGGGCATGTGACTTGTGACTGTGGTGAGGTGTTTACTCACTGACGGACTGGCTGACTGGCTCTCTGGGTGACTGTTGCTACATGGGATAGAGAGGAGGACAGTGGAGTAGCTGTTGGATTACCTGGAAGATCAGGGCCTGAGGGGACTGTTGGGCTGGATAGGAGGCTTCTTGCTTAGGCTGTCTGACTCTGTCTCTACATGTCTGTGTGGATTTGTCCAGCTCTGTTGATCTTGTGCAGTTGTTCATTATGTAGGCTACATAGGTCAGACAAGTGTGTGTTGTAGTACTGTACAGGTCTAGTGGAAAAAGTTAGCGTTCATGTGTATGTGTTTGTTACATAATCTATTTGTCAAAAGTGCAGTCCTGTGTGTGCATGCGATTGGCTGTTATTGTAAACACTTGGTCTTTCCAGACAGGTGTGGAATGAGTAGTATGTGGCTCTGGCAGTGGAATGTGTTTATGGCTTTTTTTATTGTATGACAGAGAGAGAATGTGAGACAGAGAGAGAGATACTTGGTGAGAGAGAGAGTCTGAACAAGGGTACTAAACTTAGTAGTACATTAACTGCATGGGAGTTTTCCGGCCTGGACAAACAAATAGGGATAGAGAGTGTACAGAAAGAGAGAGAAGAGTCAGAGAGGGAGAGACAGGGCAGAGACCCTGTCACCTGCAGAACTTTGGTTCTGGCAGGAAACAACACATCATTCTGTCAGCTCCAGTGGAGGGAACATTATTTTGGAGGAATGGGAAATTCTGACCCAGCCTGTTGCTCCGATCACGTTGATCTACTACCTTTGGTGTGACTGAAGGGGTTGCTGCACATATGGAAAAAAACATATATACAATAGCTGAGTAAATTATCTTTGTTGTGGTGAAGTGTGAATGTGGGTAAATCTGATCCTCTTCCCTCATGAGATCCAGCAGGAGAAGTTTCCTGCCACGACGGTCTAATGTCTACATGTGAGTGACTTACCTATTCGTGACAATACATCTGTGTTTGGGGCTGCAGATCGTTTGGGGCTGGAGATTACTAAGGTTAAGTATGTCTCCTTTTCATCAATCCCTTTCCCCTCTCATTCATCCTTTTGTCCCCACAGTGTGGAAACAGAGACCCAGTGTGCGCAGCCTCCAGGGGCCCACTCAGACGGCCCCTACAGCCAGACCACAGCGTACCTACGTGGCACAGAGCGCTACAGTGACAGCAGCAGTGGTGCTGGTCCTCCAGTCCCTCGGGGGCCTCCGTGTGTGGCCCCTTCCAGCTCGGCTAGCCTTGCCTGGGCACTGCGAACACGCCATCAGCCTGCCAGCCTGGCCCTCCGTAAACAGGAGGAGGAGGAGAACAAGAGGTGCAAGGCCAGCCTCTCTGACAGCTATGAGCTCTCTACAGATCTACAGGACAAGAAGGTACCCTGGGTTGTGGGGGTGTGTATACGGAATGTGTCTGTACAGTATGGTTTGAACTCTAGTTAGTTTGTGTTGTGTTGAGTGAGAGAGAGAGAAACCGAGAGAAACAACAAGCTTGATAACATGCATTACTTTACTGACAGTGAGTGTTGTGGTAACACTGTCTATAACTCTTCTGTCCCCTGTCCTGTCTCCTCTGCCAGGTGGAGATGTTGGAGAGGAAGTATGGTGGCTCCTTCGTGAGCCGCAGAGCAGCCCGGACCATCCAGACAGCCTTCCGCCAGTACCGCATGAACAAGAACTTTGAGCGCCTCCGCAGCTCGGCGTCCGAGAGCCGCATGACGCGACGCATCATCCTGTCCAACATGCGGCTGCAGTACTCGTTTGATGACCGCCAGGCGCAGCATCAGGGGGCTGGAACACAGACCAACTTCACACACAGCGTGGGCATCGGCCCTCCTCATTCACCTGACACAGAGCAGATAGGAGACTACACACACCTGGAGGACTCCTTCACCAAACAGGTTGGTCAGAAATCTGGTCCATTCGCTGCAGCAGTGATATGTTGAATGAAGTGGCTAGTTAAATTAATTCTCAGTTAGAGATTCTATTCCTGTTTGAGTCTCTGTTTTGTCATACTGCAGGTTGAATATCTGACCCTTACTGTACTGAGATTTTCTATCCTCCCCCTCCATGTGCCGTTCAGGTGAAGTCCCTGGCTGACTCCATGGACACCGCCCTGACCTGCCGTGGTGGGAGGGATGACTCCCAGGAGGGCAGCAGGGAGGACTATGGGGAGTGTGTGTGGAGCAGCAGCAGTAACCCCTCCTCTCAGAGAGGCCTGGGTGAGAGAGCCCGAGGGGGGGGGGGGGGGCCTCAGCATGCATGGAGACAGCACAGCCACCTCCTACAGTGATGTCACTCTATACATGGACGACTGCATGCCCTCCTCGCCCCTCTCCCTGGACCGGGCCGCCAGCAGCACAGACACCGAGTACTGGGGCCCTGGGGGAGGCGTGGGGGCCCGTGAGGACAGCAGGGACACTGAGGGAGGGGGTAGTAGTAATAGCCGTCGCAGCACTCCCTGCACTGAGTGTCGAGACTACCGTCTGAGGGGCGCCCACCTGCCGTTGCTCACCATCGAGCCCCCTAGCGACAGCTCCGTGGACATGAGCGACCGTTCGGACCGTGGCTCCCTCAGCAGACAGATCTACGAGCAGGAGCCAGCGGAAGGAGCAGGCTCTCCTCAGGGAACACTCAAACAATCCCCTAACACTCCCCGCCCTGTCTCCACAGCCGCAGCGCAGGGCCAGACCCGCGCCCCCGGCCGGTGCCCCCCCCTGCCCACTCAAATCCCCCACCACGTGGCACACCACCACCACCCTCACCACCACCACCAGTACCCAGACACCCCCTCGTCCTCCTCCTCCCCCCAGCAGCCCCCCACCACCCCCCTGTCCTCCTCCTCCTCTGCTGCGCTGCCACCTGGTGGCCTAGAGCAGCCCTGTCTGTCTGACGGGGACAATGACTCTCTCAACTCCACCACCAACTCCAACGAAACAGTCAACTGCAGCTCTGGTTCCTCGTCTCAGGACAGCCTGAGGGAGCCCCTACCCCCTCTGGGCAAGCAGACCTACCAGAGAGAGAGTAGACACAGCTGGGACTCACCGCCATTCAACAACGACGTGGTGCAAAGACGCCAGTACCGCATTGGACTCAACCTATTCAACAAGTAAGACTTTTGCAAACCATTTACATTTTTACATTTAAACTACGTAAAACAACCACATATCACAATCAACCACGTATCACAATCAACCACGTATCACAATCAACCACATATCACAATCAACCACGTATCACAATCAACCACGTATCACAATCAACCACATATCACAATCAACCACATATCACAATCAACCAAATATCACAATCAACCACATATCACAATCAACCACATATCACAATCAACCACATATCACAATCAACCACATATCACAATCAACCACATATCACAATCAACCACGTATCACAATCAACCACATATCACAATCAACCACATATCACAATCAACCACATATCACAATCAACCAAATATCACAATCAACCACATATCACAATCAACCACATATCACAATCAACCACATATCACAATCAACCACATATCACAATCAACCACATATCACAATCAACCACGTATCACAATCAACCACATATCACAATCAACCACATATCACAATCAACCACATATCACAATCAACCACATATCACAATCAACCACATATCACAATCAACCACATATCACAATCAACCACATATCACAATCAACCACATATCACAATCAACCACATATCACAATCAACCACATATCACAATCAACCACATATTACAATCAACCATGTATCACAATCAACCACGTATCACAATCATTGAATGTAAAACCTTCAAAATAGGAAAAGTAGTAAGTCAGGATATAGGTTCACGGAGAGGGAAGTGGGAGTCGTTCTCTTGTGATTTGTCATTGTCTGATTGGTCTCTGTGATTCTCAGGAAGCCGGAAAAAGGGATCCAGTACCTGATCGAGAGAGGCTTTGTGTCCGACACTCCGGTCGGGATCGCTCGCTTCATCCTGGAGAGGAAGGGCCTGAGCAGACAGATGATCGGAGAATTCCTCGGCAACCGGCAGAAACAATTTAACAAGGACGTACTGGAGTAAGGGAATTATGGAGAGAGAGGGGGAGGGTTCTGAATGGGAATATATAGTAAACAGGATTACTAAAAGTAATTGGAGAGGCTACTGTTACAGTGTTGACCGTTTCTCCTGTGTGGGTTGTAGCTGTGTGGTGGACGAGATGGACTTCTCAGGGATGGACCTGGACGATGCTCTGAGGAAGTTCCAGGCCCAGATCAGAGTTCAAGGAGAAGCCCAGAAAGTAGAGAGGCTCATAGAGGCTTTCAGGTGTGTGTATACTGTATGTGTTCAATAGTCTCGCTCTGCCAAACTCATGTGCCTATTGTGTTGTTAGACCCCGCGGCTGTGGACCTGGGTTGAATGTAGAGTGAGAATGTGTGTTGTTTTTGGAAATCTACTTTACTACTCTGTCTTTAAAGTACTTTAAACATATTCTCCTTTCTCCCGCAGTCAGCGGTACTGTGTGTGTAACCCGACACTGGTCCGTCAGTTCCAGAACCCAGACACCATCTTCATCCTGGCCTTCGCCATCATCCTCCTCAACACGGATATGTACAGCCCCAACGTCAAGGCAGAGAGGAAGATGAAGATAGAGGACTTCATCAAGAACCTCAGAGGTGCGGTTGGAACTAACAGATCCATACACGTGCGCACAAACAAAATACTCCCGTAACATTGAACTGGCCCACAGACTATAAAATGGCAACGTTCTGTGATCAGTGATGACTATTGCCACTGCGTTTGTCTCATCCTTATGGGTTGTATGAGTTCAGGGTCACGCCCTTTGAAGTTAAATGTGAGCCTGCTACCTCCCAGACACTATTTAAATGCAGCAGGAAATAGACTGATGTAGCCGCATTTAAAGCATACTGTAACAGCGTCTCTCTTTCCTGTGTGTCTATCAGGTGTGGACAACGGCCAAGACATTCCCAGGGACCTTTTGGTTGGGATCTACCAGCGGATCCAGAAGTGGGAGCTAAGAACCAACGACGACCACGTGTCCCAAGTGCAGGCGGTGGAGAGAGTCATAGTAGGCAAAAAGCCTGTGAGTTGTCTGGGCTTGAAATGTAACTGTAGCCCTGTGTCATTTCCCTGTTTAGCCTGTGAACATATGTAGTACTATTTGTTGTTGCTATGTGTTACTGCATTGTCAAGCTGTAATACTAGTTTGTTCTTTGTGTTACTGCATTGTCAAGCTGTAATACTAGTTTGTTCTTTGTGTTACTGCTCAGCCTTAGGGAGATGTAATACTAAACTATTTTTTCCTTTGTGTTTTGTGTAGGTGATGTCTCTGCCACACCGCAGGCTGGTATGCTGCTGTCAGCTCTATGAGGTGCCTGACCCCAACCGACCCCAGAGGACAGGAGTTCACCAACGGGAAGTCTTCCTGTTCAACGACCTGCTGGTGGTAAGGTTTCCTAACACATCCTCATAACAATGGGAAATATCCTATGAGAGCCTCCTACTAATGCATATGGAGAGTTTGAGACCATCAGGCTATCCTAAACAATGTAGAAATATAGTTTTTTAAATCCTCTTTTCACACTCCCTTTACAACCACACATTCCCCATATGCCTTCTCAGGTGACTAAGATTTTCCAGAAGAAGAAGACTTCTGTGACGTACAGTTTCAGACAGTCTTTCCCTCTGGTGGAGATGCAAGTCCACATGTTCCAGAACTCCTGTGAGTGCCTGTTTCCTCCTATGTCTCGTCCTCGTATTCAACCCTAAACCCCTCCAGACACCTACACGTTTACTTATCAATAGATTTTCAGTAGGATTCTCTTTATTAAGTTGATATATATGATCCTCTCGCATCTTTCATTCTCATTTCACTCTGTGTTTATCTATGTGTCTATGTCTAGCAACATAGGTCATAACGTTAACAGCCATCTGATAAATGTTATGTTTTTATATTCCTCTCTTTCTCTGTCTTTCTCTGTCACCCAGACTACCCCCACGGTGTCCGTCTGACCTCAGCAGTGTTGGGTGGAGAGAGGAAGGTCCTTATCGTGTTCATGGCACCCAGTCAGCAGGACCGCACCCGCTTTGTCAGTGACCTTAGAGAGAGTATCGCTGAGGTGCAGGAGATGGAGAAGTACAGAGTGGAGTGTGAGTACACCTCCCCCTGTTGGTCACTATGGGGATTACTGCTGTGTGTGGGCGTATTGGTGGGTGGCTCGATGGTGTAACAGAGTGGCTATTGCTTTCCTGTATCTTACCCTATCCACCTGTAAGTGAAAAACAGGAGGAAAGGCTGTGATGTGGGAGTATTGATATGAACTATTTCTATTGTCAATCATCTTCTCTCCGTAGCTGAGTTGGAGAAGCAGAAAGGCGTGATGCGGACTGGCCTGCTGACCGGCTTGGTTGGAGGTGGAGTGGGTGTGAAGGGTGAGGTGGTGAACGGCACCCTGGGAAGGCCCAGTCTAGATGACAACTACTCTGCAGGAGAGGGACTCAAACGCTCCGCGCTCAGCTCATCTCTCCGAGACCTATCAGATGGAGGTAAAACATACACACACACACACACACACACATATATATATACAGTACATACAAACCACTTCCTGGAATTTGTGTCTTATGCTAATAAAATACTCTCAGTAATCCTGCCGATTAATAGAGATATGCTATATGCTCTTTTTACTGACTGTTCTTTATAAGGATTCATATATAAATTCTTCAGACACTAATGTCTAGACACTGAAAGTAGAGGGTACCTGACCCAAGGGACTGTTTTAGATTCTTCCTTTGCTTCTTCTGGTCTCATCTTGTTCTATTATCTCTGGCACATGAAAGAACACTAGCTTCTGCAAGTCCTATCTCTGCAAGCTAACTCTGCAACATTCTGTTACTGTATTTCCTTTCTTTCGTAACCTGCCTCTTCCTGGCTGGGTGCAGGGAAACGTGGTCGCAGAAACAGTGTTGGCTCACTCGACAGTACCATGGAAGTAAGTCTGAATGGACAAACTGAATGGTTTACCTGCCCCTCTAATATGTAAACCTCAAACATAGCCATGCCAGTATATCCCTTTAATAGAGCCATGTACCTGTAGTCTTTCCCCTCGTCCTTGACCCTTCCTCAGCACTGACTTATGTGCATGTGTGTGTTCTGGAATGAGCTTTTCATGCCTCTGTGCTGTCACAACACCCTGTGCATGTTCTTGTTCTCAACTCTTATTCTTCTCCATTCTTGCATTGTCAAAAGTTGTTTTTTCATTGGTTTGTTGTTGGTTTGCAGGAGTTGTGGTTTTTGTCATTGCATTGTTCCAGTGATTTGTCCAAGGCATTATGATAGGATGTCATATGCATGAATTACTTCCTTTCCAGAACTCCTTCTCAACTCTCCTTCCTCCTCCTCTTTGTCTTCCTCAGGGTTCCGTCATTAGCAGTCCCCGGCCGCACCAGCGTTACCCGGTTCCGGGGGTGGTCCCAAGCTGCTACCCTACAGAAGACTACCGGCCGCATCGCCCCATCCTGAGCCCCGGAACGGTGGTGGGGGGTGGGCCGGGGCAACAACACATCGCTGCTGGGACGGGAGTTGGGGGGGTTCCCAGCAGTGTAGAGAGAGTGGGGGTGGGGAGTGGCCCTGGGGGGGGCAATACGGGCTCCTTCCTGGGCTCTCTATTCGGCAGCAAACGTGCCAAACCACCAAGTCCCCTTATACCACCGGGGCCACCCTACCCCGCCCCTGTCCCCCCACCCACTACAGGAGGGCCCCCTCCTCACTCCCCTTCATCTCTGTGCCAGTCGGAGGGGGGCCCTTCCAAGATCCAGGCCCTGCATGCGCAGTACTGCCACACGGCCACCGTGCAGCCCCCTCCGCCCTACTACCATCACCATCGCTACCACGTCCAAGCTGGCCCTCCTCCCTTGCCAGGCGGGGGCGTGCCCCCTCATATCCTTCAGAGAGGGCCGTTCCCCTGTCGCCCTCCTATTGGCCACCCTCACGCCCAGTTCCAGCAGCTGGCCCATCTCTCCCAGCTTTCCCAGCATGGCATGCAGGGTCGCTACGGCAACATGGCGGTGGGCTGTCCTCCCCCCCTTTCTCCTCACTCCCAACATTCCCAGAACCCCCAGTTCACCCTGTACCACATGCCGCCCACACACACTATCAGGGCGGGCGTCATGCCAGGCAAACCTCCTCTGACTTTGTCTCACTCCCAACCGCACCCCCACGCACACACCCAAACCCACCCCCTCAGTGCCGCACCGCACCCCGCCCCCCACCCACATCAGTCTCGCTTCATCTTTGGCACGCTGCCCCACCAACATCAGCATCAGCAGCCGTCTGCCTCCGTCAACACCCATCACGCTGCGTCCGCCGCCCAGTATCAGCCCCAGTACCCTCCTCTCTCTTCTATACCCCCTCCCCCCCCCCCACTCCCCTTTACCCCCCCCTTCTACTCCCCTTATCCCTCTTATGCCTCTCTGCCCTCACCCCCCCCAGCACCTCGGGCAGCCTCAGCAGGGGCCCCAGATGACGGGAGCTGGGGCGACTGGCACAGGGGGCAGCTCCAAATCCAAACCTATCAACCGGATCAGCACAGTGGTGTGAGCAACAGAACGTGGGGCCCCAGAGGGCAGAGGTCAGAGGGCAGGATGGAGGAAGTGGGCAGAGCTAGGGCCAGGGATAGAGCCAGGGTCAGTAGAGGTGAGCAGGACAGCAGCAGTAACAACAGCGCCAGTGACAAGAAGAAACGCAACTTATTCCGCCTCTGCTACTTTCACCTCCGCTTCCCACACATGTAGACAGAGAGAGCGAAGGAAAGAGAGTTGGAGCTGAACTACATGCATATACCAGAACACGTACAGGACACACAAGAATCAACACACATAAAGCAACGGCCACATAAATGTATGCACACAAATACGTTTGTATATAGGATAGGCAAAGGCTAGACAATCATGCTTATTACATATACTACAGTTGAGATCCTATAGGTGGTTCCGATGCAGTTTCTCAGGTGTATTCTATCAGCTCTCATCACACAAAGGGAGAATCACACATAGGAGCAATGATGTTGAAGTTGGCAGCAAGCAGGAAAAAGTGTTAAACACAATCACACAATCAAACATTTCTATAGCCATAGAACTGATGCTAGTAGTAAATGTACAGTAGAGGGCCTGTAACCCAGTGTTTCACTCTCTGAAGTATTATTGGAAACTCTGGACTTTGCCAAGACATGAGCTTGAGACTGTTTTAAACACAAGTACCAACATGTAACGTTATCAATGGGGCATATCTGGCCATGAAAACAGGGAAGATTTGGTTCTGGGTTGTTGAGATAAGGACAGTGCTGACCAACAGAAAGACCACCTCCACCCACCTGGAAATGAAAAAGACTTCACCACTAAATACATTCCAGCAGCGTTGTGAATTGTAAACAGCCATTGAGGATAGTTGCAAAAAGAAAAAATCCCTCTATTTTGCAATAATTTATTCAGCTTAATAATAGCTTTGTCAATTTCCATAGCAGGTCTTCATCACTGAAAGGTATCCTTTTTTAAAGTAGACCTCAGAGACATTTGCTTTGTCTTCAACTTTTAAGACTCATGGTTCAATGGTAGTCTTAGGCTCTATGGTATTTTACAGAGAAGTCACCTGGTTTCATAGGATTTACATGCATTCCCTATGGGGTGTGATGCTACCAATAATATTTTTGAATGTTTTTAAGCTTTTTTGCTGTTGTATAAATGTTACATATATAATTGCTGAGTATGATGAATATTGTCTAATAACATAACTGTTTTGATCCAGTGAAGAATTATATATTACAGATGTTGGATTGATTAAAAATGATTATACAGAGGATATATACACATATTAATTCCCTCATACTTGTATGTAATGAGGGTGTTATAAAGTGTGATTTATTTTTGTTCTCTATGATGGTTGCCATTGATAACTTCTATTATCAGTTATTATTGAATGTTAAAAATATTAGTTCATATTTAGGATTTATGTTGTTCTTATAGAGTTGTTTATCCTAGAGCTCCCTCAATTTTGTCAGTTTTTTTTTTTAGGAAACTGGTGATTGTGTGAACTAGTTGTAAACAATTGGTTAATTGGAGTCAAAATGCATATGAATCAATATGAATCCCACCTCAGACTGCTTTGAAAGATCCCCTTAAGGGCTTTGACCTTTTACCTGCTCAAGGACAATGATCCTCATTTCATTGGTGACCCTGTTGTTAATGCCCTCCCTGTTATCATGCGACTCACTCACAAGCATCTGGTCTTGTTGAGAGAGTTTCTCACATGGCGTGTGTTTGGACGGTCTATGTCTTTGAACAAGCACGCTTTGTATTATAGTTTTGTGGTTTTGCACACGTGGTGTCTTAAAAGTCAGAAATTGCATTATTTGAAACACCCTCCTCCCATACCCCCTTGCCAGTCCTCAGAGAACTCACTCAAATATCCTACACCCCAGCACCCTTACTGAATGGGCTTGTCATAAAATCTGTTCATCTTCTCATCTCGGTTGACCCCCTTCCTCTCTCTGTCCTTCTATTGCACTGTGTTTGAACAATAGTAGATTGAACTAGGGACTAGTGTTTCAGGATAAAGGGAATAATTTAATTTTAGGATGGTGAATTGTAGTTAGACATGCTAGACAATACTTGAGGACAAAGAAATGTTGAAAGAGACAGATTGATGTTAAAAGCCAGAACAAGAATATGGGTAGTCAGGGAAAAATAAAAGGTTTTAGGGGTTGTTGGTTCTTTTTGTTGGCTTTACCCTGCATAATTCCCTCTGTATTGTCCCTTTGTGACCCCTCTTGCATGAATATATCTGCACTTATTGAATGGATTGTACTGTATAAATCTGAATGTACATAATATCTTGTGTGTGTGCGTGCATGTGTGTTTGTGGGTGCGTGTAAGCGTGCGTGTGTGTTTGTGGGTGCGTGTAAGCGTGCGTGTGTGTTTGTGGGTGCATGTGAGCGTGCTTGTGTGTGCGTGTGAGCGTGCGCGTGAGCGTGCTTGTGTGTTTGGGTGTGTTTGTGGGTGCATGTGAGCGTGCATGTGTGTTTGTGTGTGCGTGCTTGTGTGTTTGGGTGTGTTTGTGGGTGCGTGTGAGCGTGCATGTGTGTTTGTGGGTGCGTATGAGCATGCATGTGTGTTTTGTATGTGAGCGTGCATGTGTGTTTGTGGGTGCGTGTGAGCGTGCATGCTTGCGTGTGTGAGGGAGAAAGACGAGTAGGGGACTTTGGTTTGAATATTGAATTATTTTTATTTTAGACTGAAGGTGAGAATAAATTGCAGTAATTAAGTGTATGTATGTCAGAGAACTAATTGATATTATTTTAAACATACAGGAAGTATGATCTTAAGAATTTAATTTGTGTATGTAGTAAGTATAAACTGGAAGAATAGAGAATTGAGATGTGAATATTTATTGCCTCTGATATATTAAAAAGTGTCCTTGCATTGAAACAATCTTCCGTCTTTTATTGATGTCTTCTAGACAGAATAAATGTCTGCAAATGTGATTGACAACACATTTCCTTTATTTCCTTTATAGCATACTGAATTTTCTCAGGCAAACAATTCCTAGCATATCACCACTGATTTAAAAAAATCCACTCAGACATCAAAAAGTAATCAATCATTATGATCATCACAGGAAGCAGGTGCAGAGGGTGAGTTTAATAATAACAAACATAGAGAGTTACAAAACAAGAGAAGCGTCTGGACATGAAAACAGAACCAATACTGCCTGATGACAGGTTGGTGAGGGCTATATGAAGGGAGAGTAATCAGGGTGGTGATGGCTATATGAAGGGAGAGTAATCAGGGTGGTGATGGCTATATGAAGGGAGAGTAATCAGGGTGGTGATGAAGCAGTGGCGGTTCTAGACAAATTTTACTAGGGGGGCCAAGGAGGGGTCAGTGTTTAACCAGAGGGGCACATTAAAAAATGGCAACAAATTATATTTAAAGATTATAAACTTTATTTTACTTTTATCATACAATCATTTATTTTGTACAAGAGAGTGCAGGTGCAAAAAAATGAAAATGAAAAATACAGTCCAGGGTACAACAAAGGGTACAACAATGTGCCATTTCCTATTTATGGAAGCCCCACTACTGTGGACAGTTGAGTCCACACTTAAGTATTTGAATTGGCACAACAATGCTGGATCAATTGAATTGTAATAAAATATAGATACACTACAGCAACAGGATACGGCGGTTGTGCTGTCTGGAAAAACGGTCCACAAATACATCAAGATCCAGAGCCTTGGCCCTTCTGGACTCTATGCTCAGGACACCAAGATCACTGAGTCTCTCATCAGTAGTGGTGGACCGCAGGAAGGTTTTTATCAGTTTCAGTGTGGAGAAACTGTGTTCGCAAGAGGCTGAGCTTACAGGAAGGGTTACTGCAATCTTGCACAGTCTAAAGAGCTCAAAGAAAACTTCCCTGTATGGCTCAATAAAACAAACCAGCTCAACTGTACTGCATGGCTTTTTAACTTCACCACTCTGTATTTTTCTGTCAAACTCTCTTAAATTGATGGAGCTCATGCCCTAAATCATCAATGTCTGCATTATACAAACGGCCAAATGAAAAAACATTGCTCTCCTTTAAAAAGGCATCACTCTGGGGGCTCAGAGACTGTATGCTTCTCATGAGCTCACAGTTGGTATTGGAGAAACGTCTGTTCAACTCATTGAGCATGCTGTCAATTACAGGATAGAAAAATGACGTGCGAAATATCTTTGTCACGTTCTACCTCCCTCTGACCAACAGTGCTGAGTCTAGAGCTCAGCATTTTCTGACGTTGCAGAATCACACTGCTCACAAATATTCAATGCTTCATCCCACAACTTATCAAAGAAAGACTCCTGCCTGTGGTCATTCAATATCTGGACTAAAGCATTTACTAAGTCAACAGCTCTTGACAGATCAACAGTTTGTGACTGTAACATGTCAGAAAGTAGCTTTGTCTCCACAAACAACTTACGCAGAGTAACAAGATGCACAACAAATTCTAGGTCAATTTGAGCCAGAAGACCTCGGGCCTCAACAGTTATTTCACCATGACGTTCTTGAGCAATCTCTTGCAGTAGTCGTTTAAGGGCAGGTAGGTCCATAATATTACGTAGGGCTAGAAATCGGCATGCCCAACGTGTGTCGCTTAAACGTTGCAGCTCTCTTGTTCTGCCATACATTTCTCTTTGGAGAGACAGCCATTTTGGGTACACATATGAGGCAGAGGTAAAAAGACTCTGTAACAAAGAAAAAAAACTCTGTTTCTGGGACACTTTTGACTACATCAACTAACACTAAATTGAGACAATGTGCACTACAATGGATGTAGAAGGCAAATTTAGCCTGTTCTTTGATCCTTGCCTGAACCCCTGAATGCTTACCGCTCATAACGGCAGCGCCATCGTACGCTTGGCCTACAAGGTTATTTTTGTAGTTCAGGCCATAACGTCAAAATGGAGAAAACTCTCCTTAATGGCCCCATTGTAATAGTACCCGAGTGTGAAAGAAATCTGTTCCCTTTTTGAAATATCCTTTGTTTCATCTGCCATGATGCTAAAAACCTTACTGTTCTTCACTTCTTCTATGATTTCAGACCAAACCATCTCTGCCAAACAACCCAAAACCTCATTCTGGATGATCTTGCTTGTGTACTTTGCATTGTGAATGGAAGTTAATCTTCTCTTAACGAGTGGGTCGTGGTTAGCAACTGTTTTAAGAATTTCCCTAAAGTTTCCTTTGTTATTGGACTCTTCAGATTCATCATGTCCTCTTTGTGCTATGTTTTGTGTAGCTGTAAGTAACAGCACTTCCCCAACTGTTTTAATGTATGCCCGATTTTCTTGTACTTGTTTTTTTTTTACCTTTATTTTACTAGGCAAGTCAGTTAAGAACAAATTCTTATTTTCAATGACGGCCTAGGAACAGTGGGTTAACTGCCTTGTTCAGGGGCAGAACGACAGATTTTTACCTTGTCAGCTCGGGGATTCGATCCAGCAACCTTTCGGTTACGGGCCCAACACTCTAACCACTGGGCTACCTGCCGCCCCAAAATGAGGTTTAGTGTGTTCTTTGTCAAGAAGATCTGCTAGTGTTGCATCAGTTTTAACAGCTCTTTGATAATCCCTCCATGCTATCATTGCACACTTGTGTCGTTCAGACTTTGCATGTACTGAAAACCCTGCATCTCTCATAGTTGCTTTTTTCCAGTTTGGTGTGCTAAAATGTCTACATGCATAGCAATATGTAGAGTCCATCATGACAGAATACTCAAGCCATGGATGAAGATTATACCAGTTTGGCCTGAAGCTCCGTCTTCTGTCCCCCATCAAAGTGGTTGGGAATATATTCAAGTTGGGCTGTACTGGTACATCATTATTGGACTTGCTGGTATCTGTAGAAAGATGCACAGTAAACATAGGCCATAACTACAACATTTATTTACTTATACATGTATATCTGCATGTATTTCAAAAAGTATTTACTTAAAAGAAACAGAGCCATATTGACACAAAAAAATAATTTACAGCAGAAAGCACCATTTTAAAGGACACACAGTAGGCCTACAATGAAATTATAATTACACCGCTTTGCAAATAGTAAGAACCTTCAAACCTGATGGTGCAGTATTTGATCCACATGGATCCACTTTCTGCCCCTCTGGCTGTTCCTCTCTCTGTCCCTGTATGTTTTCTTCCTCATCACCCTCTTCTTCATGCTCCTTCATGCTCATGCTTCTAGTATATCGAATGTGCAATACGTGCAGTTATCTGTAATTCAACCCTGCGCACTAAAGACTGTATTTTAAGGGAATTACTATTATTACACCAAATTATATAATACACACATTTAGCTATTAAAGTATCTCTTCCTGTCATTTACCTGTACAGTTTATGTAACCATGCAAGTATTCACTTACCTGTAAATATAACTGTATACTTAACTGTACAGCTAATTTAACCATGCAAAATATTCACTTACCTGTTCATTTGGCCAGTCTATTAAGTAAACTATTATTACCCTTGCTCATATCATATGCATTTTTAGCTACTGAAGTATTTCTCTGCCATCGACCTGTATAGTATAGTTAACCATCCACCAATGTATAGTGTACATATTCAGCCAACCACCCATACTATGCAATGTCTTTTTATCGCTTTTTTTGCACTCCAGATATCTTGTATTTCTACACTTTTTCATACTGCCGCTCTATGTATCATGTACCGTGTATCTGTCTTTTGTGTACCTTCGTTGTGGCATTTTGCACCTGCCCTGTGTTTTGTTGTAGCTGCTTGACAACGAAATTTCCCCCTCTGGGATCAATAAAGTACCTATCTATGATACGTTAAACACTAAACAAGAATGGTGTTCATGGGAGGACACCCAAGAAGAAGCCACTGCTGTCCAAAAAAAAAAGGTTCACCCTCTGGAATGTCCCTCTCTGTATCAGAGCCCTCACTTTCATCACATGCCCTCTCTCCAACCTCCACTGACTCCTCTGGCTCTCCCTCTTCCTGCTCCTCAACTCTCTCAATACCTTGATTTGTTTCTCTCCCTTTTTTGTTTACTGGGGCAAAAAAGGACGCTGTCCCTTCCTCGTTTCATGATAACTATTAGAAGAAGAAAAAATGTAGGGGCCATGCATTACCTTTCGTTTTCTAACCATCCCTCCCTATACATGTATTTGTTATCGCAATGCAACAGCCAAGACGGATGAAGTTACGTGGTTAACATCACAACATTGTGTAGACCTAGCAAGGATACGGACATTTTGATATTCGCTTAGATATGATTTTCTATGAACTTTTTAAACATCTCGAGACCAGGCATTTACAAACTTGATTTCATTATCAGTGTGAGGAACAAAAGTAACACGGTTATGCGCAAGAACAACAAGTCACTTACGAGATTAAATCGTTTTGCTTACCTTCGACTCTTGCAACAGGAGAAATGAATCGTAGCTCCTCTCTCCAAGAGCTCTCTCCAAGAGTAGTTGTTGCTGAGCTCTCATTCAACGAGCAGCACCGCAGACTACAGTGTTTGGGTGCGTCGCTCTAATTTACACGTGTAGAACGTTGCGTCGCATTTGTTCCGCTTTTGGCGCTCACGTGTAAAATCATAATAAATTCATAATTGTTTTATTTGGTCAGCGCGGGGGGGGCACAGGGGTGGCCAGGGACATGTCTACAGAGGCCTCCGTGTAGAACCGCCACTGTGATGAAGTCCAGGTGTGCTTAATGATGAGGAGCAGGAGTGCGCAATGTGGGTTAGTAGACCGAGCCGCAAGAAGACACCGGAGGAGGGGACCGGTCCAGACGGCAGAGATGGAAATCCCAGATGATGTTGGGACCGCCTCACTGCGGTGGCAGTCCGCCTGATCCTTCTGATGGCGGACAGAACCACTCGTCAACTGCAGGGGCCTCGGTCTGGAGCCAGGGCCTGCTGATATCCCAGGACGCACTGGAAGGGAGTCAGCCCAGTGGAGGAGAGATTAAGTGAGTTCTGGGCGTATTCCGCCTAGGGAAGGAACCAGGCCCACTCCCCCTGCCGGTCCTGGCAGTGACTCCTTAGGAACCTCCCCAGCTCCTGGTTGCTCCTCTCCACCTGCCCGTAAGACTAAGGCCGGTACCCAGATGTGAGGCTGACCGTGGCCACCAACTTCTCCATAAAGGCTTTCCAGACCTGCAAAGTGAATTGGGGACCACGGTTGGAAACGATGTCCTCCGGAAAGCCATGGTGCCGGAAGATCTGATGGAATAATGCCTCAGTGGCCTGGAGAAAATGGCAAGATTTGGAGAATCTGTCAACAACAACCATAATAGTGGTAAAACCATCAGAAAGCAGGAGATCCGTTACAAAGTCTATGGACAGATGTGTCCAAGGCCGCTGAGGCACGGGAAGGGGAAATAGTTTACCTGCTGGAGCGTTCCGGGGAGATTTGGATTGAGTAGATACCGAACATGAGTTGACATAGTGGGCGGCGTCCTGCACCAAGGTGGGCCACCAGCATTTATCGGAGATGGTGGATGGTGCAGGTGATACCTGGGTGTCCAGCAGCGAGGGATGTGTGTGCCCAGGTTAACAGCTGATCTCTCACCCCTGTGAGGACGTAGATGCTCTCTGGAGGGCAGGTGGCAGGAGCGTGTTCCCTCTCCAGAGCCTGGCGAATGTCCACATCTACGTCCCAAAACACGGGGCCAATGATACGGGAGGACCGCTCGATGGGCTGGAGGACACTCACAGGACCCTCCACCGGCGTGGAACCACAGGGTGCAGGAAAGCAGGTCCTCCGTCATCCTGGTCCCCAGGCGGTGATTCTCATCTTTGACCAGGAGATGGTGGGGTTAGGGAGTTGGAGCCACTGGAGGCAGAGGATGACTTTGTGTACAGGTGCGGTGATGAAGAAGGGAAGGCTTTCCTGGAGCTTGGGTCCCACTGTGAGGGTGAGTGGTGCTGTGACTTGAGCAATTGTGCCAGAACCCAATGGTCGCATATCCAGGGCAAGAAAAGGAGAGCAGGTATGAAGTTATGTTCAGGGAGGAGGCGAGGGCCTGGTCGATGAAGTTTACAGCGGCACCAGAGTCCACTAGAGCTATAGAGACAACAGCGGAGGGACAGCAAGCTGGTGAAATTCAGAAAGGGTTTGGCGGAAAGTGATGGAATACTCATGCCTAACCTGGGAAATGGAAGGTCATGAGGCCGCATCTCTGCTCTAGTGGACCCCGGGTTTTTACCTTTATTTAACTAGGCAGTCAGTTAAGAACAAATTCTTATTTACAATGACGACCTACCCCGGCCAAACCTGGACGATGCTGGGCCAATTGTGCGCCGCCTTATCAATCACGGCCGGATGTGATACAGCCTGGATTCAAACCAGGGATTGTAGTGACGCCTCTTGCACTGAGATGCAGTGGCTTAGATTGCTGCGCCACTCGGGAGCTCTAAAGGGAGCCCACTGAAGCTTGTGTCCCTCCTGGCCGCAAAAGGGACAGAGCTCCAGCTGTCTCCGGCAACACCGCTCTGCCGCGGAGAGATGCGTGGCACCCACCTCCATGGGTTCAGGCTCTGCCTCAGGACAGCCAAAGGAGGGAGGCGAGTGGCGAGGTGGACACCGGCGCTCCCGGAGAAGGTTATCTAAATGGATGGCTATTGAGATGAGAGCGTCCATGGATAGGTTATCATCTCGACATGCCAACTCTGTGTAGTCCACTGCGGAATAGAATGCGGGGACCCTGCTGGAGTTGAAAAAGTCTGTCAACTCCCTCTCTGCCCTCGGTCACCTACATGAACAGAGCCATGAATCTCTCATAGGAACCCAACTCATCTTCTCCTCTTTCCCAGACGGTCGTAGCCCACTCCAACGCCCATCCGGTCAGCAGGGAAATGAACGTGACAACCTTGGACCTCTCGGTGGTGGGGGCTCCCGTCTGATAGGCGATATAGAGGGAGCACTGGAGTAGTCGAGCATGGCTGACCTGGGCGGACGGCTGGGTAGGCTGGTGGACTGGTTCACTGTGACGACCTGTGGTAGTAGGCCTTCCGTCAGAGGTATGAAGAACCTCGCTGGTGGTGTCGAGGTTGAGTCTGGACATGAAAACAGAACCAATACTGCCTGATGACTGAGGTTGGTGTGTGCGCATTGTGGATTGCCAGGACCGGTGGTAAGTAGAACAGCCACGTTGAGCGCCGGAGGGAGGGAGCAGGAGTAGGTGTGACAATCACCACTGACAACAGACTTTTAATAACAAGAGTACCAGTTTATTGCTATGCATACAATCTTATTACTAGTTGTTATTCTTGATTCGACTTTTGATTATTATTAATGGGACTTGCGAACGGTACTCCTCTTACACTGTTTAAGCTAGAAACTACATTCAAAATATTCAGACCGTTCTGGAATATTATTGCTATTATACAACTTTTTGAAATCATTGATACTTTGTTAACTATTGAACTTTTTGTCCTTAAAACAAAAACGAATCCACTTTAATGGGATTTATTCAGCATTCTAAAGTTTCCATTGTTCAAAATTCAGAATTTTCTTCAACCAATCAAACTGTAATGAAGCGTCAGCGGAGTGAGGATCCATCTGCAGTTTATTTCAAGTCAGACTCAAAAGCAGTAACAGATGCAATAGAGACAGCGTAAGCTGGAACAGGCCGAGGTCAGGGTAGGCAGCAAACATGCAAAAATTCCAAAGACAGGCAGAGTTCTGGGGAGGCAGCAAACTAACAGAGTCCAAAAGGCAGGCAAGGTCTGGGCAGGTAGCAAACTTACAGAGTCCAAAAGGTAGGCAAAGATCAGGGCAGGCAGAAAACAAACAGAGTCCAAGGGCAGGCAAAGGTCAGGGCAGGCAGCAAACAAATCCAAGGGTATGAGAAACAGTCCAAGTCAAAACACGGGAAAAATACTAGCACAAGGAATAAACGCTCAGAAAAGTTCACCGGAGCAAAACAAGACTTCGCACTGATACTGTGTAAATGGAGTGCTTAAGTAGTGTGTGTAATGAACTGCAGGTGTGTGTAATTAGTCCCAGGAATGAGGGCCTATGGGAGATGAAGTCCAAAAGGTAACCAGTTAGTATTCGGGTGATGTCTCCCTCTGGTGGTGTGAGAGAGGTGGTGCGGAACCCTCATTCGTTACACAAACGATGCAGCTGTTTTAGTAACTGCATCAACTACATTTTCTGTAAACTTTTACAAACAACTGAAATGTTCCCAGCACTTTAGACCAAAATGTAGAGGGTATCTTGATCTAATTCCTGCTATTCAAACCTGAAATCAGAACAGAATTATGTTCTACCAATAAATAGGTACAGCTGTTTTAGGAACCACACCAACTACTTTCATTAAGCTAACTTCACACTTTTGAATTAATTGCCATAGAACTTTCAGATGATGCATTGGGGTGGTGAATGGCATTTCCTTTTTATATATTTTATTTTCCATTTTAGTGTTAGAGACAGAAAGTAGCCTTATGCATAGGAGGCTAAGAGCCATTTATGTGTTGTAGGCCTTAAGCAGAGGCACTCAAGTACTATTTGAGATGGTCATGTCACACAAAATTCCTAGGTGGCAAAGATCCGGAAGAATATTGTCATTCATAATAACAAACCCCCACCTCGCAACTCATGCGACCCCAAACTGTTGAAACTGTTCACAAGTTTGCAGTTGTAAAGCTAATTTCCTACAATTCTACAAATGTTCCACATCTTATGTGTGTTCAAATGATACCAGGAGTCGAATCCTGGCCGAATTCTAAATATAAAATAATAGCTGTCTCACCTTATCTTCATCCTGAAATTCTTTGTGGGTGCTGTTCAGATTAACTTTGAGGTTGGAGGGTTTTCTCCTTTTTATTTATGTTCCACACACCCTGCCATCTTCTGACACTACAATACATTTGTTTTTGTCCGTTCCAGCAATGTACTCCAAATAATCCCATACAATGCTTTGCCTTTTGTGACCGACCACTGCTGGTGTTGGGTTTGCTGCAACCATTGTTCACGCCTATGGTTCACGCTCATTCTCCCTCAGACCTGTTAGCTACTGATAGCTAGTGATAGTGATGCACAAGCTAGGCCTATTTGAAACAATGCCATCTACTGGCAGCATTTACCCTCCATATTCAGAAGCTCGAAAACCCCATTCGAAAAAAGAGCTTGAGGCCTCCCGAGTGGCGCAGCGGTCTAAGGCACTGCATTGCAGTGTTGTGGCGTTCGATCCCAGGCTGTCACAACCGGCCGTGACCGGAAGTCCCATGGGGCGATGCGGCCGGGTTAGGGGAGGGTTTGGCTGGGGGGGCTTTACTCGCGCTCTAGCGACTTCCTGTGCTAGACGGGTGCCTGCAGGCTGACTTTGATCATCAGTTGAACAGTGTTTCCTCCGACACATTGGTGCAGCTGGCTTCCGGGTTAAACGAGCCGGTGTTAAGAAGCACAGCTTGGTGAGACATGTTTCGGAGGATGCATGACTCGACCTTCGCCTCTCCCGAGCCCCTTGGGGATATATATATACAGTACCTGTAAAATGTTTGGACACACCTATTCATTATTTTTCTGTATTTTTACTATTTTCTACATTGTATAATAATAGTGAAGACATCAACACTATGAAATAACACATATGGAATCATGTAGTAACCAAAACAGTGTTAAATCAATATAAATATATTTTATATTTGAGATTCTTCTAAGTAGCCACCCTTTGCCTTAATGACAGATTTGCACACTCTTGGCATTCTCTCAACCAGCTCCACCTGGAATGCTTTTCCAGAGTTCCCAAATATGCTGAGCACTTGTTGGCTGCTTTTCCTTCATTCTGCGGTCCAACTCATCCCAAAACATCTCAATTGGATTGAGGTTGGGTGATCGTGGAGGCCAGGTCATCTGATGCAGCACTCCATTACTCTCATTCTTGGTCAAATAGCCCTTACACAGCCTGTAGGTGTGTTGGGTCATTGTCCTGTTGAAAACCAAATGATAGTCCCACTAAGCGCAAACCAGACGGGATGGCGTATCGCTGCAGAATGCTGTGGTAGCCATGCTGGTTAAGTGTGCCTTGAATTAAAAAAAAAACACTGACAGTGTCACCAGCAAAGCACCATCATACCTCCTCCTATGCTTCACGGTAGGAACCACACATGGGGAGATCATCGGTTCACCTACTCTGCGTCTCACAAAGTCACGGCGGTTGTAACCAAAAATTTGGACTCATCAGACCAAAGGACAGATTTCCACCAGTTTAATGTTGATTGCTCGTGTTTCTTGGCCCAAGCAAGTCAAATCAAATCAATTGTATTTGTCACATGCTCTGAATACAACAGGTGTTGACCTTACAGTGAATTGATTACTTACAAGCCCTTAAATAACAATGCAGTTCTAAGAAAAATAGATAATATAGATAAGTAAGTAAAAAATTAAAGAGCAGCAGTAAAATAACAGTAGTGAGTCTATATACAGGGATACCAGTACAGAGTCAATGTGGGGGGGGCATCGGTTAGTCAGGTTATTAAGGTAATGTGTACATGTAGGTAGAGCTAACGTGACTATGCATAGATAATAAACAGAGAGTAGCAGCAGCGTAAAAGAGGGGTGGGGAGGGGGGGACAGTGCAAATAGTCCGGATATACACTTTTCCTGTAGTCCACAATCATCTCCTTTGTCTTGATCATGTTGAGGGAGAGATTGTTATCCTGGCACCACACTGCCAGGTCTCTGACCTCCTCCCTATAGGCTGTCTTGTCGTTGTCGATGATCAGGCCTACCACTGTTGTGTCGTCGGCAAACTTAATGATGGCGTTGGAGTCATGCCTGGCCACGCAGTCATGGGTGTACAGGGAATACAGGAGTGGACTGAGCACTCACCCCTGAGCGGCCCCCGTGTTGAGGATCAGTGTAGCAGATGTGATGTTACCTACCCTTACCACCTGGGGGCGGGATTTCAGGAAGTCTAGGATACAGTTGCAGAGGGAGGTGTTTAGTCCCAGGGTCCTTAGCTTAGTGATGAGCTTTGAGGGGACTATGGTGTTGAACGCTGAGCTGTAGTCAATGAACAGTATTCTCACGTCCAGGTGGGAAAGGGCAGTGTGGAGTGCAATAGAGATTGCATCATCTGTGGATCTGTTGGTGCGGTATGCAAATTGGAGTTGGTCTAGGGTTTCTGGGATAATGGTGTTGATGTGAGCCATGACCAGCCTTTCAAAGCACTTTATGGCTACAGACGTGAGTGCTACGGGTTGGTAGTCATTTAGGCAGGTTACCTTAGTGCTCTTGGGCACAGGGACTATGGTGGTCTGCTTGAAACATGTTGGTATTACAGACTCAGTCAGGGACAGGTGAAGACACTTGCCAGTTGGTCAGCGCATGCTCGGAGTACCCGTTCTGGTAATCCGTCTGGCCCTGCGGCCTTGTGAATGTTGACCTGTTTAAAGGTCTTACTCACATCGGCTATGGAGAGCGTGATCACACAGTTGTCCGGAACAGCTGATGCACTCATGCATGCTTCAGTGTTGCTTGACTCAAAGCAAGTATAGAAGTAATTTAGCTTGTCTGGTAGGCTTGTGTCACTGGGCAGCTCATGGCTGTGCTTCCCTTTGTAGTCTGTAATAGTTTGTAAGCCCTGCCACATCCGACGAGCATCAGACCTGGTGTAGTACGATTCAATCTTAGTCCTGTATTGACACTTTGCCTGTTTGATGGTCCGTCGGAGGGCCTAGTGTCCGGGTTAGAGTCCTGCTCCTTGAAAGCGGCAACTGTACCCTTTAACTCAGTGCGGATGTTGCCTGTAATCCATGGCTTCTGGTTGGGGTATGTACGTACAGTCACTGTGGGGATGACGTCATCAATGCACTTATTGATGAAGCCAGTGACTGATGTGGTCTACTCCTCAATGCCATTGGTTGAATCCTGGAACATATTCCAGTCTGTGCTACCTTATACAGCTCGTTGAGTGCGGTCTTAGTGCCAGCATCGGTTTGTGGTGGTAAATAAATAGCTACGAAAATATAGATGAAAACTCTCTTGGTAGATAGTGTGGTCTACAGTTTATCATGAGGTACTATACCTCAGGCGAGCAATACCTTGAGACTTCCTTAATATTAGACATTATTGACAAATAGACACACACCCCCACCCCTCGTCTTACCAGACGTAGCTGTTCTGTCCTGCCGATGCATGGAAAACCCAGCCAACTGTATATTATCCGTGATGTCATTCAGCCACACCTCGGTGAAACATAAGATATTCTGTCACCAATCTTTGTATCTGCACAGTTCTTCCTGTAAATGTGTTTTTGTAAAATGTCCATTCGAGATTGTTAAAAGTAGTCCTTGTTCCTATTTTTTTTCACCTTTATTTTACTAGGCAAGTCAGTTAAGAACAAATTCTTATTTTCAATGACGGCCTAGGAACAGTGGGTTACCTGCCTTGTTCAGGGGCAGAACGACAGATTTTTACCTTGTCAGCCCGGGGAATCGATCCAGCAACCTTTCAGTTACGGGCCCAACACTCTAACCACTGGGCTACCTGCCACCCCAGTTCTATGCTTTGTTAATCAATGGTTTTTGTTTTGTATACATTTGAAAGTGAAAAATCATGGAATTGCCTATAAATTGTGACTTTTGACAAAAATCAGTTACTTTGACCACAAACAAAGCCAAAAATGTAGTGGGTATGACATCTTGGTCTACTTCTCTTCTATTCAAATCAGACATATATTCTCCCGATCATTTAAGCACATTTAACCTTTATTTAAGACTGATTGGGGCCTCCCAAGTGGCGCAGTGATCTAAGGCATTACATCGCAGTGCTAGCTGTGCCACTAGAGATCCTGGTTTGCCAGGCCCTGTCGCAGCAGACCGCGACTGGGTGACCCATGAGGCGGCGCACAATTGGCCCAGCGTTGTCCGGGTTAGGGGAGGGTTTGGCCTGCCGGGATGTCCTTGTCCCATCGCGCTCTAGCAACTCCTGTGGCAGACCGGTTGCATTTACGCAGACACGGTCGCCAGATGTATGGTGTTTCCTCCGACACATTGGTGCAGCTGGCTTCCAGGTTAAGCGGGCATTGTGTCAAGAAGCAGTGCGGTTCGTCTGGGTTGACCTCCTACGGGAGTTGCAGCAATGAGACAAGACTGTAACTACCAATTGGATACCACGAAATTAGGGATAATAATAATAATAATAATAATAATAATAATAATAATAATAATAATAATAATAATAATAATAATAATAATAATAATAATAAATAAATAAAATAAAGACTGATTGTGCCACACAGATCACCCCCAACCCATAAAACTATCCCACTACAACAACGCCCACACTCACTGATCAAACGACAATAGTGCCCACTTACTACAGCTAACCTGGCCATGGCCTACCTATCTTACAAATTACTAATGTAATGTACAGTCATGGTCAAACGTTTTGAGAATGACACAAGTATTGGTCTCCACAAAGTTTGGTGCCTCAGTGTTGATGATGGCAATTTGCATATACTCCAGAATGTCATGAAGAGTGATCAGATGAATTGCAATTAATTGCAAAGTCCCTCTTTGCCATGAAAATGAACTTCATCCCTAAAAAACATTTCCACTGCATTTCAGCCCTGCCACAAAAGGATCAGCTGCCATCATGTCAATGATTGTCTTGTTAACACAGGTGAGAGTGTTGACGAGGACAAGGCTGGAGATCACTCTGTCATGTTGATTGAGTCAGAATAACAGACTGGAAGCTTTAAAAGGAGGGTGGTGCTTGAAATCATTGTTCTTCCTCTGTTAAACATGGTTACCTGCAAGGAAACACGTGCCGTCATCATTGCGTTGCACAGAAACGGCTTCACAGGCAAGGATATTGCTGCAAGTAAGATTGCACCTAAATCAACCATTTATCGGATCATCAAGAACTTCAAGGAGAGAGGCTCAATTGTTGTGAAGAAGGCATCAGTGCACCCAAGAAAGTCCAGCAAGCGCCAGGACCGTCTCCTAAAGTTGATTCAGCTGCGGGATCGGGCACCACCAGTGTAGAGCTTGCTCAGGAATGGCAGCAGGCAGGTGTGAGTGCATCTGCACGCACAGTGAGGCAAAGCCTTTTGGAGGATGGTCTGGTGTCAAGAAGGGCAGCAAAGAAGCCACTTCACTCCAGGAAAAACATCAGGGACAGACTGATATTCTGCAAAAGGTACAGGGATTGGTCTGCTGAGGACTGGGGTAGAGTCATTTTCTCTGATGAATCCCCTTTCCGATTGTTTGGGCCATCCGGAAAACACCTTGTCCGGAGAAGTCAAGGTGAGCGCTACAATCAGTACTGTGTCATGCCAACAGTAAAGCATCCTGAGACCATTCATGTGTGGGGTTGCTTCTCAGTCAAGGGAGTTGCCTAAGAACACAGACATGAATAAAGAATGGTACCAACACATCCTCCGAGAGCAACTTCTCCCAACCTTTCAAGAACAGTTCGGTGATGACCAATGCCTTTTCCAGCATGATGGAGCACCTTGCCATAAGGCAAAAGTGATAACTAAGTGGCTCGGGGAACAAAACATCAACATTTTGGGTCCATGGCCAGGAAACTCCTCAGACCTTAATCCCATTGAGAACTTGTGGTCGATCCTCAAGAGGCGGGTGGACAAACAAAAACCCACAACTTCTGACAAACTTGATTATGCAAGAATGGCCTGCCATCAGTCAGGATGTGGCCCAGAAGTTAATTGACAGCATGCCAGGGCAGATTGCAGAGGTCTTGAAAAAGAAGGGTCAACACTGCAAATATTGACTGTTTGCATAAACTGAATGTCATTGTCAATGAAAGCCTTTGACACTTATGGAATACTTGTAATTATACTTCAGTGTACCATAGTAACTACTGACATAAAGATCTAAGAACAGTGAAGCAGCAAACTTTGTGGGGAGACCAATACTTGTGTCATTCTCAAAACTTTTGACCACGACTATACTGCTTCTAGTAGTTCTGGGGCTACTTAGGCTATTCCGCCTGGAAAACACCCTCCATTCACCTTTTATGATGAAAATAACGCCCTTTATTTGCAGTATAATTTGGAACTATTGGAATTAGGCCGGGCATGCAAAAGACAAATTGTTAGTTTATCAATAGATTATTGGGTTTCTATGTCCTGTCTTGGTATAGGCTCTGAGATTAAATACGAAACGATGTCACGCTCCTATCGCACAGCAATAATGTACATTACCCATACTGTCAAATATTTTACATAAACTACCCATCTATTTACTGTGTTGGCAGGATGTTTTAATCTTTAGCAGTAATTTATGCTGTATCTGGAAAAAGACTGTCAGTTTCTGAAAGAGAAAACAATGCAAATAGTTGTGGACCTGTCCGCAGAAGGTTTGAATCCAACAATGTTTTGCATTGACTTTTTCTCCAACCTAAATATTCTGAAACATTGTCTAAAAGGCAGGCTACAAAACAAATGCAATTACAGTACTTACAGTAACTTACTAAAGCCTACTTAAATTTAAAAGATCAACTGTTCACTTGTTAAATTCAACTGTATAAGCATACTACTACTACCTAACTACTATCAACTATTTATAAAACAGTCACTCCTTTACAAACAGTCACTCCTTTACAAACAGTCACTCCTCATAACATACTGTATGAACTGGAATTCGTGTCATATCATTCGAATTGCAATAAAAATAAATTGCAGGAAGTAACATATCATACAAAATGGATGACGTTGTACACAATTGTGGCAACTCATTTTGACTCGTGAGGTCTACTTTCAGAGCTACTGGATAAAAAGTATTCAAAACCTCTGGAACGCATCTTTAAAACATGTTTAACTTCTTCAACTACCACACAAATGATTTTAAATAGCTATAGCAAGTCACACATTTTTTCTACATGGAAAATTACCATCTAGTTGATGTTGATATTTTACTGCACTGTTGAGGGTGCTTGCAAGTAAGCATTTTGCTGCACTTTTTATACCGGTTCTGCTATCTGGAATCCTTGTGACTTGGTCAGTGGTGATTTTTCCATGTAAATCTTGGTGGGGCAAACTCAACAATTTGTTTTGTTTATGCATGCATGCCAGCAAAGCCACTACACAACACTGAACAATACATTAATTGCACTATAACGGTGAAAACCCGTGCCCACAAACGGTTAGGGCCTACATAAAGCTGTCCCAACAGCAGAACTTTATTTTCAGCACCATGGAGTGAATCCTTATGACCGCTACACCTGGCTATCAGCGGATCCTTGTCTGGCAGCTAAACAGTTCATTCAGCCTCATTTACTGCCTTTTTAAAAAACATTGCTGATATGGCTGACTTGCTTAAACAAATGTGGTTTCTACTGACAACTATGGCATAAGGGAACGGTGAGCGGATAAGAGGAAATAAGTAATTTCGATTAAGACATTAGTGAGCGAGCTAAGCCGGATGTAGTCAATATAACAATTTTGTCAGCATTTTTGTACAGCAACAGAATTCAGAACATGGACCGTTCTTACAGTTTTCTGTAAGTTCTGTCAGAACTGTAGGATAAATAAAGGGGGCATATAAAGAGACAATGAAAGCTCTGCCCCACCTGCCCTGAATGATGGTTCACCACTAGTGATGTGTCATGCGCAAAAGATGCGGCTCTGAGAGCCGATGCTTTGTAGTGAATCAGAAGAGCCGGCTCGCATCGAGTGAGAGCCGGCTCCCAGTTTTTTTCCTTTCGCTGCGTGCTTACAGGCAGAACTTTGTTTTGATTGGTCAGCAATCGCATCGCGGCCAATCAGATGTGAGGATATGGGATCATACCATTATGTAAAAACAGAGAGGGGGGTGAAGTGAAGCGGCACTCCACTGCAAGTTAATGAGTCGTAACAACGTTAATAATGACACTGTCTGTCAGATAGCGGTGAGGAGAGTGTGTGAGTCGTAACTATGAGTGAGACCCGAAAGAGAAGCAGCATCTGGCTCCAGTTTAAAGACAATGGAAACAACAAAGCAGAGTGCGTTCACTGCAAGATGAAAATTACTTTAAGAGCAGGTTCCACCACAAACCTGCATAGACATATGAGAACTGTCCATCCTACAGTGCAGTTAGAGGAGAGAGGGCAAGCTAGCACCCCATCTACAGATCCTGGTGTGTCTCATCCCCAAAAATCAGCAACTGCAGCAGCATCTACTGGCTTCCCCACACATGCAGGTATAACCTCTCCTACTGCAGCTCAAAGCAAAATAAGCCAGTTTATACCCAAAGTGATGACCCCATCCAAACAGCACAGCATTGATGTAGAGCTAGCTAAAATGATAGCTACTGATTTCCAACCCTTTTCAATTGTGGAGGACAGAGGTTTTAAAAGTTTTGTCAAAACTTTAAATCCCACATACACTCTTCCCAGTAGAAAAACATTGTCCCAAACAACAATACCTAAACTATATGACACAGAACGGGCATTATGGCAAGTAAGGGTGAAACAAGCTCCATCAGTTTGCCTGACAACTGACTGCTGGACCTCCAGAACAACCTGCTCTTTCATGGCTGTCACTTGCCATTTCATTGAAAATTACAAGATGACATCTTGCCTTTTGGACTGCTTTGAGTTCACAGAGAGACACACTGCAGAAAACCTAGCAGATGAGCTAGTAAGAGTGGCAAAAGAGTGGCAAGTAGAGGACAAAGTAGTGTGCTGTGTGAGTGACAATGCAGCAAACATCACCAAAGCCATAAAAATTCTTAAGTGGACCCATCACCCATGTCTGGCACATACACTAAACCTCATGATTAGAGATGCCCTAAAGGTGGTCAAACCAACCGTGGATAAGGTGAAGGCTGTTGTGGAGTTTTTCCACAAAAGCACAGTTGCAACACAGAGGCTAAAGTCCACACAGTGCCAGATGGGGATGCCTGAACTGAGGCCCAAACAAGAGTGTGCCACCAGGTGGAACTCAACATTGTATATGTTGAAACGAATTCTTGAAACAAAAGATGCCATCATCTCCACCCTGGCCCTCATCAACGCACCAGTTGATGCTCTATGTCAAGAGGAATGGGAGCTGGTGAAAGAGGTCTGCACCGTCCTGCAACCATTTGAGGAGGTGACTGTGGAAATAAGTGCAGACAGGTACCTTGGACCATTTTTTTTCACTACTACCATTCAGTCACTATTATACATTGCAGAAACAATACAGTATAATGTGCCACATATAATATGCCACATACTTTAAAAAAAGCTTCATTTTAAAAGTTGCTGTTTCTCTCCCTCAGCTATGTTTCTGCCTCAAAAATGCTCCTGCTATGCAAAGGTTTGCAGCGTGTGACAGCCCAACAGACTGTAACCATGCAGAAAGGGAAAGAATTGGTTGCAGCTCTTTGTTCAGCCATGGACCGGAAATTTCTGCGTATGGAGTACAACACTGTCCACTCAGAAACCACATTATTGGATCCTAGGTTTAAAAAACGTGCATTCAATGACAACAGAGCTGTTGATGAGGCACTTCAGAGAATTAGTGCAGCAGCAAGATGCACCCCTAGCAGCCAGCCAGCTCCGCCATTAGAACGCCAAGTGTATGAGGAACCACAAACCTCTGTTGTTTGGAGGCTTTTTGATGAAAGAGCTACAGGAGATGCTACAAGAAGAAATCCTACAGCTGATGCTATACTGGAGGTGAGGTCTTATCTTGAGGAGCCCATCATCCAACGAGCAGAAGACCCACTGAGCTGGTGGCAGGCCAAGGCCTCAGTCTTTCCACGCCTGGCGAAGGTGATGGAAGGGAGACTGTGTATTGTGGCAACATCGGTTCCTTCAGAGAGAATCTTCTCAAAAACAGGGCAGATAATCTCAGAAAGAAGAAATAGGATCAGTCCATCAAAGCTGAGGCATCTGATTTTTTTGAATGCCAATCTTCACTGAGGACATTAATACTGTTTGCTTGAGTTTGGTTCTAGTTCTGTTCTAGTTCAATTCTGTTTATTTGCTGTTTTTTTGTTGTTAATTTGTGCAAAAAAATGTTTGATTAAAATGATTAAAAACAAAAGAATGCTTTTGTAACAAAATAAATGCATAAAAACACTGCACATGAAAGGGTTTTCAACACACAAACCATTTTTTTTTTTTAAAGTTAGGGTAAAATAAAGGCCTACAAAAAAATCCTAAATTAAGAGCCGTTCAGGAGTCGAAAGAGCCGGCTCTTCTTTGGGAGCTGAGCCAAAAGAGCCGGCTCTCGGAAAAGAGCCGAACTTCCCATCACTATTCACCACTGAAAATGGTTAAGTATGGTTCGGTTCAATAAGGGTTACGTGTACGGGGAGGGGTTAAGTTTAGGGTAGAGACGGCCCAAAAATTCTGGATAGCACTGACCCTTTTATACCTGCTGTAAACTGTGTACGTGACTAATAAAATTCCAGTAGGTATTACTCCGTCCGTCCATTTTTTATAATGGCACTATTTTAAAACTATGCACTAAGTTCATTTAGCCAAGCGTATATTAGTAAATAATTCCGTGAATAGGTATCATCATTTGTGAAATAGGTCAAGATCAGATAAAATGCGTCTCCGAACTACTTTCTCTAAATCGAGCGAACGTGGAGGGACTAATAAAGAACTCAGCTGTCGTACAACTAGTCGTTGTGAGACTTGAGTTTGCGCTTAGAGGCAATGATGAAACTAAGATGGCGTTTAAACCCAGACAGGATGAACGGGGGATAGCGAAATTAGTCACACATTGATTTGATGGGGACGAAATTCTCACATAGATATTAATTTACAAGCAAATGAGTCTTAAAAGTAGATCATCTTTACACTTATAATCAAACAGAAGTGGGTATATGGGGGAAGCGACGCTGCAAACGGCCAACTTTACGTGAGCTGACTGGACCTTACTTGCTAGCTAATAACGTACCTAGCTACAGTAGCTAGCGAAACAGCGACAGCTAGCTAACGTTAGCCAGCAGAGCTAAACAACAACACTGTCAACAGAGGGAGGAGGATAGTCTCAGGATAAATACTTGTCTACGGTATTGTCCGGAGTATTCAAAATAAAACAATTAATATATGTATTGGGGCAGGTACGAAGCGGAGAAGGAACCAATAGTTCCAGTGAAACTTTCACGCCAATTCGCAGTGCTACCCGAGACCGGAGGTGCTGCCCTGGGATGGGCTGAAAAGTGGAGGCCGGAACGTTAGCTTCAGCCACCCCAATCGTGACCCAGTGCTGAACAATAGACCCCGTGAGCTTTCAAGACACCTAAACGGTCCATCATATTATTGGTGACATCTGAGTCCATCATTTCCTACTTGATCACGTTGAACGTGTCAGGAAGGGTTGTTGTCCAAGTAACGTTACCAGCTATCTAACATGATGTAAGTCTAATAACGTTAGCTATACTCTAGCTAGCCATATTTCTTATCAGGTAAGTTATCTAAGATGCTAGCTAGAGAAATCCTAGTTAGCTACTAACTAACGTTAGCTACAGTGAAACTTAAAGTAAACCAAACTGCTTGGGATTGTATTATCTTGTCAGTCATCAAGGACTTTCATTATGTAGCTAGCTATGTGCCAAATGACCCATATGTTGTGATGTTTGACAATGGCTATATTCATTTGTTGCCTAACTTGGATCCCCATATTTGGTCTTGCTAATGCGAACGTGAATGGATGCAATCAGGCTTTTAAATCCTGTGACGTTTGTATGTTGAGATTAGGGGCTTTAGCTATATTTTCAGAATATGGCCAGCATTTGAGTAGCAAGCTTCCTCAAATGTCTTTATCATTATTTTCTATAGAAATGACATTTAGGTGTCCCTCATATGTCAGACATCAGGTCTTGTGAAATCAATTGTAGGAAACCAAACATATCCCAGATTATCTATTGATGACCAAACACCAATTTGACTTTATGAGACAAGAATGACACCATGTAAGAAGTGCATTATTTGCTGTGTCTGTAAGGTAGGGGGAGGGGAGAACAGTTACAAAGAATGCCTCCCCCATATTGGTTTAACAGGTTTGGGATATTGGTGTTTTACTAGATTGAAGATTATGTGATGTTCCAATGATTTATTCCAAATATTAGAACATGATTTAATTCAAGAACATTATTCACAAGTAGAAGAATCATGTAACGTTTGTGAAACAATGGCAATGCAAAATTGTAGGTTGTGTCCCTTGGGGCCCTTTGTTTGATCTGATGAAAAATATGATCTAAAGCAGTGTTAATGTCTCCAATAAAATGTATGGTACTGTACTTATGCATTTTTTAAGAACTGTTAGTCCCATAAGGAAATATACCTTGTGATTATTTTCCCCTTAGCCTAACTTTGAACTGGAATTGGACAATTTCAAGAAATGCATTTGAAATCTAGAATTGTTATAATAGATGTGTTATGTAGAATGCATTGTTTACAAAGACTCAAATGACTACATAAACACTCTTAGATGTGGGGTTAAGATAGGGTAAGACAGTTGTTCCAACCTTATAAGACATGCATAAATGTATTCTTCAATAATCAATGGGTAGCCTATATATAGGGCCTGTATCATTAATTGAAATGATCATTGATAACAGGATATCTTACATTGTGCCCAGACTTCTCATAGTGACAGTTATTTTGACTGCAAATCTACTTAGCTAAGTAAGTAGCTTCATTGTGTGATGACTTGACATGCAGATTTTTTACCTTACCTGTTGCCAGGGCGATGGAGGGGGAAGACTTTGTGCCTCCTCCGGAGTGCCCAGTATTCGAGCCGTCATGGGAGGAGTTTCAGGATCCCCTGGGCTACATTGCCAAGATCCGTCCAATTGCAGAGAAGTCTGGAATCTGCAAGATTCGTCCTCCTGCTGTAAGTGCTTACTGATGACATGCATCTATCATTTAACCCCATGCAACCTGTGTGGAGTTGACTCCGGTTGTTTTCCTCTGACCTTAACCAATCTGGTGTAGTCTCACTGTTATTTGTGTTTCTTTGTGTGTCTAGCGCACACAAAAGTAGATGTCCTCTTTCTTTCTTACAAGCTGAGCACAGGATTGAGTGATTGCAGGATGACAAGTGTTTATATCAAACATAGACATTGATCAAAGCTTTCCTCTCCCCACAGGACTGGCAGCCACCCTTTGCTGTGGAGGTAGATAGCTTCCGCTTCACACCCCGTATACAGAGACTCAATGAGCTGGAGGTTTGTCTCTCTCCTTCCTATATTGTATGGTTGAGTCACAGAAATGGAATGAATAGAACGGCCATCCTCATTCAAGGCAATGATTTGTATAATGGGTGGACTGGTAGCAATTTTGAGTGTACCCATGCCAGGAAGTAAAAGCAGGAAGTGTACCCTTCAATCTGTGCTGTGATTTGAGTCAACTCAACTGACATTACACAAAATACATTCCATTGCATGAGCTAGATCAGAGCGTGATTTGAATAAATATTCTACATTACCATGGCAATACAGCATCAGGCAGCCGTTGCTCATGTACCCATGAGTTTAGTCAAATTGCAAGGGTTAGAGCTTCCAAGCCTGTTCTATTCATTCTATATCCATTCTATAATTATTTTGTTTTTCAGTCCATTCTAATCATATTCACTCCTGAACCCCCCCTTCCCCCATCCCCCAGGCGGAGACACGAGTCAAGCTGAACTACTTGGACCGGATCGCCAAGTTCTGGGAGATCCAGGGATCCTCTCTCAAGATCCCAAATATTGAGCGGCGCATCCTGGACCTCTTCAGCCTGTCCAAGGTGCCGGAGCTGACTGACCCGTGTTTTACATTTCTCAATAAACCCCCTGTTGCATGTCTTATTTCTGTATAACTAAAAAAATAAGACCTGTTGAGACTCTTTGAAAAATGGTGATAGATCTTACCATTACTAACACTATCCAATAGTACTTTAGCCAGTAAAACTGAGCTGACTGTGCACTTGTATTATTTTGTGTTGTAGGTTGTGATAGAGGAGGGAGGGTTTGATATCGTCAGTAAGGAGAGGCGCTGGGCTCGCGTGGCCCAGAAGCTTGGCTACCCTCCAGGCAAGAACATTGGCTCCCTCCTGCGCTCACACTATGAGAGGATTGTCTACCCCTTTGAGGTGTTCCACACTGGGGCCAGCCTGCCGGTAAAGCTACACTCACCCACTTTGCGCCTGTTCATTTGTGCTTACACAAGCAATCTATCAACTATGATCTATCAAACAGAATTCAACATGCATAGACTTACATTCATTATTTGTTTAGTCAGTTGCACTGTTAATAAATGGTGTTCATCCATAGTCATGAATGTAGAAGAGGGTTTAACCCCAGGATTTCTGTGTGTAGCAGACAAAGCCAAAGCTATATGATGGAGAGGAGGTGCATAGAGAATACAAGCCCCACTCCATCCCCCTACGCCAGTCTGTCCAGCCCTCCAAGACGAGCAGCTACGGACGCCGAGCCAATCGTCTCCAGCCAGACGTGAGTGACGGCACACACGCTCCAATGATTTACATAATTTCCCTCTTAACATTATCAACCTGTGTATAGTTCACAGCTCTTAATAGAAGTTGTTTATTTTTACTCATTGCCATGATCATGTTGATCGTTCCAAGGATGTAAACATTCACCCTCCACAACAATCATCTATATATATATAGCCATATTTAACCAGTCGAGTTCAGGAAATGGGTTCAAATCTGTTCATTGGCTGCTAATATACTGTCTTCTCAGAACTGGTAGTGAAACTAGTACTCTACACTGGTTATCACAGATCTCAGTTAGGGTAACACCTGAAGTTAACACATCTTACTTGTAGATTTTTCTCACTGATTGTCTTATCTTCTATGTAGACTATCAGGGATGGATTTGGTTAAGTTGTCATACAATCATGTAATAATACTCATCTCTTCTTTTGGCAATTCATAACTTCATAACCAGTTTTAAATGACATTACCAAATTAGTCATTCATCCAAATTAATTGAATCTGAGTTCCAGCTCTTTTACTCCAAATTGAAGAAAAATAATAGCATCTAGATGGAGACCCAATGCACTCAGAACGCATCCAGCATGCTTGCTCTGTGTACCGCTATGCTGCTGCTATGGGGTCTGCTGCTTGCCTTTTATGTTACACCGGCTCTCGCTATGCGCTATTTGTTACTCTCTATCCCCCTCTCTTCCTTTCTTTCTCTCTTTCTTTCCTTCCCTCTTTCAACACACCGATTTGTTCATTTTGTCACCCATGCCATTTTGTCACCCTTTATAGTTAGCTGTATGGTACCCATGTCTTTCACCCATGGAGTACATTTCGTTTTGTACCATTTTGCTTTTTAAAGTGGTGGTGTGGTGAGATCTTTGATTTGCTTCCCCATAGGCCTTACTCCAGATTTTATTTGAACAATGGCAAGAAATGCTTAAAGGGATAGTGTGAGATTTTGGCCTCCTACTTACCCAGAGTTAGATTAACTCATGGATACCATTTGTGTGTCTCTGCGTCCAGTATTTAGGAAGTTTGAGGTAATTTTGTGTGAGTGTGAAAGAGAGCTGTCATAACAGCTTCAAGACAAGTTAGTAATGCATTTTCTAAATATTTCAACCTAAGAAGGTATTGTCCTAAAGTTGCTGCTTTCAAAAATACCAAGAATGAAAGTCTATCGCCTAGGCTATTCTCAATCAGTTTTATGAGAGAGAGAACAAACAATATTATCTACTTGCTATTATTTTATCAGGCAACTATTGTCCAGGCTTGTATAGGCTAACCTAACTCACTAAGACAGCCTGGTCCTAACTCCATCATTTGTGCGTGACACCGACACACACAAACCTGTTCCATGCTGAAGCTCCTCCACCAGAAATTAGTATTAGAAAACATTTTCCTGCGTTTCGCCTCAGCCCAAGCTTTCTACAACATGATCTTATGTCATGATTCATCTAGTTGTAGCATTCCATTTTGCACAGTCACTTTAGCCAAGTTTAAACAAAATGTTTTATTTAAAAATAAATATGGATACTTGGGTTGGCCAATATCACAATGTTTTATGGGTACTTAATCATGATAGGTCAAAGGTCATAATTGGATGCATAGCCATGAAAATGGTATTCATGAGTTAATCTGACTCTGGGTAAGTAGAGAATCTTGCACTATCCCTTTAAACTTTACACTGATATGTCATCAGATTGGTCATAGTCCACCATAAGAATCTGATGATATGGTTTTGTTTTAAACCCAAGTATGCATCCTTGTGTGTTTTTATTTTTTATTTTCTGCTCAAATGTTTTATATTACCTAGGCCAGGGGTCTCCAATCCTGTTCTTGGAGAGCTACTCTCCTTCCTGTAGATTTTCGCTCTAACCCCAGTTGTCACTAACTATCTTATCAACCAGCTAATTATTAGAATTAGATGTGCTAGATTAGGGTTGGCGTGAACCTGCAGGACGGTTGCTCTCCAGGTACAGGGTTGGAGATACCTAGACTATGCGTTCTCTGAGGGCTCAGTTCTATACAGATCAAAAAGCGCTTGGGATGTGATCAGTACAAGCACAGCTTTATTTGGCAAACACACATTACACCTATTACAATCACACACATGTAGTTCTAATTCATCACACCAGATTTCCATCTCTCAATATTACCTTTTTCTCCACTCTTCCAATGGCTGTTTTTTCTCCTGCGCCATTTCTTCTCTTCTTCCTCCTCCTCCTGTCTCAGTTGTTTGTTGCTGTTGTTGTCTCCCCATGCAGGGTCCAGAGGATTCTGCCCCCCACCCTCTCTCCACTGGCTCTCAACACATCTCTACATCGGTACTGCCTGTCTCTCTTGAGCACAATGCGAGTGCTCGCTCTCCCGGCTCTACCCTCGCCCCTGTCTCAATCTGGCTCGGTTTCTCTAGGAACAAACCCCTCGCTCTCTTTCTCGCCTTTGCCGTCCTATTATAACTCTTAACAAACATCCCAGTTCAACAGCCTAGCATCCAGCTTTAGCTGTCTTTAGCCCATATTCCACTCACCCACCCACTCACTGTTTGTCCCTGGAAACAACTTGTGTAAATGCATCAGCAATTACCTGTCTCGCCAGTACTTGTTTCTGAAATCAGTGTGAATCTCTCTCGATGTCTTTACTGCTAGTCAGTCTCTGCATCCTTTCTTAACGCTTCCATTCCCTCACTTCTGCAGCGCTATTGTGTGACTTCATGTGTTCTGTTAGAGTGCATCGGTCAGTTGAAAACCTGTAGGTTGTGTTTGGAAAGAATCCTGTTAGACACTCCACTTGGCCTTTTGAGAAAGTAAAATATTTGGAAAATGCAAACGCAGCTTTGTACGTTTTATACTCGAGCATTCAGAAGTTAAGAACACCATTTTACAGATTTAGGCTCTGAGGCAGATGACACCTCACAACCTCCACTTGAGTGCATTTTAAAACATTTTATTGTATTAATCACTCAGTTCAGCTCAGTTGAGGCTTGTATGTAGGTTCCCCAAATGAGTTTCCTTTGTTGGTACGTGTGTCGTGGCGTGTTTGGATGCTTTTTCTTATAACACGGTGGTGGGTCGTTACCTTTTTGTTTAATTACTGTCAATAGTCACAGATGTACTGTATGGAGAGGTTCTACTCTCCTAGCCGATCCTCTCTAGTACTACTATTCTCCCTCAGCCTCACAGTATCTCCTGACCCCTTGACCCTTCTGCTTATCCATTCCCTCTCAGTATGCCTGAAAGTGTATTGGTGTTGCTCCTACCACATCTCCATACTGACTTTTTGACATCTGTCCCCTAGCCTGATCCCACGGAGGAGGACATAGAGAAGAACCCAGAGCTGAAGAAACTACAGATTTACGGTGCGGGTCCTAAGATGATGGGGCTAGGACTGGTGCCCAGGAATAAGAGCATTCCCAAGAAAGGTAACAGAACTTTGCCACAATCCCTCACCCCGTGTCTGAAATGTGGGCTCTGGTCAAAAAGTAGTATTCTATAGAATAGGGTGCAATTTCAGATGCAGTCTCTTATCAAGTCCGTGTTTGTTGAATGCTGGGTTATGTTGACCACTTCTCCGATTTCCCTCCTTCCAGAAGAGCTGCCTCAGACTGTGACTGTCCGGGCTGAAGCTGCTGTTGTCCAGGTCAAGGAGCAGGCAGGGGAGGTCAAAGAGAAAGGAGGAGATGGCAACACAACCACCACGGCTTCTCCTTCTCCCTCTGATTCCACGATAAAGAGTGAGGTGAAGAAAGAGGAAGAGAAACATGAGGAAGGTGGAGAAGCTCATGACAACGGGGACCAAGACAATGGTGAAAAGGGTGACGGGCCCTGCACCAAGATGACCATGCGGCTGAGACGTAACCTCGGCAACCCTCAGTTTGTAAGGACCTTGGCCTTAGCCTCCTTAGCCTCTCGCTTATGGGCCATTTACACAGGCACAGATTAAGGCTTTTCCTGGACTCAGAAGCATGATTGATGGAGATTCTCTGTCTGGGAATGCAGCCCTGTATGTTTTGTCTGACCCAAAATCAGATGTTATAGATATTCGAATCATAAGGTGGCAATTGAAATGGGAAAATAATTAAAGCTAATTGAAAACCATCTATGCTGCCAGTAATTTAGTGGGTAAACAATTTACATTTACGATTTCGCTAGTCAGCACCTTTCCAACATCTTTGAGTGTGGCAGTTTTAAAAGCAGAGCTTTAATTCTGCTTTGCTTATTTGTTCGGTGTTCTGCTAAGGTGGATTCGTTTGTGTGTCGGATGTGTGGCCGTGGCGACGAGGATGAGAAACTCCTGCTCTGTGACGGTTGTGACGACAACTACCACACCTTCTGTCTGCTGCCCCCCCTTGCTGAGGCCCCCAAGGGCAACTGGCGCTGCCCAAAATGTGTGGCCGAGGTGAGAGTCATAAACCCCGTTTCCATCCACAGAGTAGTCATACCGTCAAAAAAAGACATGATCACGACAGATGTGATGGAAACAGGATGTTTCGGTACCATTTCTTAAATGGCGACAGTTAATTTGTTTATTAGACATGGTGGGATCTTTTTGTGTCTGTAAAAGTAATTACCTGTATGGGAGAAATGGCAGTGGAAACACCTTTTTTATGCACAAATATTTATATAATATATCGAAGTGAACTGGGAGTCATGAGATGTTGTGTGGTCCTCCCACTATGACTAGGGAAAGCTTGCCGTTTATTAGGCTACAGATTAAATACATTCTGATGAACTTCACAAGGTGTTGAAGGTCCACGGTGATGAGCTTGATGCTCCTTTCCAATAAATATGGAGGGTCTTATTCTTGTGACATGAGGATTGATGCTTGACTGCTGTTTGACAAATAGAAATATTCTTTGGTCTTATCCAGAATAATCTCATCATACTAGTTTACCTGCACAGCCTACCAGCTCTGTATCTGCAAGCTGTTGGCTAGAGCACACGTGCCAAGACCAGAGTAGGCACATTTGCTATTTAACCCAAATGTTTTTGTGATAAAACTATCGGTAGACTTGAAAATGCGATGGAAACACATTAAACGTTAGATTAACGTTAGATAAACGTACATTTTGTGTGCACTACGTCATCATGCATGGATTTTTAGATAGATAGATAGATAGATAGGTAGGTAGGTACTTTATTGATCCCCCGAGGGGGAAATTTCTTTGTCAAGCAGCTACAACAAATATCCACAACAAGTCAGTTTGGTGGAAACACCACTGGTGGGAAATGCACATATTTTCTTTATGCTGATTTTTGAATATTCACATGAATCAGTCACCAATTGGATGGAAACCTAGCTATTGAGACCCACACCATCCTGTTGTGTCAAACAAACATCCTGCTATGTGAGTGCAGCCATATTTTAACCTGAGGAGTCTGGGGAGTCATGTAGCTTGTAGGGGAAAAGTGTTTTGTATGGAACCCAGGCTGTGGAGGCCTGGTCAGGAGAATGATAACTGTCTATCGAACACAGGCTATTGACATGTAAACCAGTCAGGAAAAACACTGGGCATAAACTTTGCATTATAGTCATCTGTATGTATGGTAATTATTCATTTTGCCTCCATCCAATCCATTTCTTCAATGCCCTCATGTCTGCCTCTCCTCTTCTTCCCATCCCTCCCTCCAGGAGTGTAAGAGGCCAGCGGAGGCCTTTGGTTTTGAGCAGGCTACTAGAGAGTACACCCTGCAGAGTTTTGGGGAGATGGCCGACACCTTCAAATCAGACTACTTCAACATGCCTGTCCATGTAAGTGCACCTGTACAACCTATAAGTAAATGCTTTGCTCTGATGTGGCGATAAACAAATCCTTACTAATGAAACACATGCTGGTTGATTATATTGATAGATTACTTTTCTTCAATATGAGTTTACTAATGTCCTTTTGCGTGCGTGTGTGTGTGTAGATGGTCCCGACAGAGCTTGTGGAGAGAGAGTTCTGGCGATTGGTCAGTAGTATAGAAGAAGACGTGACAGTGGAGTATGGAGCAGACATCCACTCTAAAGATTTTGGCAGTGGATTCCCTATGAACAACGGCATGAAGAACCTCTCACAAGAAGAAGCGGTAACTAGCTATCAAGCTTTTCATATCTCTCTCTCTCTCTCTCTCTCTCACTCCTGTTGTCTTGTCCTTTATATAAAGTTATTTAAATATACAGTGTTTGTCTATTCCGCTGTCATTGAAAGGCCATTAATATGATACTTGTACAACATATATAAAACAATATACATCTCCTCAAACTAAACCTGCACTGTTTAGTCTGACCCTGTCACTGTCCTCTTCTGTGTCTGCAGGACTATGCTCGGAGCGGCTGGAACCTGAACGTGATGCCAGTGCTGGAGCAGTCCCTGCTGTGCCACATCAACGCAGACATCTCTGGTATGAAGGTGCCCTGGCTCTACGTGGGCATGGTCTTCTCGGCTTTCTGTTGGCACATCGAAGACCACTGGAGCTACTCCATCAACTACCTGCACTGGTAAAAAGGACACTAACTTTACAGTACACAAAATGTTACAACCCCTACAGGCTATTAATAGGTAGTTAATCTGTAGATGGTTGAGATTGTCCTTTTAGGTCCAATAGCTTTATACAGGATTATAGATGTATTGACTGATTAGTTAGGGTTAGTGAGAAACGCTGTTCTCATCTCCCCCCTCTCCCTCTGCTCCCTCTCGCTGTTCCCTTTGCCCCTCCCTCCTCTCGCTGTCCCCATCTCCCACCACTGTCCCCTCCTCGTCCAGGGGTGAGCCTAAGACGTGGTACGGGGTTCCCTCTGTAGCAGCAGAGCGGTTAGAGGAGGTGATGAAGAAGCTGACCCCAGAGCTGTTTGAGTTCCAGCCTGACCTCCTCCACCAGCTGGTCACTATTATGAACCCCAACATCCTCATGGCCCACGGGGTTCCGGTACGTCACACACACGTGTACATTATGTACAGACATATACACACACACACACACACACACACACACCAGATTATGTGAGTGGAGTGGAGTGGAGCGGAGCGAGGAGTAGACCGTGCCCAATTTGACTGGCGTGTGGAGCGAGTTTCCCAAAGGCTGGAGCGTCGGCCTTCTCGCCCGCTCCAATTTTACTCCAGTAGCGCACTAGTCGTGCCCGGCTCAGCATGCATTTTGTAGTCTACTTGTGTGCTGCTATAGCCACTTGCTTTAGCTACTGTCATGGATTTCGCTAAATATTTCCACAAAGAAACTGATAAAACAGACAGGTGCAAAATCAAGGTGACTGACAAAGATGATGAGGACCAAGAGCAAGAGAGGCAGTGCAGTGATGTATTAACTAAAGAATAATTGTGGAATCTGGAAAGACTGGTATCCTGAAAGCATGATGGCGTACTTGGTACGTGCACATGCTAACAGAAAGGAATGAGGTGGGTAGCTAGCTATACTACAACGGGCTTGTTTAAATGCTGAGCGCTTAATGTCCCTGCCAGCTTTTGCGTTGTACTTGCAAATGCTTCACAATTTATTTATTTGTAGGCCTTGAAATAATGGAAATAAAATATCTTAAATAATTCATAATTTGTATAATATTAGGCTCCCTGTCTGGCTCCTGACCTATTTAGTGTTTATGTGCCGTTTAACATGACACGAGTACTTCTTACGGTCACCTTTTCATGTTTATTAAAATACTTTTCATTCAAATCATATGGTTTTGGTTTCAATACTTCAAAAACAAATGGTAGGTTCAGGTAGTCACAAAAATAGATGGGTGTTGGTTAAAATGAATGGTGCGAATTTGGAGCGGCCGTTTTTAAATTTTTTGTGAGGAGTACTTTTTAGAGGAGCAGTTGGAAAGCACCGGCGCGATAAGCGGGTTTTTCCGTCCGACCGCTCAACTCCACCTACATACTCTTGACACACACACTTAGGCTTGCAAGTAACACACACAACCTCTCATACCCATACTACACCTCATTATATTATGAGATAATGACAAATAACTGCAAGAAATGTTTGTAAACAATTGCCATGCTGATGACCCCCTTGTTGCATTTGATTGACAGGTTGTGCGCACCAACCAGTGTGCTGGAGAGTTTGTCATCACTTTCCCCAGAGCTTACCACAGCGGCTTCAATCAGGGATACAACTTTGCTGAAGCTGTCAACTTTTGCACTGCAGACTGGGTAAGGCTCTCATCCGTGTCTCTAATCATCCCAACTATGTCTCTATACACCAACGGGAGTGTCATACGTTGTTTTCAAATTGTCTCTTGCGTTCACTCCCCACCCCACCAGCTGCCCGCAGGGCGCTCCTGTATCGAGCACTATCGTCGTCTGCGGCGGTACTGTGTGTTCTCTCACGAGGAGCTGACCTGTAAGATGGCCGCCTGCCCAGAGAAGCTGGACCTCAACCTGGCCGCCGCCACACACAGAGAGATGTTCAGCATCGTCCAGGAGGAGAGGGAGCTACGCAAGGGCCTGCTGGAGAGGGTGAGACTAGTACACTTGAAGTTGAGCGAGTCTGGGCCTCGTATAGGACTGTGTGGTTTGGTCACTGACTTGAGCAGTCAGTGAAATTACTTTGTGGTTTGTGTAAGTAGTTTGAGTAGCTTCTTGCATTATATTGACTGTTTGGTTTGTGAGTTTGTAAGAAATGTTGGTGTTTGTTGTGTATGTTGTATAATACTGACTGTGTGTAAAGCAGTGTTGCTCGGCTGTGTGTGTTCTCTCAGGGCATCACAGAGGCTGAGAGGGAGGCGTTTGAGCTGCTACCTGATGATGAGAGGCAATGTGATAATTGCAAGACCACCTGCTTCCTGTCGGCCCTGGCCTGTTCAAACTGCCCTGAACGCCTCGTCTGTCTCTACCACACTCAGGACCTCTGTAACTGCCCCACAGACAAACTCTACCTCAGGTACTACTGACTGACTGTCTCTCTCTCTCTGTATCCTTTCATTACCACTAGCGCCTCACACCTGTCTCCTCCTCCATGTTCTTCTCTCTATAGGTACAGGTACACTCTGGATGAGCTGCTGGCCATGTTACACCGGCTCAAAGTGCGAGCCCAGTCATTTGATTCCTGGGCCAACAGAGTGAAAGAAGCTCTGGAGCAGGAAGAGGGAAACAAGATAGGTAAGAACTACACACCCATAGACATATAAACGTGACAAGTTGAACATTATACTCTTGTGTGGCTGAATTACACTTTTGTAGCTGAATAATGTCCCCAAAGAAATGTCTTCAGAGGGAATGAAAATGCATATTGACATTGAGTTCATGTTTCTCCAGGCATCATGGATCTGGAGGCGCTGAAGGCGGAGGCAGCAGATAAGAAGTTTCCTGACAACGAGCTGCTCCAGAGACTCAACACTGTCCTCACTGACACACAGCACTGTCAGCAGACCAGCACTGAGCTCCTCAACAAGACCCAGACCAGGTAACACACACTGCCATACCCAATGCATTTAGCCACGTTGAAACACATACACCATAACAAACATTGCTGTGTATGCGTTGCAGGAGGATGACCCTGGCTGAACTCAAAGCTCTAGTAGAGAAGATGGAGAACCTGCCCTGTGTGATAAGCCAGCTGGAGGACGTACAGGTGAGTAGCCTCCAGCTGGATCTGAGCCACCAGAGGAAACCAGTAACTCGGCTGTAGCTGTAACATTGTTTATGTTTGACCCGCTCTTCCTTCCCTACATCCTATCATTCCTTTTAACTTCTCTCTCTCTTTCTCTCAGGCGGTCCTGCGTACGATAGAGGAGTTCCAGACTCAGGCCCAGGCTCTTGTGAGCGACAGGGACTGGCGGCGAGACTCCACTCCCCCAGAGCAGCTCCAGGCCCTGTTGGAGCAGGGGGCTGGCCTACCTGTCGACGCCCCAGAGTGTGAGCTCCTCAAGGGGCTGCAGGAGCAGGGCCGCTGGCTGGGCGAGGTGCGGCGGACCCTGGGCCCCGAGGGGAGTGAGGTGACCCTGGTGGTCCTCAGGAACCTGATGGAGGCGGGCTGCATTGTGCCCCAGAGTGTCTCTGTGGAAACGGCCATGGCAGAGCTGCAGGAGCTGCTGACGATAGCAGAACGCTGGGAGGAAAAGGCCCAGATCTGTTTGGAGCAACGGTGAGGGACACCTCATACTGACTCACTCTTTCATTCTCTCCTCACTGTCTCACCCACTCACTCATCTCTCTTTCTCTCTCTTTCTTGTAGCCTCACTCATTGTTCTCAGGTTGTTTTGCTCTTCCTAATGTTTCTCCTCTCTCCCGGTGTGATTGCAGGCAGAAGCACCCTCTGTCCACCCTGGAGGCCATAGTGAACGAGGCCCAGCTCATCCCAGTCAAGCTGCCAAACATCCTGTCTCTCCAGGGCTGTCTGAGCCGGGCCAGGGCCTGGGTCACTGACCTGGAGGAGATCCAGGCAAGTAGCACCAACTTACTGTCTATCATAACCTGGGCCACATTCAATTGGCAAACGTTGTGCACTGTTGCAAAAAGAAAGTGCATGAATACAGCTGAGCGGACGTTAATTCCTTATTCTAAATGTCAGAGAAGTATGCTTGTTCTACAATGTACATGTCTATGATAATGTTGTGCCCTGCTAAGCGTAACCCTGGCTTGTCCTCTGTTAACATCCCCTTCTCTTCCTATCGCATGTTTACTTTAGAATGGGGAGCACTACCCGTGTCTGGATGACCTGGAGGGCCTGGTGGCGATAGGGAGGGACCTGCCAGTCAGGATGGAGGAGCTGAGGCAGCTGGAGCTGCAGGTAGCCAGCGCCCACTCCTGGAGAGACAAGGCCTCCAAGACCTTCCTGAAGAAGAGCAGCCAGCACGGCCTGCTACAGGTCAGGCCAGGGGTGGAGCGTGTGTGGGCCTGTTTAGTTCTTAATTTACAGTTGTTTTGCACCGTACTGGTAATTATTTGCTGCACATATCAATCACGCTTAATGGATAGGGAGGGAAGCCTTGGGACATAGTCACAGTATCTATCTACTGTGTGTGTGTGTGTGTGTGTGTGTGTGTGTGTGTGTGTGTGTGTGTGTGTGTGTGTGTGTGTGTGTGTGTGTGTGTGTGTGTGTGGCTCTCATTACTAACGGCGTCAGTATCACAACTTTGTCTTGCTGCAGGTGTTGTGTCCGTGCGTGGAGAAGCGTAAAGCGAGGGGAGAGGAGACGGATTGTTTAGATGACACCAACACTCTGGGCCTTTCTGCTCAGGACCTGAGAGATCCTGGAGCCATTGTGAGTCTGCATGGAGTCTGCCCAATCCAGACAGTATGGCTGTCAGGTTCTAGTCTGTTCAGTGTGTTAGTGTTACCTACCAGTTTCAGAATATCAAATCCAAATCCAAACAACTTGATTTGTCCCCTTAAGGCAGTTTCTATTAGGGCTACAGTGATGCTTTAGTCACATACAAACAACATGCAGAGACCATAAAACGTGTGTGCTTAATCCGTCTGTCCCCCTCTAGGTGATGGCTTTTAAAGAGGGAGAGCACCAGGAGAAAGAGGCTCTGCTGAGGCTCCAGAAGGTCAACCTGTCTAAACCAGGTGTGGAGAATAAAGCAGAGAAAGAGGTAAAGACGGAGGACAAGGAGAACGGAGGTGGGAGGTGGGGGGAGGACCCCATGGAGCTAGACACACCCCTCCACTCTGAGAACTGTGGAAAGGAGAACGGAGACAGTAACCACACAACGGCAGGCAGTGCCTCTCCTCCTCAGTCAGTGTGTGTGTGTGGCCGGGCTCCTCGCCCCCCTCTGCTGCGCTGCCACCTGTGTAAAGACTGGTTCCACGGTGGGTGTGTCCCGTTCCCCTCCCTCCTCCCCTCCTCAGCGCCCCCCACCAACCCCCTCTGCTGGTGGGACTGGGACTCACGCTTCCTGTGCCCGCGGTGCCAGCGCTCGCGGCGCCCGCGTCTGGAGACCATCCTGGCCTTACTGGTGGCACTTCAGAGGCTACCCGTCCGTCTGCCAGAGGGAGAGGCCCTGCAGTGTCTCACAGAGAGGGCCATCACCTGGCAGGGGCGCGCCAAGGAGGCACTGGACACCCCTGAGATACAGGGGGCACTAGAGAGGCTGCAGGAGCTCAAACAGAACCAGCCTCACAGGGAGGGAGAGGAGGAGGAGGAGCAGGAAGAAGAGGACACCAAGAAAGGGAACTCTGAGTCGGTGATAGTGCTGTCGGATTCAGAGGGAGGGGAGGGAGAGGGAGTGATAGACCTCACAGAGGAGAACTCTCCCAAGAAAACCCCAAAGAAAGAGATGAACGGTGGCACTCAGGCGGAATGTGAAAACGGCGTAAGCAAGAAAGTGATGTCTCACCACAATATAACAGGTTAGTAGCCAATATTGTAACAACTTCAGTTCATGATGTAACTGAGTAGACTTTTTCCCTGTGTATGACTGTACCCCTCTGTACCTCCACCCAGGTGTGGAGTCTCTGCTGACGCTGGTCCCATCACTAAAAGGCCCAGTGATAGAGCTGTCCCCGGCAACCAGGACCCAGCTAAAGGAGTTACAGCTGGAGGGCGACCTGCTGGAGGTGTCTCTGGACCAGACCAGCACCATCCACAGGGTCCTCCAAGCTGCTTCAGAGCCACAGAGACACACACTCCGAACACTCATACTGGTGAGTGACCAGGAAACCTTTACCTTTAGCTGTGTAATGGTGTTTTTGGTTCTTTGACATTTCCAATTTAGTTACAGTTAGTAGCTCAATTAGTTTAAAACTGTCTAAATAGTGTGGGAAGATATAATGTTTTTTTTCTTACCCCGCTCTCTTCAGATTGAGCTTCAGGAGCAGAAGGGAGCAGGCCGTGGGGGGCGGACTAAGGACTCCAAGAGGAAGAGGAAGAGCCAGAGGGGCGACACAGGGGCGGAGGCAGGACCCCGGTCCCAGGACACCTCAGAATCCAAGAAGACCCGTCCCCTCAACCACACTCCCTCCCACATACCCATCAAGACGCACCCCGAGGTAACACTCAGACCCCCCCGCTTTTGTTTTGTTCTTTAGATTTTCTATTTTTAGTCCCTCCTCGTGTCATTCTTTAACATTTGTTCAAGAGATAAATAGTTAGATTACATGTTGAAAACTCATGCTTCTCTCTCTCTCCAACTGTCTTTGTCTTCCTCTGACTCAGATCTTGTGATATGGTTAGGGATGCAACACTGGAGAAAGGAATGGTCAAACGTTTGAAGATAAATAGAATGGACAGATCATTCTGGGCTGGAAGACAGCGTCAAACTGTGGAAGGAAAGATGCAGGCCATCCCCCTGTAAACAGCTCCCCTGTCTATTCCTCTGTATACAGCTTCCCTGTCTATCCCTCTGTATACAGCTTCCCTGTCTATCCCCCTGTAAACAGCTTCCCTGTCTATCCCTCTGTATACAGCTTCCCTGTCTATCCCTCTGTATACAGCTTCCCTGTCTATCCCTCTGTATACAGATTCCCTGTCTATCCCTCTGTATACAGCTTCCCTGTCTATCCCTCTGTATACAGCTTTCCTGTCTATCCCTCTGTATACAGCTTTCCTGTCTATCCCTCTGTATACAGCTTCCCTGTTTATCCCTCTGTATACAGCTTCCCTGTCTATCCCTCTGTCTTCTCAAACACTAACACAGTGATTCTTTCTGAGCTCCTACATCTGGATTCTACACTCCTCTATCTAACTCTCCCAGCCTCCCACTCTATTTCAACCTTTCTCTTCTGCCCTGTGTCTGTCTGTCTGTCTGTCTGTCTCTGTCTTTCTCTCTATCCACCTCCCCCCATCCTCCCAGTGAACGTGTTCGAAGTGTGTGAGCTGGCTTCGTCATAGGAGAGTCTTTTGGTCTTAATTAGGGATCCAGGTATATTAAATGCTAGTTTGGAACCAGCCTCAGACAGACAGTGTGGTCCAGTTAAGTTGACCCACACATACCCACTTACTGAAGTAGAAATGAATGATATTGATTTATTTTTCTGGGGTGTTTGGGCATGAAGCTTACTTACAGCTGAAGTTCAGTACCTTGGAAGGTTGTGAATCACAGAAGATCATGGGTAACGATGGTCATCGTGGTAACACTTGTATTCTTTTGTATTTGATCTTGTTTGTTGAGGCTGGGTTGTCAGGGGATTTTGCATTTTGAATAAAACCCATTCTGATATTTTGGGAATGTTTTTTGGTGCTACTTTCCAAAAATAGGTATCTGTACCTCTTTCATTCTCTCACTTATTTTAATTTATCTTGCTGTTCTCTCTTTCATTTGTTTTTATCCTATGATCCCCTCAGATTTATCCTTTTATTCTGTCCTGTCCTCATTTCTTTCCCCTCTCTCGATCTCTCTCTCTCTCTCCCCTTCCAAACTAAAGTAACACTTCACTTTATCACAATTTACTTTTTCTCCTCTTGGTTAAAATAATAATAATAATTATTATTGGTATTGATAATGCAGACACACAGTTGTCGTGCATTTTGTGTATAAACTTTTCATTTCAATGTTACCTTTTTTGTTTCTTTTCACTATCGTTAGAAAATAAAAGTTTAGAATTGTTTTAGGAATCTTTTGACTCCTGTCCTTCTTTCCATCAGGTTCTTTTCAAATTATTTGACAGAATAGTGAAATATTTGTGGTGCTGAATCGATCAGTACACCCCTTGTGTTGTGAACCTAAACCACTGGTGCAGTTGTGGTTTTCCTGAGCTTCAGCAACTCCCTTGGGACAGGATGAGTATGGTGGTGTATGACAGAAAAGACACAAACAATTCAAAGGACAACATCACTTCAACTATTTTGGTTAACAATTTATATAGAAAAGCTTTTATTGTAAAACGTTTATGGACCAGACACCACAGTATACTGAACAAACAGAGCTACATTGTTTTCTAGTCTAAGAATTGGACAAATTAAGAACATGTCACATCCACAATTTCACACCAACATTTTGTCACGTTTTTGAAGTATATGTTCCTTTTTTACATTTATAGTCAGCATGCAAGTAATCAAATGTCAAATAACCACTTTCAACTCCTCACATTGTGCTGCCATACTGTATAAGTAACTCGCAGAATCGCAGAATACGATCGTAACAGCCATCAGACGCGTTCAAGAAGATTTCCTCAGCTCTCAAACACAAGATATATAGTTGTCATGTTTCCTGTGCTGTGGGATTTGGTGTGCCTTTTTCCTCACTGTGCTTCTCAATTAATATTAAAATGTGCTTATCAGATCTTACCACAATGTCGACGTTTCATTCATTTTGTCCTTTACTTTGTTCTTGTTGGGCAATGTGCTTTGTATAATCTGTATGTAAATGCCATACACAAGCGTTTTAGTTGGTATTCAAGGCACTGTCCTTATAAGAATGGTATATCAAAGAAACTGGTGAATAGCTACAGGTTGGTTTATTTCACCAGCGCTTTCTTTTCACTTCTGTTGTCTTGCCTCCCTGCTTACATTTAGCCTTTTCTCTCAGGCAGAAATGACAGCTTGCATTATGGGTTACCGGTAATTATGTTCTCTTCTACACTGCACCTTTCTCTCCCTTCTTCCCTCTCTCTTTTCCTTCCTCACAGGTGTCGGTGACTAAGGAGAAGGTGGGACAGTATCACAGTTGATAGTTGGTTTCTTTCCCTCTCCAAAGCAACCCTCCTCTACAACCCACTTCCTCTCCACCATTTATTTCAATCACTCCTACACTTCCTCTACCTCACTTTGTCACCTTCCTCTTTTCTTTCTCTGTCTTCCTCCCTCTCCATTAGACAGTGGTGACTGACAGCAGAGGGTTGTAGACCTTCTTCCCGTCAGGTGACCTGGTTCCGTGGGCCAGTAGTTCCTGAATGGTGATCCAGTTGTCCAGAATCCTACGGCTCCGTTTCTTCTGGCTCCTCCTGTGGCTCAGCTCCAGGATGGTAGTGGGCTCCTGTCCCTGCGGAGCCCCCTGTTGTCCACCGCCACTCGACTCCCTCTCCCTCAGGCAGTCCAGCCGGCTCTGCATCATAAACTCCCTGCGTCTGCGCTGTTCCCTGGCCCTCAAAAGCTGCTGCTTCCTTTCTTCCTTGGACCAATAACGGCCCATTTTCATCTCGCTGACGGCGTCGTCGTCCGTGGTCATGCCGCTGCGCTCCTCCCGGATCTTCATGGCCCGGGCCTTCAGGAGGCGGTCTCTAACGGGCCGCTTGGCAACATAACGGGAGCCGTCGCTGCGTACTTTGACCTTCCACTCCATACGTGGCGAAGCCGGCGGAGGGAGGGGAGGGGGGATGGGTAAGGGGGGCATGAATACAGGGCCCTGGGGGATGTCCTTGCATGTGCTCCCCAGGCTCATGGGACTCTCCCTGCCATCCCTGGGTCTCTCCAGGCCCTCGGATGTGGAGGGGGACCTCAGCTGCATGCAGCTCTGGTAGCGCTGGGGGATTCTGGAGCCAGAGTGGCGGCGGGACAGATAGGGGCTGTTCTCAGCACTACGTCCTTCCCTCCCGTCCACTGTCCCATTGGTTTTGGGGCATCTCACCCCTCCGTCTGACCCCCTCCTTGCCCTCCCGTCACGGGATAGGGATCTGAACTTGGCCCCTCTCGGGCTGGAGGTCTTGACTTCCACCCCCCTCCTGTGTGAGTTGGGGCAGTAGGGCTGGTTCAGGTTAGCCTGCCCCCTCTCACTCCTGCCTATCCTGTGCCGGCTGTGGGTCCGAGACTGCAAAGAGGCAGAGTCTCCCCCCTCCAAGCTGCTGTGGCCATGTGCAGAGGGGGAGGGATACTGTTCGCTGACCAGAGGGGTGCTCCTGCAGCTTTCCCCTCCTGTATTGTAGGCGCTAGTGCTGTCCTTGTCTGAGCGCTCCCTCTCAGGCAGCTCATTAATGTCTGACAGCTCATGGTGACAGGACTCCTCGCTAACCAAAGGAGCCACCCGCCCAGCCCCGGCCCCACCTCCAGCCCCACTTTCCTCCTCCAGGGGCCATGCCTTCAGACAGCGCTCCCGGAGCTGCTGCATCTTCTGGGCCCTCAGGATGTTACGACACTTGAACTCCAGGTGGCGTAACTCCTCTTCCAGGAGGGCCATCTCATGCTGCATCAGGCTTTCGTTCCTGTTCACATCCAGAGGAATCCCCCCATCGCCCCCCTGACCCCCATGCTCCCCCAGCAGCAGAAGAGCATTGCCATTTTTCTCATAGTAACACTTGATCTCCAGGAGCTCCCTGTACCTCTCACACTCTTCTTCTGTCAGGCCCGGCATCATCATCATCACTGGGTCAGCTGCGTAGACCCTCTCCCCTGCCAGGTCACCTCCTCCCCCACCCAGACAGTCCAGACCCAGAAGAGAGTCAGTGCTGAAGTGGAACTCTGTGGAGTGGTCATGTAGAAGGGGTGGAGTGTCCCTGTCCCCCCGGACAGAGAGGAACCTGCGCATGCTGCCGGGGGTGTTGGTGGCGTTGGTGGTGGGAGCACTAGTCTGGTCGTCTCCTAGTAGGTCGTGTTCTGAGGACTCCTCGTTGCGGGTACTCTCGTCTGTACGACCCACCCCGCTGTCCAGCTCCTGGCTGTTACTCAGCAACGTGTGGAGCAGGCCTGGAGAGTCACGGTGACCACGCACGCGGCCCACCACCACACCAACACCACCCACGACCCCTGGTTCTTCGCCCAGCATGGAGGCCCTGTTTCTCAGCTGATAGGGGCTGGGCAGGTGGACAGCGTTATCCAGAACCTCCAGGTCCAGTTCATCTGGGTCGAGCTGGTTGTCATTCTAAGATGGAGAATGTGTTTCAGAGATTGTGTTTATTTTGTTGTTTGATTGCCGTTGTCGTTTCGTTGTTGAGTTGAAGGTGTCATTGAGGCGGGAAAGGAGAAAGGAAAAGAAAGATTGAAATGATATCAGATTAAACAGGTTCAATGTCTTGTACTCTTGGGAACCTCATACAACAAGTTACAGAGATAGGTATGTTAGTGTTTATATCAGTCACTAGATGGCGGTAGGAGCCAAAGTAATGTGTGATTTCATTACCATTTTAAAGGCATTTTTACTGAGGGGTATTTTCCACTGAGCTGTATGGCTGAATAAAAGGAACATTGGACCCAAAGGTAAATGTATGCACATGCATGCATGCACACCCACCCAACTATATGCATGCACACCCAACTATATGCATGCACACCCAACTATATGCATGCACACACACACACACACCGCCACTCTGTGCAGTGTGTTTTTACTACCAGTGAGTAGTGCAGAATTACAACTAATTTTAATTTACTCCCTTTATCCAGATCCCCCTGAGGTATTGATAAAATATTTATGTAAATACGCTGCTTTAATTCAGTAAACAATTCACCCCCCTTATAAACCTTGTATAAAAAAATCTGAAGTGAAAGGAGACCCCATTTCCTGGCATGCAAAAAAATATATGCACATCTGTGGTTTGCATCACTTAATGCCCTATGTTACATATATGTAACAAACTTTCAAGTGACTCTACTTTGGTAAAAAGGAATATTTTTAATTGAAAATGTACTCGGGCATTTGGACATATATATATATGTGTATATATACATATATATACTTTTTTTTGTTGCCAATGCTCATAGTGTCATTACAAAGATCATCCACCAGATGATGCAAAAAGTGTTTATTGCGATCTCTTCTTCAAGATTTTCCTTTCCTTTCATGTATTGATCTTGTTCAGACACTTTACCAGGTGTTTAAAGACAATGTTACCTATATGTTTTGGTTTGTTATCAATTTGAATTGTTCAACTGGATTCAGGCTGAGCCATGGAAACATTGATTATCCTCATATTATTATTATTCAAACAACTTCTTTATATCATTATTTCTCTCGCACTCTCTTGCTCTTTCCAGACCGTTGAATAAACCCTTTATCTGCTCGTATATACTTTCCTTGGACGATCCCCGTCTCTTATCCTCTCTTCCCTCTGTTTTCAATGTGAGACTATACTTTATCAATGAATCTTATTATTATACATACATACACATACCATCGACAACATACCGACGCACACCAACATCCATAACATCCCACCTTCCAAGACCCACCTGCTCACAACCCCATCTCCAGCGCGCGCATCACTCCCTGTCACATGGCCTCAAAATGTACTATTTTGTTTCTCTACTCTCCCACACTGTTTCAACATTTAGATAATAAAGCATGTGGCCTTTCCATTGTGTTAACGATGGAGGATTGGTTGATTTCCATTTTTTAAGTATACGTTTTTTTAACGATTAACTAGAAAAGTATCTTCCAACCCATCGGGTATCTCACTGAGCCCTCATATGCCGTGTCTTGAAATATGCAGACAGATCTGACAGCCAACCTTCCAACTCCACCCAGAACTCATGGACTTTTATAGCATTCCCAGAAGGCATGGATTATTGATTCATTGTTATTTTAAGATAGGACTGCCATTGTGCTGTAGAATTTGTGGATTGTGTCTCTTGTGTAATACATTCTATACATTCGTTTATACTGGGTTAAGCGTACATTTTCGTTAACTGTAATTTCGTTAGTCCAGCATTCCCTCCGTCTTGTGTCAATATCAGTTATTTTTAATTCTTGGTTCCAGTAGTTTACTTTTTTTTTCTACGAGATTGTCAGGTGGATAGGCTCTATGCAAGGTTTTGTATACCTTAGCTATAATGTGAATATCATTTTCTGACTCAAATAGTATTCCCTCAAGGTTGCTATGACATCCAAAAGATTTCAAATATACATTTCTTGATATGGAACATTTAAGTTGCATGTATTTGAAAATGTCGACATTTGTCAGTCCAAAATTGCTTTTTAATTATTTAATGGAAATGCATGTATTTGCTATTACCAAGTCATTTACGGTTTCTATGCCTTTCTATTCTGTTTTCTATTTTAACAATTTATCGGTGAATTCTGAAAAGCTATCCAAGGATTGTTCCATAGGGTTGTGTTTTCAGGGAGTGATATTGGTTCTTGTAGAATACGTTTCATTTTTTTTTCATATTGTTATTGTGTTCTTAACTATGAAGTTGTTAATCTTACTTAATGTTATTCTAGCTACAGTTTTAGTCTACCCTGCATCTCACTTCTCTCTGAAGATTCGAGGGTGCCCACATTACCGGGGGCAAACTACCCACCCTCCAGGACACCAACAGCATCCGATGTCACAGGAAGGCCAAAAGGATAATCAAAGACATCAACCACCCAAGCCACTGCCTGTTCACCCCGCTATCATCCAGAAGGCGAGGTCAGTACAGGTGCATCAAAGCTGGGACCGAGAGACTGAAAAACAGCTTCTATCTCAAACCCATCAGACTGTTAAATAGCACATTAGCACCCTAGAGGCTGCTGCCTATACACGTAGACTAGAAATCACTGGCCACTATAAGAAATGGAACACCAGTCACTTTAATAATGTTTACATATCTTGCATTACTCATCTCATATGTATATAATGTATTCTATACTATTCTACTGTATCTTAGTCCATGCCGCTCTGACATCGCTCGTCCGTATACAGTATGTATATATTCTTAATTCCATTCCTTACTTAGATTTGTGTGTATTGGGTATACAGTATGTTGTGAAACTGTTAGATATTACTTGTAATATATTACTGCACTGTCGGAGTTAGAAGCACAAGTATTTCGCTACACCCTCAATAACATCAGCTAACCACGTGTATGACCAATACAAATTGATTTGATTGGATTAATAAAGGAAAGGTGATGCAGTGATGATTTTGTCTGGGCAGCAGCCTACATTTAATGGCCCTCTCTTAAATCTGCCCTCTAGATCATTCTGGGCTGAATGTGGACTGCATTCTGATTTCAACACTCTGAGTGTGTCTCAGAGCACACTAATTTGTTTTTGTGTGGGTGTGTGTGAGAGGGTATATTGGTGTGTTTCTATGCCTCATGCATCACTCTCAGTATAAAAATGGTAAACTATGCCGACCCATCTGGAGGTGTGTGTGTTCAGTGACTACCCATTTGCTGGGTGTGTATATGTATTATGGGATGTCCTGGGACTGTGTCCTCATGATTGTCGAGCTGTGACCTTGAGGGAAACAAAGCAATGCCACATTGTCACGTACTGAAAACTACCAGGCTCTCCCTCTCCTTCTCCTCGCTAGCTATCTCTCCCGCCCAGCTCCATTTCTCCCTATCTGTCCTCTCATCTGTCTCCCTTTTTACTCCTCTCACCTTTCCTGTCTCCTTACATGGTTAAACAGGGTAGGGGGAGATTCATAGCTCCAGTATTATTTATTTTACACAAATGGTGAACCTCTAGTGTAGAGGTTCTGATATGACCTGTCTTTGCCATTTCTTATGTCATTTTTGTTAAGAAACTAGTTGACTTGAATTTGAATTAATTTTGGTTTAAAGAGTGACAACTTCTGGTGGTTATATGGCATTTATTATACTGTAGTTATCATGGTTTTGGTTGTTTTGTCTATGTAGTACATCAGATAGTATACCAGTGTAGAGGGTCTCTCACCTCTATTTCGGGCCGGGCCAGGAGCAGGGAGATGTTGGTGCTGTCCTCCTGGGTCAGAATGGCCACCGCTTCCTCTCTGTTCTGGATGTCCACCCCGTTTATCTGAAACACAATCACATCAGAAATGTACTTGTCTGACCCTGCTTTCTGCCATAAGTTATAATAGAACGTTATCTGAGATGTTCTCTCAACAATCCTACCTGCAAAATTCTATCCCCCTCTCGGATGCGGCCATCCATAGCAGCTATACTATTGGGGTTGACCTGGAGAGAGAGAGAGAGAGAGGATTAGATTAGCTGGCAAATAGTCGAGCAAGGATAACCCTCATCCTCACTCCCATCCTCCTCACCTCGCCCACATAGATCCCTAGGTCCTCCTCATCGTCTGTCCGGTAGCACACTGTTAACCCCAGCTTGTCCTGCTGACGAGACTTATACAACTCCACCTCCTATTGAAATGCGTGGCAGAATAAACACACGTTTTGAATGACAAATGAAACACCTGAACACTGGTAATGGAGATGGAGAGGGCATGAATAATGACATGTTAGGCCATTTGATTTGACAGGAAAATGTAGCCTCACCTCGTACTCCAACTCATCCTGCCTGAGATCCACCTCATGCTGAGTGATGTCAAAGTAGTCATTGGGGTCATAATATTCAGGCTCTAAAAGGCTGAGAAGAAAACATGGAGAATATGTCAGTGTATCAACATTTAAGCAGGGTTACAAACTGCAGAGCTTTCAAACATCTTATGAGAATTGAAAAGTAAATTAAATTCTCTCTCTCTATCACACACACACACACACACACACACACACACACACACACACACACACACACACACACACACACACACACACACACACACACACACACACACACACACACACACACACACACACACACACTCCACTCACAGCTCGTTGAGCAAGTAGGGTTCCAGGATTGGTGGCAGCGGAGGGGAGGGAGGTGGGTGAGGGGGCGGTGCTCCACCTGGGTGGTGGTCGGTCCTTCCTAGAGTCAACATGTGTTGGAAGCTGATGTCAGTCTGAGTGCCGCTGTCCACACAGTCAGTCAGCCCCCCTGTCACTGCTACTGTCCCGTCCAGCCCTGCTAGTCTCCCTGCCAGTCCCGCCCGCCGCCGGGGCCCCCTCTTCAACACGTGAGACAGCAGGGGGTCTCTCACATCCAGGGTGGGGTCCCCTGAGAGGCAGGACAGCTCCTTACCATTCACCTAGAGGAGGGCAGAGATCAGAGGTTAGACAGGAGAAGGTAGTGGAGAAGGAAGAGTAGGGGAGTGCACTCAGAAAAAAAGGTGCTATCTAGAACCTAAAACGGTTCTTCGAATGTCCCCATAGGAGAACCCTTTGAAGAACCTTTTTGGGTTCCATGTAAAACCCTTTACAAAGAGGTTTCTAGATGGAACCCAAAAGAGTTCTATCTGGAACCAAAACAGGTTCTACCTGGAACCAAAAAGGGTTCTCCTATGGGGACAGCTAAGGAACCCTTTATTTTTTTTAAGTGGTGAAGAATGATTAAACACAAAATAGTACAAGGACACACACATAGGACGATGCGTACAAATGGAGAGAGAGCAACACAAAGAAGGTAAATAACAATTTTATAGAGAAAGGAAGGTCAATGAGTGGGTGTTAGCGATTGGAGACAGTGTGTGATTAGAAAACAGTTGCTCCAAACAGGATTATAGATAGCACACATTTGAGGAGCTCTCACTAGACAGACAGACAGACAGACAAGGTTAGTTCACTGTGAGTTAGACTGAGCCACAACACAAAGACTGAGGAGGAGCATACAGCAACACATACGGACAGGCCTAAAACGCAGAGCTAGGGTTAGTCAGCCAACAGATAGCCAATGAAGATAACAGAGAATAACACAGTACACCTCAACACAGAGAAATGTGTAGGTTTAGTGAATGTTAATAATACACACATCACATGTAGGGTTACAAAGGCACATCACAGTACGTGGTGCATTTCTCTCAACTTAAAATGTTTTGATATCACACGGAGGGGGAGAAGAAAAACCTTATACTGAGACCTTAAATCGACCTTCTCCATCAAAAGGACACAGCGTGTTACTTATTTGACCCTTCTGTGGAGAGATAGAGGGAGAGGAATGGAATCATTCGAGAAGAGAACATTTACGTTAATAGGGTAGGTTCTGAGGAAAAGGTGAAAGTGCTATTTTGTTGTAAGGAAATGGGTTATTACTGGTTGAGAGAAATGTTGCCTGTTGGTAGGCTAATCTCTGTATTAGTCCTAAATCTATCTGCATGTGTCTAACCATGCTGTACATGTGTCTAACCATGCTGCTCTCTCTAGCCTCGTTTATACCTAGCGCTAACATGCGCCCTTTGTCCGGATCTTGTTTTTCAGTTTTAGAAATATGTCTGGTATTAAAATGTGTCTCTTATCCATCCTGTTCCTTCCCTGTATGCAAATTATTTTACAGCTTTTCTTTCAAATTCATATTTATTTCCTTGTTTTAATACACATTTTGTCATCATAAGTCAATAATGGCACCTGTCAATGATTTTATAAGGTGGGATAATGATGATTTAAATGGTTTCACTGTCCAGATCCCTCGACACTTGCTAACGTGTGCCTTTGGCATGTATAGAATCTGCTGGTTGAAGTCAATGTGTGTGAGGGTGTGTGTGTGTGCCTCCATATGTTTTAATGGAGACCTGTAGAGAGTATTGAGGTGCTCTGAGTGACAGAAGACAGACACATCTTTATACCCTGCTTCCATGCCTCCATCGTTCACCTCTCTTTTCCTGTCCCCTTCAAATAATTGCAATTCAAATAGATGTTCCCCTGTGCAGTCAACCACAAAACATTTCTTGCCACATTCGCTTTCTATTATTTTCCATTTGGTTCTGGCTCTCCATGAATTTCTGTATCTCCTCTCTCCCTCTCCAAGATTTTGTTTCCCCTCCCATTGTGTCTCCTTCTTCCTGTCGCTCTTTGCCTTGCCTGCATTCTCTCTCTCTCTCTCTCTCTCTCCCTCTCTCTCTCTCCCTCTCTCTCTCTCTCTCTCTCTCTCTCTCTCTCTCTCTCTCTCCTCTCTCTCTCTCTCTCTCTCTCTCTCTCTCTCTCTCTCTCTCTCTCTCTCTCTCTCTCTCTCTCTCTCTCTCTCTCTCTCTCTCTCTCTCTCTCTCTCTCTCTCTCTCTCTCTCTCTCTCTCTCTCTCTCTCTCTCTCTCTCTCTCTCTCTCTCTCTCTCTCTCTCATATGCTGCCTCAGCACTCTTTCTCCAGTCCCTCTCTAGAGGATATAAGACATGCTCCTATATCTGTGCCATTTCCTTCCCATACTAATGGCCCTTCATAAATCTCTGTCTCTCTCATCCTCTTAATGAGTTCTTTCACTTGAAGACAAATAAGGAACCTATTTTTTTTGCATGGCATGAAGCGTAACTGTATTTTTCATTTGCAGAGTAAAATGAAATTGTCCCCTACAAAAGCTTGTCATGCAACTGAATCAAGCTTTTTTCTCTCCTTCTCTATCTCTGTTTGGTTCCTATTATCTTTGTTTGTCTACACATTCTAGGAACTAGGTGAGATGGTGCACTTCAGACAGTGAGTTGTTTTTCTCCTGTAACACCATCACCAGGAACAATGAGGGATAGGTTATATAGAAGAACAGCCCTTGGGCCATAACTGACAGTCTGATAACACTTAGAGAGAGGATGGAGGGGGATGCCGCTGCATTCATTATCAATGAGATGCAGTGAGATTGCTTTGAGGATGGCTTCGTACAGGTTAATGGTTGTTGTGCATTAGATTGGAAGGATAATTCATCTTGACATGTTGTGCAATGCATTATACATCCACTGGTCCATTATGTCAGCTGATTTCATGACCTATAACCTCTGACCTTTGCAGTGTCCCGTATTATCCAATGACAGTCAAGTCATTTTTTCTCATTTTTTCACTAAAGTTATATCAAATAACAAGCGTGAATTGAGATTGAGTTCCGCGCCGTTATATATTCCTCTTATTCCCTACAATATTTGGAGTAGCACAGTAGGGGGGTGGTTGGGAGAGGCTGTGGAACGAGGGGTGGTGGTGAAAGAGAGAGGGAGATGAAAGAGAAGCAGGGAGTTCAAAGGGATGAGTGAAAAAGCGAGGGAGAGACGTTGATGGAGAGCAACACAGGGGGAAGGGAGGTAAAATGATGAAGGGAGGGGAGGAAAGAGGAGTGAAATACAAGGACAAAGAAAGAGGGAAGGAGCTTTCGAGGAATCGTAGATTGTACGTTAATCATGACATTTGACTTATTTTGGGTGTGACTGTCTCATAGCTCCATGCTTGTTGGTAGAGTAAATAGTAGAGGAACCCCCAGGGAGATGTGTTAGTAGTTGAGGCTTAATTAGATTTTATCGCCAACCTTTTAGCTGCAGATTGATCGAATATCTACAGTACATCAGACTCTGGGAGAGGGAAAGACTGGGAATGGGTGCTGTACGGTACACCCACCCAAACATTTGAGCAATAAAGGAGGTTTTGTCAAATGTATCGACTCACAAACTCTACCCTGACGCGTATTATTCCCTGTGAATAATTGAGCTTATCACTTAAACAATTTGCATAAAAATGAATTATAAAAATCTAAATGGTTTCCCTCCTTTTTTTGTAATGGCGGCATGCTGACCGTGCACTGCTGCCCTTCACATATTGAATTCTACTTGTTGGGTAATAGATTTTTTTCATCTCCCATGCTTTGAAGGGTGTAGAAGTCCCCTCTTCACAAAGTCAATTATTTCTGGAGACATGCTCAGTGCCCTCTGGTTCTAACCCCAACTGTTTGATATCACAGGGTGACATTTACATAGGCCAGTGGGCAGTGGTTGAGCTCAGACATAGACAAAGATGAGCTGATATTGCCTTGGGGACTACTCAAACATTCTGGGAAATAAACTAACAAGCATATTTTGGGTTAATAGATTGATTATCAGAATCACCATTATCAATAGAGCTATCAATACCTACACTTTTTGAAAAAAGGGTTCCAAAAGAGGTCTTCGGCTGTCCCCATAGGAGAACCCTTTTTGGTTCAAGATAGCGTAGTCTAAAGTGTAGGCAGATTTGTTTTTCTTGGTTTCTTTAAGCTTAGTTTGGAGCTGTTTGTATTTGTTATTGTCTAAGAAAGCTGTAATGTATTTCCTCCTCTATCTTCCTCACCCCATTGTCTCTCTCTCGCTCTCTCTCTCGCTCTCTCTCTCGCTCTCTCTCTCTCTCTCATCCTGACATACAATCCATAAACCCCCTCTCCTCCCTTTATGACCTCTAACCTAATCACAAGCCTGACAAGCAGGAAGGTGATAGAAATAGAACACAGCTGTTGACACACACACACACACACACACACACACACACACACACACACACACACACACACACACACACACTTAATCATACAAATAAGCTTTACCAGAGAGAGGTGTTCCCAAGGGATATACATGCAGGCACCATGATAAAGAGGCAGATGAGTTGAATAAAAAAATATCTGCTATGAGGTGAGTATCAAGCCAATTAGTGAAAGTCAACAGATATTTCAGTTTACAGATCATTCTCTATGGAAGGCCCATAGACCCTGAACCCTCACTGAAAAAAGTAATCAGGTTGCTCAGGTTTATCTTTGTCTATGGATGAATCGTAGCTATAAAAAAGGTTCTATATCTATGATGGAGAATTCCCTCTTTTCGCTTAGTTTTTCACAGCGAGAGAGTGATGGAAGACAGAAGGAGACAGAAGGTGGAAGTGGAATCTCTGTGGGTGTGACTGTGGGGAGCCGTTTGGATATTTGTAGCCAGAGAAGAAGTCAATCAATACACAGATGCTGAGAGGAAGAGAAGATGGGAAGAGGGACAGATAAGATTCAATCTAAGACAGGAGATGGAGACAATTTGAGAGACAGATATTGGCTTAGCTACAGAAACATTATGTCAGAGGGCAAAGTTAATCTCATTGTCAGGTTGTCATATCACGGCACTCATCGTTGAGATATGTCAATATGATAAAATCGATGTTCTTTATGTGCGTTGATATAAGTGAATGTGTGTGTATGTGCATGCATGTTGTCTGTGTACGTACAGTTGAAGTCGGAACTTTACATACGCTTAGGTTGAAGTCATTAAAACTCATTTTTCAGATTTCATGTTGACAAACTATAGTTTTGGCAAGTCGGTTAGGACATCTACTTTGTGCATGACACAAGTAATTCTTACAACAATTGTTTACAGGCAGATTATTTCACTTATAATTCACCATATCACAATTCCAGTGGGTCAGACGTTTACATACACTAAGTTGACTGTGCCTTTAAACAGCTTGGAAAATTCAAACCCAAATCATGGCTTTAGAAGCTTCTGATGGGCTAATTTACATCATTTGAGTCAATTGGAGGTGTCCCTGTGGATGTATTTCAAGGCCTACCTTCAAACACAGTGCCTCTTTGCTCGACATCATGAGAAATGTCCAAACGCCTGAAGGTATCACGTTCATCTGTACAAACAATAGTATGCAAGTATAAACACCATGGGTCCACGCAGCCATCATACCGCTCAGGAAGGAAGACGCGTTCTGTCTCCTAGAGATTCATGTACTTTGGTGTGAAAAGTGCAAATCAATCCCAGAACAACAGCAAAGGACCTTGTGAAGATGCTGGAGGAAATAGGTATAAAAGTATCTATATCCACAGTAAAACGAGTCCTATATCGACATAACCTGAAAGGCAGCTCACTGCTCCAAAACCACCATAAAAAAGCCAGACTACGGTTTGCAACTGCACATAGGGACAAAGATCGTACTTTTTGGAGAAATGTCCTCTGGTCTGATGAAACAAAAATAGTACTGTTTGGTCATAATGACCATCGTTATGTTTGGAGGAAAAAGGGTGAGGCTTGCAAGCCGAAGAACACCATCCTCTACACTATTCTGACATTTTACATTCTTAAAATAAAGTGGTGATCCTAACCGACCTAAGACAGGGAATTTTTACTAGGATTAAATGTCAGGAATTGTGAAAAACTGAGTTTAAACGTATTTGGCTAAGGTGTATGTAAACTTCCGACTTCAACTGTATGTGTGTGTACTTTATAAATATGTCAGTATGTTATCTATGAGTGGCCATGTGATTGCACCATGTGTATGTCAGAACTTTTCAGTGTGAAAAAGCACATTAGGCTTGTTTAATGGCTTCAGTTGCCGTGGCAACGGCCTCGAATTGAAACCCATTCTACAGAGAGGGAGAGACCCTACAGAGAGAGAGGGAGAGAAAGACCGAAGGAGGTAGAGACTGAGGGGCGGAGGGGGAGACTGAAGAGTGGTGGGTGGTGCAGCACAAAATGGATACTGTGCTCACTGTGTGGTGTAGATACATGAATGTTCTGGTTAGTTTGCTACGCATTACCCATAAACTCAACTAATGCTTATTGTAAATACATAGACTCATGTAGGCTGTAGATACTGATATATGAGGTGACCTTTACCACTTTCACCTGGGGTGTGACAGGAGGCAGAATAGAAAATATGGGTGTCTACCATACACAAGACGTGCACCTGTCAGCAGCACATTAATATGTTCCTCCAGCAAGAGAAGCATGTATTCAGACAGACAGAAATAGCCTTTCACTTCTAAATTTGAATGTGTAATTACGCATGTTTGTGAACAGCCCAGAACAAAGCATCAAAACCTCAAACATGCAGTGTCTTGTGGAACATTTTTATTATGTAAAGTAATGTTCTTTTTTTCTATGATGAAACGTTTTAATTGTTGATACTTTATTTGGTATCGTGGAGTTTAAAAACAATCTGTCCTGTTAGAAATTCTGTATTTACAATATTGCCTAGAGTTCTTTTAATTCAATCATTTTAATTAAATGGAAATGCAATGTGCCTTTGGATGTATAGCATATTTTATGCCAGAATGATACTCCCGGTGTGCTTTTGGAACTGCAGAGCTTCATCTTCTGCGATCAAACCGTCAGTGTATTCTGTTTGGAATGCTGATGGTCTATCTACATGCCTACCTGCATTGACACACCCTTTGCCATCTGGCTTCCCAGGTTGGGAACACCGATCACCCTTTATTTCTGCCAATAGAAGGGGTGTCGGTGTCTCAGTTCTGTGTCTCTGCTGTCTATCTCTGTGGTCTTTGTAAACATTGGGTACTGCTTAGAAAAAAAGGTGCTATCTAGAACCTAAAAGGGTTCTTTCGGCTGTCCCCATAGGAGAACCCGTTTTGGTTCCAGGTAGAAACCTTTTGGTTCCAGGTAGGGTTCTACATGGAACCCAAATTAGTTCTACCTGGAACCAAAAAGGGTTATGGGGACAGCCGAAGAACACTTTTAGAACCCTTTTTTCTAAGAGTGTACAGACAGATGGGACCACAAAGCAAACAGACACGCTCCTTGCTACATCACCCAGATGGGACAGAGAACAGCTCCCTTCTGCTCAGGCAGAGGAATCAGTGATAAACCACCACTGCTTTACTCCCCATCACTCCCTGTCTGGACCTCACACAGGGGACTCAGTCTGCCAGTCTGTGGATTTTGTTGTCTGTAAAAGCTGAACACATTTTGTATTACTTGAGTTCGCTTCCTTGGGCATACCTTTATGCACAGCTTATTACACAATTGTGTGAATGTTTGATCAGTGAAGTGTTATAATCTTCCACTTTATCAAAACACTGACCCTGCATGTGGTTTCTGTCATCATGGCTGACCTCTGTAATGGGGTCACTGAATTTACCGCCAGTCTCCATTACATGCTCCAGACTACACGCACACAAACACGCACGTACGCAGACACACACACACACACACGAGGGATCAGCAAAGTCACACAAGCATACCTATTCATACCTATTCACCCTATTCATCCCAGCTCTGTGAAGCGCGTTCAAGACAACTGGGAAATTTTGTTTTGAACAGTTATCCAACTCTGAATTCCAAGTCGGAAACTCTGGCATCTTTCTAGAGATCCGACCTGAAGATCACTGACGTCATGATTTGACCTTGTTTTTTTCAGAGTTCCCAGTTGTCTTGAAAGCACTGAAGGCAGCATTAGATAGCAAACATTGCCATGACATCGCCTACAAGTGTAATCGAGGATTTCTATTGGAGAAGCCGTTTGTGCCCATCTTCATACTGTACTGTCTTTGACACGACAGTGTAGTTTGTTTTGGTCTATGACATCCACATTGTGGATTCCATAAGCTTTACGGCAGTCATCTAAACTCTCTATTGCGGTCTTCTCACAAAACTGACCAGACCGAACCACTTGAGCAAAAAAAAGCTTCAGAGGAGTCCTCTGAAGATAACCCAGTACCAGGCTGTAAATGGTCTGAAGATGGTAAATGGTCTGAAGATAACCCAGTACCGGTCTGAAGATAACCCAGTACCAGGCTGTAAAAATGGTATAACGAGCATAGGAGGTAAAAAAGTGGCACGAGTAAAGTGACCAAACATGGGTAAAAAATGTTGCGTGTTTGAGTCAGTGACAACAGTAGCATTTTAGCCAACCCTTTCCATAACCCTTTTCCTAACCTTAACCTAATTCTGCTTACCTTCTACGTAAATTATCCTAACCTTTGTTGTTAGTTCTCCTAACCTGCAATATCAATTCTCCTGACCTTCATCATTATGACTCAACAAGCAGCATGGTCTCAGAGCAAGACTTATAATACTATACGTCCTCCAACATGTATGAAACGTTACATCCTCCAATTCGTATCATATTGTACAACCGCTGCACCATTTGTAACGTAACATATCATACTAAATGGAGGCATACCAATTTACATCTGGTTGACAAAACCTACATAAGACTTGCACACCTAGATGTGCTTACACATGTACCGTTTCTCAGATGCTAAATACTGCTGTTGCTGAGGCTGTAACCATGGCAACCCTTCAGCGCAACCCCTTGACAAAATCTGGCCCCTCAGTGTCTCCCTCTCAGATGTAATTGTGCTCTACAGGGCTTTTAAAAATAATTACAATAATTTTAATAGAGTATGAATAAGGTTATGATTATTAAAATTGCATGAATGCTGCAACTGTGAGATAGTGGTTGTGGTTGCACAAGTACAAGTAAAAATGGATTACTTATCTATCTTATTTTATGCGTAGCCAATGCCTTATTTAATCATGTAAATGCCTGTGTTTAATGAATCATGAATCCTTGGCATATAATATAAGAATGAATATGCCTGCATTATGATTTTTTTCACAATAATAATCAGATTCTGTAGATTGATGATGTTGTTATTTTTCTCAGTGTTTTGTTCCTCCAAAGATCTGTCATCCTTATGGCTGTTGTAATTACATTGTTCATGATAATTTTACTGTGAGCCCCTCTGTAAAAGCTTGCACTGCTTGTTCATGTGGATGGGGTGTTAAAGTCATCGGTGTTCAAATGATCTATCAGTTTGTTGTGATGGATGACTGACATTAAGATATTTCAATAAAGTATCTATCTATATATGACGTCTCTGTTTCTATAGTTGGTGCTGAGAGAGAGAGAGAGAGAGAGAGAGAGGAGAGAGAGAGGAGAGAGAGAGAGAGGAGAAAGAGAGAGAGAGAGAGAGAGAGAGAGAGAGAGAGAGAGAGAGAGAGAGAGAGAGAGAGAGAGAGAGAGAGAGAGAGAGAGAGAGAGAGAGAGAGAGAGAGAGAGAGAGAGAGAGAGAGAGAGAGAGAGAGAGAGAGAGAGAGAGAGAGAGAGAGAGAGAGAGAGAGAGAGAAATCACTCACCTGGAACATGACCCTGTACTGTTCCTCAGGCTTCTGAACCACACACATGTTGCACCCCATGGTGAACTGGATTCGGGTGGGGCCAAACCAGTCCAGGAGGTCAGTACCTAAAAACACCCCTTTCCCTTTGGGTGTGGCAGTCAGAGAGAGCTCCCCACCGACCTACAGGGGCTGAGTGGCAACCCCTCTTATGTTAGGGCACTGTTGATTATGGATCCCAGAGGATCTCTGTCCCCAAAAACAGTCTGTGTTCTTGTCCCTGTGTCCTGTTCCTCTCCTCTTTTTAGTCAGATTTCAAGTTTTACCATCCTGTAGTGATCCATAAAATTAGATTAGGGTTTTGAATGTCTTCCCATCTGTTTCTATCCCCATCACAGAGTACAAAAATCTTTGTTTGTCTTCATAAGCGTGGAGTGATTTGGTTCAGGTTAGGTTTTGCGTGACTACATTGTGATCTTTGGACTGGGAGTGAGGGATGACTAAGGTGACAAGGGAGCTGAGGATGGGTTGGAAGGAAAGACTGACAGACAGATAATATTTGTTATTGTGTTGTAATATATCTAAGACAGTCTATCATAACTATATAATAATGATTCAATAACCTAATAACCACTTCTCATTTCTGTGGAACAGTCTCACTATGTGAGCTGCCTCTGAACTAGCTGATGTTTTTCCCAATGGAACTCGAAGTAAACTCATCCCCTGTTCCCAGCATTCTATCAAAGAAACACTTTCAAAGTTTCAGATGCAAACAGGCACCGATATCAAAGAACTTCTCACTCTCTTTTTCCCTAACACTCCTCCTCGAGTTTCCCACCTTTGCTTTCCAGGTTTAGAAGGATTGCTTGAGTCTTTTCCCAGATTTCGCTCCTCTTTTGCTCTGGTACTTTCACCTCTTCAGGATAAATTAACTCCTCAGGACCTTTTCATTGGTGCTTATGGTCATTTACATACTCTGGTTTACCTTCATTGAAACTGAGGATGAGGAGAGAGAGAGAGAGAGAGAGAGAGAGAGAGAGAGAGAGAGAGAGAGAGAGAGAGAGAGAGAAATAATCTTCCCACTGAACCATCGAGCCTACTGCCTGAAACTCAAGCCCTGTTTGTCGAGCTTAGATAAGCAGTGTGTATCGGGTACACAAAACCCAATAACACACACACCTGCACACGCATCACAGTGAGTCAACAACGCACCATGAAGTCGCTGTTTTCCCAGCTGCACCTCTCTGCCTGATGGTCTGTATCTGTCAGAATAACAACCGCTAAGGACCACTTTCAGGATGAAGCTGCTTCAGTGAACACGTCTACATACAAAATGTATGTCATTTAAATGTGGAGTATTTGAGGAAAATAGGTTCCAGTTGTCTGCTGAAGGGCGTGTCAGACAGACTGGATGGTTCAGCTAGGTGTTTTGTCAGGTTTCCAGCCAGCTCTTTTGACATTATGGCTCATTTATTAACTAAACCAAAGTGTTTCCAATCCACTGGAACACTGGAGGCTGTTGCTCCAGGGTGTCACTGAATGGAAGATTATAATTAAATTATAGGCCTGTTAGGCAGAGACCTGGAACCCTCTTACTCGGTCATATTTTAAAATCAATATCAAATGCACTAAGGGGTTCAATTGCATGTCGTGTTTGCAGGACTATTGGGAGAATCAGGACTAGTTACCATCAATACCACCAATGATAAGCCATGTGTAAAATAATATGCTTTTCATTTGAAGGATTGAAGTTTAAGGATCTTTATTTTCCTTATTGAAATGTGTTAATTGATAGTCTTTCACTTTGTCTCTTCTCCTCTCATTTGTATCTCTCATTCAACCCGTGCTTCCACTGTTTAAGTGGGCTAAATCAGTGTATCTACTTAAATCCTGCACTCATTCTTGAATTACCCTCTGTCTGTCTTTCTCTCTCCATCTCTAAGATAATGCATGCTCAAGTAGAAAGGTACTACATTCTAGTGTACCCTTGTAACCTTTTCTCCATGAGTGTGTACCTCTCGCGTCCTCTCCCCTCTCTCTGACTGTCTCATCACCTGGGTTAAATGTTTAGGTCTTATCAGTACTTCCTCCAGGAGACCCTGCAGTCTGGACACCACTCAATGTTGTACGCTTTGAAAAGGAAACCTCTGTCCAGCCACCCTCCTGGCAGCAACAAGGTGTTAGCTTCTGTAATCCTTCCTCAAAGCCTCACTGACTGCACCTGTAATCTCTCCAACACTTAGTGTAATCCTCAACACTGGCAAGTACACACAATATTTAACCAACTCCAATATAAAAACCCACACAGACACAGAGAGACATGCACACACACTTGAAAAACCCCTCCCAGTCTGCTAAGCTAGGCAGTAAGCACTAGAGAGCTGCCATTAGCCAGTCTAGCTGTAGAACTGTGGCAGACAGTCACAGCAGGTACTGAAAGCCAAGCAGGCGTGTCAAATGTCCCAACGGTTCCTACGCTCTCTCCATCTCCAGCTCCACATAAAGCTTATCATCGCATTAGGATGTATATGAATTCTAATCTTATCTGGCTACTTTTGTAAAACGTCTAGTTTGAAACCCAGAGGCTGCCATGTGAATGATCTGAGTCAACAGGTATGGACTCATACAGGATGCAACACACTCAGGGAGGCAAGAAAGAGATGACATGCAAATTGTAATGATGAGGAATGAAATGAGAGTATTCCCTCTTCCAGATTACTGCAATAATCAAGCTTGAGAGCACTTCTGTCCCTCTGTGTCCTCACAGACCAAAACAAAGCTCAAACTAGAGCCCCAGAAAAAGAAAGTTCATCCATCTTGTACTGCAGGGATGAAAGAGAATACATTCAAGAATGTGTGGCAGCAGCTCTGTAGTAATCCACCTTTTGTCTGTTGGTCATTCTTTTAAAAACCCACAATTAGGAACAAAGTCGTTGAGAGGATTCCATCCAGGTGGTGTGTAGAGTCAGAGTGTGAAGTGTCTCTCTCAGGTTCGACATAAATCACCATCAGCAGACTCTAGAAGATGATAGAAATCACTGACGGCTGACTGGAGGATACTCTTGGCTTCTCCCCTCAGGCACGACGATAAATGCGCTCCCCCACTGCAGCGGGGAACACAAAGGCGGTTCTGCCGCACCATCAAGCATGCTTGCTGCTGCTGCTACTGCTGAATACGATTCTACTGGATGCAACACTGTTCTCCCTCCCTTATTCTCTCTCTCTCTCTGGCCCCCTCCCCTAGTCCCCCATATTTTGCCCACACCTCATTTGCCACCCCTCCTCCCACTCTTGCTCTCTCGCTTGCTCTCTTCGTCTTTCTCTGTCTCTCTCTGTTGGTAACACAGGGCATGCTCCAGACAGCCTGATAATCTGTTTGCACTATGCAGGTAGCCTATAACAGGGCAGAAGGATTGTGCATTATTCTCTACATTAAAGGTGTACTATCAATACACATTTGTCAACATTCATATACCTGTGACATACTGTATGTGTCTTGCGTTTCCTTCGGTCCTTGGAAGGATTACAAGTATCAATTACTTATACGATAAGGTACCAACAATTATATGGGATATAAACTGTACTAGACAAGCATAAATTACATTTAAAAAAGCCTCTGACTTCCTGTGAATTTAAATGAGTTGATGCCCCGACACACAGAAAAGAGAGGAAGACAGAGCAATTGGATAACAGGTGTGTGATGGGAGGAATTTAAATATGGAACACAGCCTAGGAATGTGGCGTTTGGCAGAGTATAGCTTAAACAATTCTAACAATACAAACTGCAAATGCAATCATGTGGATAACACAGAGGTTAAAGTTTGGTTCGCACAATACTTGTATTCCCTCAATTGGTATGTCTTCCTTGACCTCCCTTCACCCACTTCTCCCTCTCTGAATATCAAGCTACATTTTAGTACTGTTCATTGTCTAATTTAAATTAAATGTTGGCACATTTGCAACAGTCACACTGCCAATTACTTTAGAGCCAAGCAGAGCTATGAGACTAACCAGGGGACAGAGAGGATTAAAGCAGTGAAACTGTACACTCTAAGAAATAACCCGTATTAAAATGAGAATTATAGCCTACAAACACACACACACCCACACACACACACACACACACACACACACACACATGCACACACCTCAGTACTCTTACTCTTATAAAAATGTATAAAAGCACAGATTTGTCCCTAACACCGAAAGACTGCCAAAAAAGCATTGTCCCATACAGACCAGACATATACAGTAAATACACACATTGACTGGCTATGTGTTTGGTACATGGAGCTATAGGCCCTCTCTGTCTGTCTGAGCCAGTTTGAAAGAGCATTTCACGCTGTCTGACTGACCCAACAGGCTTACAGACGGTTCAGTTCAGCTCCGTACATTTTACTCAACACCCACAAAACCACGTACGTACCCACCCACACATGCACACATATACACACACACACACACACACGCACCCACCCACACATGCACACATATACACACACACACACACATGCACATGCACACATACACACACTTATGCGCACACACACTTACACTCAGATCTCAGACTCGGTTATCCTCATGCGTCACCCTCTCCAAAATGTTAGGCTGCTGAAGATCTCTATCTTGCCAGAAAAATGGCTAAAATATCAACTGCCTATTCTGCAAGACAGAAGAAAATCAGAGGCCATCTATTTTAGCACAGTGCACTTGGACTTTGATGTCCCTCATCTAGCCTAACTGTAATTTCACCATCCATCCCTCCACCTCCCTCATCTCTTCATCTATCCAAGGGGCAGATGTAGAAAAGGGAGCCTCATCTGTTCTGCAGCTTTGACCTCTGTCTGTGGTTAATCTCTGACTCTTTTCTGACTCTATGTATTCACAAGTTCAGTTCTGGTTCTTATGCTGTCAGCATTCTGTCAAACAGTATGTTATGTTCCATATGGGGGCACTTTACCAGTCCTGTCTGAGTCTATCTGCATTCTATAGGTCTCTAGTGGAGTGTAATTCCACTGTGGTGTATTGACATTGCTGTGTATTGTGCCATACACTGAAATTATGCACCGTAATGGAACCAACTACAATGGAACCATTTATGAATTCGCAGAACAGGTGTACATATTAAAGAGTTTGGTTCCAAAACGCCATATGCACACAATTGTCACATCTGTGTTTTTTCATCAGAAAGGTGTTATCATTAAAATGGGTTTTGTTGCAACACACTATACACGTATATACATTGTTCAGCTAAAATGGAATGTTCTTATACTGTATATTTTTGACTGTGACGTGTTTATCTCGCCTAGCTATCCTAAAATGAATGTAAGTTGCTGTAAATTGCTCTGGATAAGATGATCTGCTAAATGACAAATGTAAAATGTAAATATTTTACATACAAATGTCATATTACTGTTTTTTTTACTGATGTCACAAATGTATCATTGGTACAGTTCTTTATTTAAAATGTACTTATTTGTCACATTTGACTGTAAAATCTAGCAGGGCTACTTTTTCTCATTGAGTGAGGTGAATATATAGCGTTTTGTAACAAAACATAACGCGTCTCAAAAATGAAACCATCAAGTGATTTTAAACATGTCTGTTATTTGGATATATAGTGTTTTGTAATTAAACTCTTCATATACAGACCAAATATAATGTGTACATATAAACCAAAAGTCTCAATGTTGAATAGGTAACGCATGCTAATATTGGGAAATGCAAATAGCTGAAGGATCTTCCAACACTTTTCAAATTTACACTGGGACAATATGAGGTGTGTACTGACTGAAAGCCAGAATGAGAATGTTCTCATTCCCATTACTGTGATGCATTATTGGAGGAAGCAACAACTCATAAGCGCTTGTCTTGGAAAATGCTAATTGAAATCATTATGTATGCATGAGTGGTAAATGAAAAGCTGAGAGAGAGAAGAATTTGACAGGGATTCAAACAGAGAGAATGTATGTGTTGTTGTGTGGGTCTGAGGAGCATGACTGGAGGAATGTACTATTGGGAGGAGAGAGGAATATGTTAAGGAGAGATTTCTACCTTTCTAGTAAAGCTTGCTTTTGCATTTGTGAGCGGAGAAAAGGAGAGGGTTGGAGGTAGAGCGCGATGGAATACCAGCAGAATTTTAACAATGTTCTCATTACTTATTTACTGCTTGGAGGGAAGGGCTGCCAGTAAATAATACACTTTACTAGGAACCATGAGGTGTGTGTGTGTGTGTGTGCGTGCGTGTGTGCGTGTAATAATAAAAACTGATTATAGGGACTAATGGGAATACAAAAAGATACAATTTAAGTAGAGGTCAGATGTTATTAGGTCTCTAAGGACGTGATTGTGTCTATGTGCAATTAGTGTCTGTGTGTGTCTGTGTGTGTCTGTGCTTCTGTTCCCCTGAAGCTGACTTAGTTACATTCTGAGGGAGTCCCTCAAAGAGGCAGAGATTTCACAGAGGACAGGAGATGGGGGGCAGAGAGATAGATGAAGAGAAAGAGAAAGAGACATACTGTATGTTTCCCATGCTAATAAAGCCCTTAAACTGAAATGTAATTGAAATTGAGAGAGAAAGAGTAACAAGATAATGTTAGTGAAAAACTAACACTAAAACTAAAAATGAAGTGCAAAGGAGAGGAAAGCTACCTACATTTTCCATGTTACTCATTTAGCAGACACTGTTATCCAGAGCAGTTTACATTAGTGCACACATCTTAAGATAGCTAGGTGAGACAACAACAAGTCCCAATCATAGCAAGTACATTTTCAGCGAAGTTAGCGCAAGTAGCTCTACAATAAGGTATAATCTGTCCTCTTTCCCCCTCTCATCTCTCCCTCTATAACCACAGTACGAGTGAAAGAAGATCCCTATCTCTGTCTCTCTCTGGTGAGAAATCAGGGGAGTAACTGTTCTTAGACCTCTCCTAGGCCCTCTTAAGAAATTAATGACGTCGTAAAAACTGTAATCATTGAACTGAATCTGATTGAATTATCGTAATATTTTTGCACTGCTCTCATACTGAAACTTTTTTTTAAATGGTGTCCCTTGCCTGGCATGAATATAACAAGTTGTCCTCCTTTCCCCACTCTTCCTATATTTACTGACTGACTGGGGCTTTGGGCTCATCTTCTCTCTTTAAATGCTAGGCTAATCATTACCTCTTAGATGGGGGCCCAGAGTGGGTGGGTTTAGTCCAGCTTGAATAGAGGAAGCTTTGCTCAGAAGATGGGAGGATTCACAGTAATTCATTGGCTAGAAAAAGAGGGGACTAACTCTACTGGAATCAGGATCTATTATTGATTCATAGTTAAAGAGAAAAGATGAGGCCAAAGCCCCAGTCAGTTAGTAAACATGAGAAGAGGTGAAAGGGAGGACAACGTGTTACACTACATTACCAAAAGTATGTGGACACCTATTCATCGAACATCTCATTCCAAGTCATGGGCATTAATATGGAGTTGGTCCCCTCCTTTGCTGCTATAACAGCCTACACTCTTCTGGCAAGGCTTTCCACTAGATGGTGGAACATGCTCGATTTTATACACTTGTCAGCAACGGGTGTGGCTAAAATAGCTGAATCCACTAATTTGAAGGGGTGTCTACATACTTTTGTATATATAGTGTATATTCATGCCAGGCAAGGTACACATTTTTTTTTTAAGTTTCAGTATGAGAGCAGTGCAAAAATCATGCCCAGCCGTCACCTTTGTCCTGAGACAGCCTGTGTCTCAAGACACTCAACGCCATGTCTTGAGACATTTTATGTGTCTTCAAGACATGTCTAATGAAACTCATGTAAAATAGTGCTATATCTTGATTATTTTGAAATGTTGAACATTTCAAATTCATGGAACATTCTTTAGTTAACTGACAGTTGATGCAAGACTCAAAAACAACAGTCTGTCAAACCTGGAGAAAAATAAAGTATAGATAAATGGCTGGTGCATTTATTTATTGATTGGTTTTGTTTTATTGATCAGGGATGCCAGCCAACATGTGCTTCAGAGTAGACTGGACTTATCTGAGATCTGACATGGATAGGCTGATAAGTTATGACTGGATGCTTGTATCTGCTTTTTGTTTTTACATGTGCTTTGATAGTTATTTAAGTGATAATGCCCTTGAAGCCTGTGTTTGGAGGATATATTGGCACAGGTGTTGTTAGGCAAACAATGCCAATATATCCTCCAAACACCGGCTTTGAGGGCATTATCACTTTTATACAAAAGGTTACCAACATATTCAAATAATGTTTGACATATTTTCATTTAAAAAATTATTAATTTATTCATTATTATTATTCATTATTTCATCCTTCCACAAGATATAGTCCCGACACAAATCTAGGGTTGCTACAACCACTGGAGGCACTGCCTGTTCACCCCGCTATCATCCAGAAGGCGAGGTCAGTACAGGTGCATCAAAGCTGGGGCCGAGAGACTGAAAAACAGCTTCTATGTCAAGGCCATCAGGCTGTTAAATAGCCATCACTAGCACATTAGAGGCTGCTGCCTATACACATAGATTAGAAATTACTGGCCACTTTAAGAAATGGAACACTAAGTCACTTGAATAATGTTCACTTTAATAACGTTTACATATCCTGCATTACTCATCTCATATGTATATACTGTATTGTACTAAACTATTGAACTGTATCTTTGACACATAAACATTGCTGTCTGTCTCTCCAGCATTTGCAACATTGTTTCAATATTTAAATTCAATCTCCAGCTGTCCCATAGAAATGAACGTGTCGGGACAAGACAGACAGCAGGCAGCGTTTCTCAACCGGTCGAAATCATGAATCAGCTGTCATAATTTGTATGAATATATACAAAGAAATTAAAATTTTAAAAAGGTGAAATGAAATGAAGTGCAGTCTTTCCAGCTTCAGTTTGAAGTGATTGCGTTAGCTGTGTTGTTGGCTATCTCCTCTGAACAACACATCAAATCATATAAAATGTTATTGGTCACACACACGCGTTTAGCAGATGTTATTGCGGGTGTAAGCGAAATGCTTGTGTTTCTAGTTCAGACAGTGCAATAATATCTAACAAGTAATATCTAACAATTTCACAACATATACCCAATACACAATCTAAGTAAAGGAATGGCATTAAGAATATATAAATATTTGGACATATTTGGACGAGCAATGTCAGAGCAGCATAGACGTGTCAAGAAGCAGTGCGGCTTGGCGGGGTCGTGTTTCGGAGGACGCATGGCTCTCGACCTTCGCCTTTCCCGAGTCCGTACAGACGTTGCAGCGATGGGAAAAAAAGCGTAATAATTTATTAAATTTTTTTTAAAGACAAAAACAAAGAAATGTGAGATAATGTCTAGATGCGTTTTATAGTGGAGATCAAGTTTATAAAATGTTTGGCTGGGCTGACGAGACAGTGGATTGCGCCGTCAGATGGAACAGAGTAAATAGGAATTTTAACATTAGAGATTTAGCAGGTGGTAACTTGTGGAATAGAAACCCGCTGGAATGCGGTTTTAACCAATCAGCATTCAGGATTAGACCCACCTGTTATATAATGTGTATTATAAATGATTCGAGCCCTGAATGCTGATTGGCTGACAGCTGTGGTATATCACACAGTATACCACGGGTATGACAAAACATTTATTTTCACTGCTCTAATTATGTTGATAACCAGTTTATAATAGCAATAAGGCACCTCAGTGGTTTGTGGTATATGGCCAATATACCACGGCTAAGGGCTGTTCTTAGGCACGACGCAACGCCTTATTGCTTAAATTAACATGGCCTATTATTTTGTCAGGATAGGAGGATGGAAGACGTCAGCAACTCAACTCAATCAAGGTAGGCTGTCACCCAGCAAATACAAGGGATAAAACTGCATTGCAACATGACACTTGCAATATTAATTTATTCCCATGAGAACAGACAGAGTGATTCATTATATTTTCAGATTAGACACAAAAGCTGGGGGTCCTATCTGGTCTCAAGGATGGTAGGGATTTCTGCTTCAGGTGAGCTATGTGAGCATGAGGCAGTATAATTGTTTGAAACCTGAACTTTTTACTTTACTTCAAATAATGAGGCATGTCTTACCTTGCTTCACATTAGCCTTGCGAAAATATATCTATAGAAACCTGGAAGCATTTATTTTCTAAAGACTTACCATTAATCAGCATTTCTCTCATGTCAACTATATTTAGTTGTCCAGAAGCGAAAGGCACAATCTTAATCATATTAGCAACCAATCATATTAGTTACTATTAGATTCCCCCTCTTTCTAAATTTCTAATAGAGATTTTCATCTCTGTCACATACATACGGAACTGCTCGCATTAGGTGCTACATCTGTTTCTACATCTGCATTGCTTGCTGTTTGGGGTTTTAGGCTGGGTTTCTGTATACAGTGCATAATTCAGAAAGTATTCAGACCCCTTGACTTTTTCCACATTTGGTGTTTTGAGGGTATTGTTTAATGAAGCTGCCACTTGAGGACTTGTGAGGCGTCTGTTTCTCAAACTAGACACTTTCTAGACACTTTCTCTCTCAATTTCCTCTTGCTCAGTTGTGCACCGGGGCCTCCCACTCCTCTTTCTATTCTGGTTAGAGCCAGTTTGCGCTGTTCTGTGAAGGAAGTAGTACACATCATTGTACAAGATCTTCAGTTTCTTGGCAATTTCTCTCATGGAATAGCCTTCATTTCTTAGAACAATAATAGACTGACGAGTTTCAGAAGAAAGTTATTTGTTTCTGGCAATTCTGAGCCTGTAATTGAACCCACAAATAGATAGGTACTTTACTGATCCACGAGGGGAAATTTCTTTGTCAAGCAGCTACGAAGAAACACAGGGCAGGTGCAAAATGCCAGAACGAAAATACACAAAAGACAGATATATGATGCATGATACATAGTGCGGCATTATGAAAAAGTATAAAAATACAAGAAGTCTGGAGTGCAAAAAGCTATAAAAAGACATTGCATAGTATGGGTGAATGGCTGAATATGTACACTATACATTGTTGCAGAGTGTTAGGTGAAAAATATTGCAAGTTGATATACATAAATAAGGAGTATTTGCATGGTTAACTATACTATACAGGTTGATGGCAGAGATATACTTAAATAGCTAAACGTGCGTATGATATAAGTGAGGGTAATAATAGTTTACTTAATATACAGTCTGGTTAAATGAACAGGTAAGTGAATATTTTGCATGGTTAAATGAACTGTACAGGTAAATGTACAGGTAATATTGCTAGTAATTCTTGGAAATAACTTAGGTAGGCATTCACTCAGGAATGCATATTAGTATCCTGTCAGTTGCACCTTTTCTCATTGCTTTTAGTATATCGAATGTGCAATACGTGCGTTTATCTGTAATTAAACCCTGCGCACTAAGGACTGTATTTTAAGGGAATTACTATTATTACCCCAAATTATATCATACACACATTTAGCTATTTAAGTATCTCTTCCTGTCATTTACCTGTACAGTTTGTGTAACCATGCAAGTATTCACTTATCTGTAAATATAACTGTATATTTACCGGTACAGTTAATTTAACCATGCAAAATATTCACTTACCTGTTAATTTAGCCAGTCTGTCTATTAAGTAGACTATTATTACCCTCGCTCATATCATATGCATTTTTAGCTACTGAAGTATTTCTCTGCCATCGACCTGTATAGTATAGTTAACCATCCAACATCCACCAATGTATAGTGTACATATTCAGCCAACCACCCATACTATGCAATGTCTTTTTATAGCTTTTTTTTTTGCACTCCAGATATCTTGTATTTCTATACTTTTTCCATACTGCTGCTCTATGTATCATATACTTTGTATCTGTCTTTTGCATGGTTACATTAACTTTACAGGAAAATGACAGGAAGAGATACTTAAGTAACTAAATGTGTGTCTGATATAATTTAGGGTAAAAATAATAATTCCCTTAAAATACAGTCCTTAGTGCAGGGTTTGATTACAGATAAATGCACGTATTGCACATTTGATATACTAAAAGCAATGAAAAAAGATACAACTGACAGGATACTAATATGCATTCCTGAGTGAATGACTACGTAAATTCAATCCAATAATTACTTACAACATTGCACGTGATGTATAACAACTGTACATGAATATGTATATACAGTCCTGAATGATTAAGTCCTGAGTGAATGAGTGATTACAGAGTTACTCACGAATGGAAACTCCAGATACTCAACTAGTCTAAAGAAATCCAGTTTTATTGCTTCTTTAATCAGCACAACAGTTTTCAGCTGTGCTAACATAATTGGCAAAGGGTTTTCTAATGATCAATTAGCCTTTTAAAATGAAAAAACTTGGATTAGCTAAAACAACGTACCATTGGAACACAGGAGTGATGTTTGCTGACAATGGGCCTCTGTACGCCTATGTAGATATTCAATAACAAATCAGCCATTTCCAGCTACAATAGTCATTTACAACGTTAACAATGTCTACACTGTATTTCTGATCAATTTGATGTTATTTTAAAGGACAAAAAATGTGCTTTTCTTTCAAAAACAGGGACATTTCTAAGTGACCCCAAACTTTTGAACGGTAGTGTAAGTATTCAGACCCTTTACTCAGTACTTTGTTGAAGCACCTTTGGCAGCAATTACATCCTCGAGTCTTCTTGGGTATGACGCTACAAGCTTGGCACACCTGTATTTGGTGCATTCTTCGCTGCAGATCCTCTCAGGCTCTGTCAGGTTGGATGGGGAGTGTCACTGCACAGCTATTTTCAGGTCTCTCCAGAGATGTTCGATCAGGTTAAATACCGGGTACTGGCTGGGCCATTCAAGGACATTCAGAGACTTGTCCCAAAGCCACTCCTGCGTTGTCTTTGCTGTGTGCTTAGGGTCGTTGTCCTGTTGGAAGGTGAACCGTCGCCTCAGTCTGAGGACCTGAGCGTTCTGAAGCAGGGATCTCTCTTTACTTTGCGCCGTTCATCTTTCCCCTAGATCCTGACTAGTCTCCCAGCCCCTGCCGCTGAAAAACATCCCCACAGCATGATGCTGCAACCACCATGCTTCACCGTAGGGATGGTGCCAGGTTTCCTCCAGACGTGACACTTGGCATTCAGGCCAAAGAGTTCAATCTTGGTTTCATCAGACCAGCAATTCTTGTTTCTCAGCATTCAATGACCGGACAGTTTTTATTAAGAGCTTAATGGAAACATGCAACAATAGCCAGCCTATTGTCTTACAGTCAAAAGGCTATAGCCTATTATTGAACATGCAATTCCTGTAACGAAGCAGCTAAAAAATGCAATTTGCTGAAAACACAGTTCAAATCAAACCAAATGTATTTACAAAGCCCTTTTTCCATAAGCCGATGCCACAAAGTTCTTACAGTGCATTCGGAAAGTATTCAGACCCCTTCCCTTTTTGCACATTTTGTTATGTTGGAGAACCATCTCTGCAGTACTACACCAATCACGCCTTTATGGTAGAGTGGCCAGACGGAAGCCACTCCTCAGTAAAAAGCACATGACAGCCCATTTAGAGTTATTCAAAAGTCACTTAAAGGACTCTCAGACCAATGCATAGTATCAGAGAGGAAGTGGCGAAGCGAGAGGTTTCACTCTTGCTAATGTCTGTCTAAAATAAGCGCAATGCGCTTTTTGGGCTTATTTTGGGCCTAAGCTTGTCTCCTGCCTTCCCAACTTGGGAAGACTCCCATTGTTAGGACGGAAACATAAGCATGTCGTCATTATATACAGATCTCAGTTTTATTGCTTCTTTAATCAGCACAACAGTTTTTAGCTGTGCTAACATAATTGCAAAAGTGTTTTCTAATGATCAATTTGCCTTTTAAAATGATAAACTTGGATTAGCTAACACAACGTGCCATTGGAACACAGGAGTGATGGTTTCTGATAATGGGCCTCTGTACGCCTATGTAGATATTCCATAAAAAATCAGCCGTTTCCAGCTACAATAGTCATTTACAACATTAACAATGTCTACAATGTATTTCTGGACTGTATCAATTTTATGTTATTTTAATGGACAATGGCTTTTTATTAATGGCTGGTTATGAGATATGGTGATGGCTGGTTATGAGACATGGTGATGGCTGGTTATGAGACATGGTGATGGCTGGTTATGAGACATGGTGATGGCTGGTTATGAGACATGGTGATGGCTGGTTATGACGCTAAGTAATTCAATCGGATTCAGTTCAATGGTTACAGTTTTTACGATGTCATTAATTAAGGGCTTAGGAGATGTCTAAGAACAGTTACTTCCCTGATTCCTCTCCAGAGAGAGACAGAGATCTTCTTTCAGAGTCACATAGTGGTTATACAGGGAGATATGAGAGGAGGAAAAAGGACAGATGATAACATATTGTAAAGATTGTGTGTGAGAGAGAAAACATAGCAGTGGCATTAAACAGAGAAAAATGCTATTATTTGTTTGGGTCATGCAATTGCTTTTGCACCACTCAATTACCAAAATAGTCTATTCCCTACTGCCTACACATCACTATTCTCCATTCCTCGTTTATCACTACTCCACCCTATTCCCATCTCATTTTAATATTTTGTCACAACAGACGTAACATGGTTACAAGACAGGAGGGAGGAGGGGGTGACAGGGGAAATGAGGGATGAGGGATGGAAGGGCCTTTTATGATTTTATCAAGATTCTGAGCGAGATAGAGAGAGTGAGAGAGAGATGGTCTTCAGAGTTTTTATATTATTAATATCCGATATGCTGCTGTACTACCATTAGACTACATTTCCTTAAATTAGAACCCAGCTGTGAACACTGCTGGTGGCATCTTAGCACTGAGGGTGAACGAGAGTGGAAAGGAAAGAGAGGAAGAAGAAGTGGATGAAGACGAGAGAGGGTGGAGAGAGATACCATGAGAGAGGGGAAGAGAGAGGGTGGAGAGAGATTCCATGAGAGAGGGGAAGAGAGGATGGAGAGAGATACCATGAGAGAGGGGAAGAGAGAGAGTGGAGAGAGATACCATGAGAGAGGGTGGAGAGAGACACCATGAGAGAGGGGAAGAGAGGTTGGAGAGAGAGATACCATGAGAGAGGGGAAGAGTGCAATACCATGAGAGGGTGGAGAGAGATAACATGAGAGAGGGGAAGAGAGAGAGTGGAGAGAGATACCTTGAGAGAGGGTGGAGAGAGACACCATGAGAGAGGGGAAGAGGGTGGAGAGAGAGATACCATGAGAGAGGGAAAGAGAAAGGGTGGAGAGAGATACCATGAGAGAGGGGAAGAGAGAGGGTGGAGAGAGATACCATGAGAGAGGGGAAGAGTGCAATACCATGAGAGGGTGGAGAGAGATAACATGAGAGAGGGTGGAGAGAGACACCATGAGAGAGGGGAAGAGAGGGTGGAGAGAGAGATACCATGAGAGAGGGGAAGAGAGAGGGTGGAGAGAGATACCATGAGAGAGGGGAAGAGTGCAATACCATGAGAGGGTGGAGAGAGAACATGAGAGAGGGTGGAGAGAGACACCATGAGAGAGGGGAAGAGAGGGTGGAGAGAGAGATACCATGAGAGAGGGGAAGAGAGAGGGTGGAGAGTGATACCATGAGAGAGGGGAAGAGTGCAATACCATGAGAGGGTTTGAGAGAGATACCATGAGAGAGGGGAAGAGAGGGTGGAGAGAGATACCATGAGAGAGGGGAAGAGAGAGGGTGGAGAGAGATTCCATGAGAGAGGGGAAGAGAAAGGGTGGAGAGAGATACCATGAGAGAGGGTGGAGAGGGTGGAGAGAGAGTGGAGAGGGTGGAGAGAGATACCATGAGAGAGGGGAAGAGAGAGGGTGGAGAGAGATACCATGAGAGAAGGGAAGAGAGGTGAGTAAATGGGAGCTGGGAGAGATTGAAGTAGTGGGGTGAGAGAATGTGGAGGGCAAAGACTGCACAGCATGAGAAACAAAGAGATGGAAAGTGGGCGTGGCAGCTTTAGAGTTGGCCCTCCGGTGGGAATAGAGATTACTAGTAGCAAGCAGGAGGATGACGGCTTAGAGCGGATTGACTAATTAATTCTAAGAGAGAGACCACCACATGATGAGTCTTATAATAATAATTTGGTGGGTTTTTATATTTGTCCTGTCTCCCACATGTGTATTATACACATAGTAACTTTTTTTTTGTCATATCCCAACTCGCCCTGAGGTTGGGGTCACAGCCAGGGTCAGCCATTACCAACAGCGACCCTGGAGCTCAAGGGCACATCAACAGATTGTTCGCCAGCTTGGGATTTGAACTAGTGGCGCTCTAACCACTAGGCTACCTGCTTTCTTTAACTCCTATGCTTGGATTAATCATCCACTATGACCCCTGTCCACAGTGTTCAGACCAATAGACAACTAGAGGAAATATGTAGATAATAGAACAAAACCTTTTAACTAGGGAAGTCAGTTAAGAACAAATTCTTATTTACAATGACGGCCTACACCGGCCAAACTCGGACGACACTAGGCGAAATGTGCGCCGCCCTATGGGACTCCCAATCACGGCCAATTGTGATACAGCCTGGATTCTAAACAGGGTGTCTGTAGTGACGCCTCTAGCACTGAGAAGCTGTGCCAATTGGTAGCCCTAATGGTCACATGGTCTATACACTGGCTGTGGAGGCCTGGACACAATGGGAGGATAGGGGGGATCATCCACCTCATTTTACAGACACTCTATTTAAATGAATACTTCATTATGTATCCATTTGGGAATATTGAAATCCTGTACCTGAACAGGCCTTATACTCCAGGAACTCCCAAGACATTTTCTCTTAATGAGTTTCTCTCTATATCGCCTGTTTAGATTTATGGTTTTTTTCCCAATCTGTTTGTTTCATCTGTATTTGAGCAAAGTGTTGCAGAATCAATACTCTGATGGCAACACCTCTGCTGGTGAATACATTGAATCTCACTCTCTCTCTCACACACACACTCACATACATGCACACATGTACACACACCTCGACACCATTAATCCCTCCCTCCCTCCCTCCCTCCCTCCCTCCCTCCCTCCCTCCCTCCTCAGTGATCTCACCATAACGTGCTCCCCAGTGACACCTGATCTCCAGCTCTTGCAGAGATTTGATCTGATATTACTAATACTGAACAGAGACCTGGACCCTGAAATCATTTCAATTCACTGCAACATATACCAAACACAAATGCACGTGTGCACACACGCTCTCTCTCTCACACACACACACACACAAAAGCTCTACTATCGGCTTGAGACAAATGCATGATAGGGGTGGAGACTGAGGAGAACTTGTTTAGACTACAAATGGGTATTGTCACCCACTCACTGTCAAACTGAGTATCTATAATATTAGTACAGATTGCTAGCCGCTGCTGGAGCTCTTGACAGGGTGATAACAGAACGCCAGTGTAATTCAGCTCAGTCAAACAGCAGGCTGCTAACAACCCAATGGGTGTTTTAATCTTTGACAGGGTATGTACAGATAAAAGGTTTTGTTCTATTATCTACATATTTCCTCTATCTAGCTCACACAGAATAAAACAATGTACCATTCTGTTTAATCTTCGTAAATTATATCCAACCACGATCAGACATTTGGAGGTTCTCGAGGTTCTCATGGTCTCTCTCTCTCTCTCTCTCTCTCGTCAGAGTTATGTGCCCTCAGGCTGTGTGAGATCAATATAACATTAGAGCAAGTCTCTGCTTCACCCTCCATTCCTCATTCAGGGGTTCCCAGCTAGCTCAGCAATATATAACCAACCCCCTTCCTCCCTCTTTCCTCGTTATTCCAGTCTCTCCTCCCCTCACAGTTCAAGTTAATTCAGGTTCCTTTCTTTTCATTGCTCCCCCTCTCCTATGCTATCCCCTCTATTCCTCTCTGCATGCTCTACCTGTCCTCTTTTGGCCTTTGTTCTGCATTTCTCTGAACCTACAGCTGACGGGGAAGAGGGTAAGAAGACAGAGGGAAAATGAGAGAGTAGGGAGCAGAGGGGAAAAGCAGGGAATTTGAGCCAGAACAAGGAGAGATGGAAGGGGATGAAGGAGCAGAAAGAGAGCGAGAGAATATGGAGAGGATTTTTGTGTGCAGTGGAGGAAGACAGAGGGAGCCAGAGAAGGAAGGAAGGGAGGGAGGGAAATGGAGGTGAGGGGTTGAGGGGGAGGGGAGACTGCCTTGCCTGGCCTGGGCTAGGTGAAATTAATGTGTAATTGCGTTGTAGTGTGCTCAACCCTTCAGCACACGGCTGACGGATGGCGTGGCAGACAGCTCAGCCTCTCTCTGCAGGGCGGACATGGCTGAGGCTGAGCCTGTGGGCTGTGTGGGGCTCCCTGTGTAAACACAACAGCCTGTCAACAATACCTTAACATAAGAACAAACAGCACCAGGTAATAACAACACATCCAGACAAGATGTCAGCCATGTAATGGGAGAATTGATGGCTGTTGTTGTAGTTAAACGTAAAGCACAGAAAGAAGGAAAATACTGACTTAATCAGCCAGGCGAGTGGGGAGTGTGGAGTGGCGAGTGGGGAGTGTGGAGTGGGGAGTGTGGAGTGGGGAGTGGGGAGTGTGGAGTGAACAATAGCATAGAGAGGATGATCCTTCTCTTTACCTAATACATTACCACGTGTCACACACACATACAACACCCCCATTCCCTCTTTTTCTCATGTCTACCCATCCCTCCACCCCTAATCCATCCTCTCTATCCCCCTATTGGATGAGGCAAGGAGGGGTGAAGACGAGGGTAATTAAATTAGGGATGCTGTGTGGTGAGAGATGAAGGGCGCAATGGTGGGACACACCACATATGACTGATCTCACTTGGCTGTGAATGAAGACACAGTAAAAAGACAGACTCAGAGTGCCATCTGGCCAGACGGGAATGGAGATCAAATGTATATAGATTTTTTTTACCTTTCAGACCATTGTTTATGTGAACGGTCTACCTCTATCTCCCTCCAGTACACACACACACACACACACACACACACACACACAGGCTACTGTGATTGCTTGCCACAACAATAAAGGAAAAAAAAAGGTCACGCTCAAAATACAGGATGCTTGAGCCAAACAGGTGAGATATTAAGGTACCGAGTATGATGGGGGGTTTTAAATGAAGAGATAGAGATTGGCAAGAAGAGGAAGGGGCAGATGGAAGAGTGTCACCTTGAGAGAGAGGGGGAGGGAAGGAGGAATGGAAGGATGCAAGGGGCCAACGCTGCCAAGTTGTTTCTCTTCAGACAAGCTGATGCAACAGTCATTTTTTGAATGAGCCACTCTACCTAAGTCTGGTTTGGATTGTTATGCAAACACAATGAAACACATGACCAAAAGTATGTGAACACCTGCTTGTCAAACATCTCATTCCAAAATCATGGGCATTAATATGGAGTTAGTCCCCCCTTTGCTAGCTAGATGCCTTTCCACTAGATGGTGGAACATTGCTGCGGGGACTTGCTTCCATTCAGCCACAAGTGCATTGGTGAGGGCGGGCACGGATGTTGGGCGATTAGGCCTGGCTCGGAGTCAGCTTTCCAATTCATACCAAAGGTGTTTGATGGGGTTGAGGTCAGGGCTCTGTGCAGGCCAGTCAAGTTCTTCCACACCGATCTCGACAAACCATTTCTGTATGGACCTCGCTTTGTGCATGAGGGCATTGTCATGCTGAAACAGGAAAGGGCCTTCCCCAAACTGCTGCCACAAAGTTGAAAGCACAGAATCATCTAGAATGTCATTGTATGCTGTATTGTTAAGATTTCCCTTCACTGGAACTAAGAGGAATAGCCCGAACCATGAAAAACAGCCCCAGACCATTATTCCTCCTCCACCAAACTTTACAGTTGTCACTATACATTGGGGCAGGTAGCGTTCTCCTGGCATCCACCAAACACAGATTAGTCCGTCGGACTGCCAGATGGTGATGATTTTTACGCACTACATGCTTAAGCACTTGGTGGTCCCGTTCTGTGAGCTTGTGTGTCCTACCACTTCGCTGCTGATCAAGTCTCTCCACAGCAAACACACCCAGTAGATAATATCTCACACAGAATGGTACAGCAGAGTAAAATACAGGTTTGTACTAGACTAGTGTCCGTGGGGGTCTGTTGATTCTCTCGACACTGCAATGAGAAAAAAATGAAACAGATATTGATTTAACTCTCAGAAGCAGCATGATCTATTTCCACACTTGTGTCTGGAGTGCAGTCTATCAGAAGTCCCAGTTACATTCACCCAGTTCTGTGAAGCTCACCCAGGGCATAGGTGGAGAGAGGTGCCCCTAGCATTCATCACTGACCTCTCCCCTTCTCGCATAAAATAACAATGGCCACCAAAAACTGGATCTCTATATAATGGCACTTTGTCTCTCTCTCTCATTCAAACACACAAGCATTCAGGCATACGCACACACACCATCTGAAATCCCCATGATATGCACTGAGTGTACAAAACATTAGGACATAAACTGACCACTTGAATTCAGATGAAAGCTATGATCCCTTATAGATGTCACTTGTTAAATCCACTTCAGTCAGTGTCGATGAAGGGTTTGCGACAGGTTAAAGAAGCATTTTTAAGCCTTGAGACATGGATTGTGTATGTGTGCCATTCTGAGGGTGGATGGGCAAGGCAAAAGATTTAAGTGCCTTTGAACAGGGTATGGTAGGAGGTGCCAGGCTCACCGGTTTGAGTGAGTCAAGAACTGCAATTCTGCTGGGTTTTTCACGCTCTACAGTTTCGTAAATTTGAGAATTCTGTTTATTTATAAATTATTTTGAGTAAATGAATGATCTACAGTCGTGGCCAAAGGTTTTGAGAATGAAAGTATTGGTCTCCACAAAGTTTGCTGCTTCAGTGTTCTTAGATCTTTATGTCAGTAGTTACTATGGTACACTGAAGTATAATTACAAGTATTCCATAAGTGTCAAAGTCTTTCATTGACAATGACATTCAGTTTATGCAAAGAGTCAATATTTGCAGTGTTGACACTTCTTTTTCAAGACCTCTGCAATCCTCTCTGGCATGCTGTCAATTAACTTCTGGGCCACATCCTGACTGATGGCAGGCCATTCTTGCATAATCAATGCTTGGAGTTTGTCAGAAGTTGTGGGGTTTTGTTTGTCCACCCGCCTCTTGAGGATCGACCACAATGGGATTAAGGTCTGGGGAGTTTCCTGGCCATGGACCCAAAATGTCGATGTTTTGTTCCCCGAGCCACTTAGTTATCACTTTTGCCTTATGGCAAGGTGCTCCATCATGCTGGAAAAGGCATTGGTCGTCACCAAACTGTTCTCGGAGGATGTGTTGGTACCATTCTTTATTCATGGCTGTGTTCTTAGGCAAAATTGTGAGTGAGCCCACTCCCTTGGCTGAGAAACAACCCCACACATGAATGGTCTGAGGATGCTTTACTGTTGGCATGACACAGGACTGATGGTAGCGCTCACCTTGTCTTCTCCGGACAAGTGTTTTCCGGATGGCCCAAACAATTGGAAAGGGGATTCATCAGAGAAAATGACTCTACCCCAGTCCTCAGCAGTCCAATCCCTGTACCTTTTGCAGAATATCAGTCTGTCCCTGATGTTTTTCCTGGAGAGAAGTGGCTTTCTTGGGCGCCCTGATGCCTTCTTCAAAACAATTGAACCTCTCTCCTTGAAGTTCTTGATGATCCGATAAATGGTTGATTTAGGTGCAATCTTACCAGCAGCAATATCCTTGCCTGTGAAGCCCTTTTTGTGCAAAGCAATGATGACGGCACTTGTTTCCTTGCAGGTAATCATGGTTGACAGAGGAAGAACAATCATTTCAAGCACCACCCTCCTTTTAAAGCTTCCAGTCTGTTATTCTGACTCAATCAGCATGACAGAGTGATCTCCAGTCTTGTCCTCGTCAACACTCTCACCTGTGTTAACGAGACAATCACTGACATGATGGCAGCTGGTCCTTTTGTGGCAGGGCTGAAATGCAGTGGAAATGTTTTGGGGGGATTAAGTTCATTTTCATGGCAAAGAGGGACTTTGCAATTAATTGCAATTCATCTGATCACTCTTCATGACATTCTGGAGTATATGCAAATTGCCATCATCAACACTGAGGCAGCAAACTTTGTGGAGACTAATACTTGTGCCATTCTCTTTTGTGCCACGACTGTAGGCTTTTCCAAATCGTTTGTAGGCTATTCTGCAGACAACAGTGACACCTAGCAGATTTTCTGAAAAACTTCACCAAGCGCCTAACTTTTGAGTGACATTTTGATTACATTCTATTTTCTATCAAAAGCCTTGTCTATGTGTTTTCACAGATTTAATTTCAGAACATAATGGCGATAGGTAGGCTACTCAAATGCATCATACTTAAGCGACTGAGCAGAATTGATACTCTCAACACACATAGTAATGACAAAGTACACTGTCACGGCAAGGTTGCAAGTGTTCACATACATATAAAAATAAAAAAACAACGTAAAACGTTATAGATCCACATCGATATTTTTGAGAGGGGTTATAATTGTTACACAGTTGCATGCACAGTAATGTAGGTGTATGAACCGTTATTACCGTTATTGGGCTACCGAGTGGCGCAGTGGTCTAAGGCACTGCAGTCCCTGGTTCGAATCCAGGCTGTGATTGGGAGTCCCATGGGGCGGCGTACAATTGGCCCAGCGCCGGGGTAGACCGTCATTGTAAATAAGAATGTGTTCTTAACTGACTTGCCTAGTTAAATAAAATACAATAAAAATTACATGGGGACCTAAATTGGGTGCTCATGTTTCCGGCGGAAGGTGTTGGTGTTGCCCCTAACATGCAAGAAGACTGGCGTGAAATTGGACTAGTTTGCTGTTGTTTGTGCAATTTCATCCGATAGCTTTATACCTTTAAACGTTATTTTCTGTAAGTATTTTTCAATTGACTGTATAATATGTGTATATGAATGGCAAACGTTCAAGTATTGATGGTCTAGAAATCATCTTTTGAAAACTCTCCGAAGTCGCGTGAGACGTTAGCTATTATTAGCAGAACGAGACATCATTAAATTATTAATGTTAACTACCCTAGCTAGCTACAATCCACTTTATTTTACTAGATAACTAGATACAACCAATTTGCAGTGTCTTTATGTACTTGGCAAGTATGTAAGTTTACAACACAAGTTTGTCTGAAGGTTAGCCCGGCAGATGGTAGGCTGGACACATTAAATGTTGAACGCTTTTTTTCTGATTTAAAAACGAGTTCATTGAAGTAATCACGAGAAAAGTCCTTATTTTAGGGCTTTTTTTCACCCTGCCAGCTCCTATTCGCCTTATTCACCATCTTAAACCAAAACGACGCTGAGAGGTTCGGAAGAAACGTTGGACCGCTTGATACCAGCAATGCCGCCTCACTGCTGCGTTCCCAAATGTACCTCTTCCAAAAGAAAGAAATCTTGTCGAGGTCAAACCTTCCATCGTTTCCCAAAGGATCCTGAACTTCGCCGTGAATGGATTCACAAAATAAGAAGAGATCCTGGTCGCCATTTCAAGGTAAGCTGTAACCCTAATAGCTATGGCTTGATTAGAAGTACCGCGCGCTGCAGTCATTTTGACTTTTTATTTGTGCAACTGTCCTTCTCTCGTTTCAACGTATATCGTTAGTAACTATAAAACAGTAATTTTATATCTAACGTTACAGATCCACGTGGACACAAAAGTATGTTCAGAACACTTCACCGAAGAGTCTTTCTTGAAGACTCTGGTTGGCATGCGAAAGTTAAAGAAGGGTGTTGTGCCAACTTTGTTTGCCTGGACTGATAACACTGTGAGGCCTGTAGGAAGGGCTATTGTCAGAGGAACAACAAGGTATTTTCTGAGCAGTTAAATTCCTAGTCCACAATATGTATTTTTGACTGATTTTCATGTTACATGACTTCTGTGCTAATGCTTTGCAGTTATGAAGCCACTGCCATTGGTGAAGAGGATGTTCTGCAGGTTGATGTGAATTGCAATGAGTTGAGGTAAGTGACAATTGTATCCCTGAGCAGAACATTTTTGAAAGCAGGGTGATGGCCTTGTCGAGCGCTTAAAAAATAAATATACTTTGTAAAAGCTTTACTAACATTATGTTGAGCGTGCCATTAGAGGATCAAAGAGTATCACATATTTGATAGTCTTACACATGACACTAGTGGGCTCTGTTAACCAACTGTGGACTGTTTGTGCCCTCTTAAGTAACTTCCAAGGCCCTCTGTTCTAAAGAACAGGTCTCTTATTGGACAGGTTTGATATAATATGAATTACACTGACTGGCTGTTTTACAGTTATGTTTTATTTGTATAATTGTCACAAGACCTGTGAAAAATAAAGCACTTTTTCATTGAACTATTCATTAATTATTTGGTTATATACCTTTGTTGCACAAGGCAGGCAGGAAGAATGTAAAATGTGAAGTTTGGATTTCATGTTGTCCCATTGTTCAGGGTTGTAGACACGCTCCAGGTGATGGTCCTGTTTGCACTTGACAAAGAAATTGCATAATTTCTTAATACAGAGCCCCGTGGAAGTTCCCCAAAGTCTGTGGAGACGAGATCAGTAGGTTGCTTACGATTGGCTTCCAGTAACTTCAACATCTGGCTCTTACTGCCGATTTGTAGCCAGATTTCTGCGTAGCTTCTCTGTAAATTCAGCACTAGGTAATGGGAGTGGCACTGGCTATTAGGGAATTGTCACCTCTGCTATGCGTTTTTTGGTAGGCTTGGTGATGGTCATTTTGCCTATGGGCCCAGTTTTCAGACCCTGTAAAAAGACAGTACAAGTGCACTATTCTAAATTGAATCATGAGACGATTTAAGTTTTCATTAAATAATTTCTTAGCATTATAATGTGATTATAACCATATGATATTGATATGTGGTATAGCTATTAAAACATACCATAGTCCTTTGCTTATGCCACTGCTGTGCAGGATGGAATAGTGATACAACTGTGTGGTTGTATAATTCAGTGCCAGCAACCCATGAAGAGTGATGTTGTCATTGTTACTGGCTCAGAGGGTTTCAGTACAACCTACAGTTGAAGTCGGAGGATTACATACACTTAGGTTGAAGTCATTTTTCAACCACTCCACAGATTTCATGTTAACAAACTATAGTTTAACAAACCAAGTCGGTTAGGACATCTACTTTGTGCATGACACAAGTAATTCTTCCAACAATTGTTTACAGACAGACAATTTCCAAACGCTTGAAGGTTTCATGTTCATCAGTACAAACAATAGTATGCAACTATAAACACCATGGGACAATGCAGCCGTCATACCGCTCAGGAAGGAGATGCGTTCTGTCTCCTAGAGATTAATGTACTTTGGTGCGAAAAGTGCAAATCAATCCCAGAACAACATTTAAGGACCTTGTGAAGATGCTGGAGGAAACAGGTACAACAGTATCTATATCCACAGTAAAACAAGCCCTATATTGACATAACTTGAAAGGCAGCTCAGCAAGAAAGAAGCCACTGCTCCAAAACTGCATTAAACTGCAGGTAGGCTTGCAAGCTGAAGAACACCATCCCAACCGTAAAGCACGGGGGTGGCAACATCATGTTGTGGGGGTGCTTTGCTGCAGGAGGGTCTGGTGCACTTCACAAAATAGATTGCATCATGAGGAAGGAAAATTATGTGGATATATTGAAGCAACATCTCAATACATCAGTCAGGAAGTTAAAGCTTGGTCGCAAATGGCTCTTCCAAATGGACAATGACCCCAAGCATACTTCCAAAGTTGTGGAAAAATGGCTTAAGGACAACAAAGCGAAGGTATTGGAGTGGCCATCACAAAGCCCTGACCTCAACCCTATAGGAAATTTGTGGGCAGAACTCTTAAGATAAAGTGCTGATCTACTTTAATTTGTACTAGGATTAAATGTCTAGGAATTGTGTGAAACTGAGTTTAAATGTATTTGGCTAAGGTGTATGTAAACTTCTGACTTCAACTGTACGTGTGGATATAAAAAATAAAATGATTAGACTACAAAATCACTAGTGTCACGTCCAGCAAACAGAAGTGACTGGCGCAACATGAAACAGCCACTGTAGGGTTTCTTTCTGGGCCTTAACCATGGAGTTGTCCAGAATTTGCCTTCACCAACTTATGTACGTATAAATAATCATGATGCATTGTTGTTGATTAATTACTAAATGTACCTGTCATAGGAACCAGTGAACCCCTATATCTGTAGTCTGTAATGTGGACAATGATGTTAAATTTGGGTTACAAAGTCTCTCGAAATTATGTCTCCAATTGAATTCTGCATAACAACCTCAGGCTGTCGATTTGTAAATGTATTACAGCAACTAAACTTCACTATTACAATAGGTTAAAGGTAGACTGATATGAAGTAGGTGAAGAACATAAACAGCAAAGTGGGTCAATTTACGCAACAACTATGAGCTTTGAAGCGCACAGCTCACCTTCTCCCCTGTTTTGGTCCCGCGGCTACGGGTTTAAACTTTACTATTAAAAGTATAAGCCCTTGTTTAAATTTTATCTAGCCAGTCCAACAGAAGAACTTACAGAAACCCGGGAGACGACTGAACAACTACTACACTAAGAATGGTTTCATAGACATGGGATACGCCTAGTCCTAGACTAAGCAATGCCTCTTAATACAGATCTCCATTGACAGGAAGTTCTTAGTCTAAGACTAGGCTTTATCTATGACTGTGTAACTGGCATGTATTGTGTCACAAACATCTGACTTTTCACCCTATACTCAAACTGTGTGGTTTCTCATTTTTCCCCATGGACCTGTAGCAGCAAGCCCTCATACTGACCTCTCCTGTCATGCTGTCCCTGGTCCAAACTGTTTTCAATAAAAAATAATGAGCAATCATGATGTTAGCTAGCTTCTGTAAAAGGCAGAAGCTAGTCTTAAACTATGTTGCAGCTTTGAGTAAACATCCTTGTCTGCTCTGATAGGCAACTTGGCTACACTTACCTTCGTAGTTGAAAAGGTAACTGGAGACAAAGCTTGAATCCTTTTTTCAACTTGGAGGTTTGGTGCTTTGCTACTTGTCTTGGCCAGACAATGTACATCTGTCACTTATCTTCGGCAGCTCTTGCAAGCACCTTGTGTAAAACAGTGCCGTTGTAGGTAAGGGAGGGGGGCGTTGGCTAATTTCTAGCCACCTTACTAGTTAGCGCATTAATAGCTAGCTAGCTGAGACAAGACACAGAACACAATAAATAGAAATATGATAGAAATACACTAGGGGCCAAAAGTTTGGAAAATTACTAATTCAAGGGTTTTTCTTTATTTGCATGACATAACACATGGAATCATGTAGTAACCAAAAAAGTGTTAAACAAATCAAAATATGTTATTTTAGCTTTTTTTTGTCTTCACTTTTATCCTACAATGTAAAAAATAGTGCAAATAAAGAAAAACCCTTGAATTAGTAATATTCCAAACTTTTGGCCCCCAGTGTATGGTTATATTAAATTACTGTTTATCTCAGTATATTAATGCTAAAATGAGTGACTTTGAGGCTATTATGGCTACAATCAGGCTGACAGGACGCGATCGGGAGAGGAAGCTATGTATCGGGTAGGATTTTGAGCGGAAATGGGTGTTGCTACATTGTGCAAAAGGTCTATTATGTAAGTCTGGGCAGCGAGCTCGGTTGTCATCGATCACTAGACCAGAAATAGTCAGAAGTTTTCATTTTTTCCATACTTCATCATTACGCAGACATAAGCATAATTGACACCATCAAGGTGCGGATATTACAGAGGTTACAGACAGCGCATCCCAGTGCCTTCTTTGCCATTTCGGGGGATTTTAACCATGCATCTCTCTCTTCAACGCTGCCCATGTTCAAACTGTTTGTGAAGTGCCCAACCAGGAATAATAAAACTCTGGACTTGTTATATGCTAATGTGAAGGATGCATACAACTCCACTGCACTCCCTCCCCTCGGTAGATCGGATCACAACCTTGTCCACCTCACCCCACTCTACAGGCCTTTGGTCCAACAGCAGCCTGCAACCACCAAATAATAAACGCTGTGTCAAGGAGGGGAGCAGGGACAAATTAAAATGCGTCCAGAGGGAGCTGAAGTTGCGGATTGCTTAGGGGAAGAGAGGGTATAAGGAGAAGATGGAGGACAAGCTGAGGCAGAGCTAGGTGTGGAAGGGTATGAGAAATATCACTGGCTTCAAAAAGTCAAACAGTGGGCAGACTGAGGGGACCCAGGACAGAGCCAATGAGCTGAACCAATTTTTTTAACAGGTTCAATACTGGCCTTGTCCAGCTCCCACCCCCACTTTGCTCACAACACCTCTGTTGAGACAATCAGCGACCCCCTCCCCACCTACGCCCCCGCTCCCTCTGGACTGATCTGCAACATCTCCCTTCCCCCCCACCTCTGGACTGATGACATCAGGGCCTGCCGCTTTCCACTGATGTAGACTCTACTTTCTGAGGAGGCTCAGGTCCTTCAACGTGTGCAGTAAACCACTGCATACCTTCTACCAGTCTTTTTTGCAGTGGTGTGCTGGGGCGCCAACATAGAGGCTGGGAATGCTTCTTGGGTAAATAAGCTGATCAGGAAGGCTAGCTCTGTTCTGGGGATTAGCCTTGACACTCCAGAGGAGGTGGGTGGAGAGACTGATCCTGACCAAACTGCTGCCCATCATGGACAACATCACCCACCCTCTGCATGCCATGGTTATGACGCAGAGGAGCACCTTCAGTCACAGACTGATCCCACCACGGTGTGCCAGAGAGCGCTACAGGAGGTCCTTCCTGCCGGAAGCTATTAGACTATTTAATGCCTCACCGGGGTTCTGTCGGCAACACCTGGAACTGTTGGGGTGTTAGGACCTAGTTTAACAATTATGCATCCATCCGTGAATTACTCTGGTCTGTAATCACTCATTCACTCAGGACTTATTTATTCATTCAGGTCTGTATATACAGTGGGGAGAACAAGTATTTGATACACTGACGATTTTGCAGGTTTTCCTACTTACAAAGCATGTAGAGGTCTGTAATTTTTATCATAGGTAAACTTCAACTGTGAGAGACGGAATCTAAAACAAAAATTCAGAAAATCACATTGTATGATTTTTAAATAATTAATTAGCATTTTATTGCATGACATAAGTATTTGATCACCTACCAACCAGTAAGAATTCCGGCTCTCACAGACCTGTTAGTTTTTCTTTAAGAAGCCCTCCTGTTCTCCACTCATTACCTGTATTAACTGCACCTGTTTGAACTCGTTACCTGTATAAAAGACACCTGTCCACACACTCAATCAAACAGACTCCAACCTCTCCACAATGGTCAAGACCAGAGAGCTGTGTAAGGACATCAGGGATGAAATTGTAGACCTGCACAAGGCTGGGATGGGCTACAGGACAATAGGCAAGCAACTTGGTGAGAAGGCAACAACTGTTGGCGCAATTATTAGAAAATGGAAGAAGTTCAAGATGACGGTCAATCTCCCTCGGTCTGGGGCACCATGCAAGATCTTACCTCGTGGGGCATCAATGATCATGAGGAAGGTGAGGGATCAGCCCAGAACTACACAGCAAGACCTGGTCAATGACCTGAAGAGAGCTGGGACCACAGTCTCAAAGAAAACCATTAGTAACACACTACGCCGTTATGGATTAAAATCCTGCAGCGCACGCAAGGTCCCCCTGCTCAAGCCAGCGCATGTCCAGGCCCGTCTGAAGTTTGCCAATGACCATCTGGATGAACCAGAGGAGGAATGGGAGAAGGTCATGTGGTCTGATGAGACAAAAATAGAGCTTTTTGGTCTAAACTCCACTCGCCGTGTTTGGAGGAAGAAGAAGGATGAGTACAACCCCAAGAACACCATCCCAACCATGAAGCATGGAGGTGGAAACATCATTCTTTGGGGATGCTTTTCTGCAAAGGGGACAGGACGACTGCACCGTATTGAGGGGAGGATGGATGGGGCCATGTATCGCGAGATCTTAACCAACAACCTCCTTCCCTCAGTAAGAGCATTGAAGATGGGTCGTGGCTGGGTCTTCCAGCATGACAACGACCCGAAACACACAGCCAGGGCAACTAAGGAGTGGCTCCGTAAGAAGCATCTCAAGGTCCTTGAGTGGCCTAGCCAGTCTCCAGACCTGAACCCAATAGAAAACCTTTGGAGGGAGCTGAAAGTCCGTATTGCCCAGCGACAGCCCCGAAACCTGAAGGATCTGTATGGAGGAGTGGGACAAAATCCCTGCAGCAGTGTGTGCAAACCTGGTCAAGAACTACAGGAAACGTATGATCTCTGTAATTGCAAACAAAGGTTTCTGTACCAAATATTAAGTTCTGCTTTTCTGATGTATCAAATACTTATGTCATGCAATAAAATGCAAATTCATTACTTAAAAATCATACAATGTGATTTTCTGCATTTTTGTTTTAGATTCCGTCACTCACAGTTGAAGAGTACCTATGATAAAAATTACAGACTTCTACATGCTTTGTAAGTGGGAAAACCTGCAAAATCGGCAGTGTATCAAATACTTGTTCTCCCCACTGTACATATTCATGTACAGTTACATCATATCGCGTGCAATATTGTAAGTCAATCTTGGACTGAACTTACGTAGTCATTCACCCAAGAATGCATATTAGTATCCAGTAAGTTGTATTTTTTCATTGCTTTTAGTATATCGAATGTGCAATACGTGCATTTATCTGTAATTAAATCTTGCACTAAGGACTATTTTTAACGGAAATTACTATTATTACTCTAAATTATATCATACTCAAATGTAGCTTTTTAAGTATCTCTTCCTGCCATTTACCTGTACAGTTAATGTAACCATGCAAATATTCACTTACCTGTTCATTTAACTAGACTGTATATTAAATAAACTATTATTACCCTCACTTATATCATATGCACTTTTAGCTATATAAGTATTTCTCTGCCATCGACCTGTATAGTGTTGTTAACTATGCAAATACTCCTTATTTATCTATATCAATTTGCAATATTTGTATCACTTTTTAGTATTTTTATTTAATTTTTTCACCTAACACTCTGTTATAATGTATAGTGTACATATTCAGCCATCCACCCATACTGTGCAATGTCTTTTTATAGTTTTTTTGCACTCCGGACTTCTTGTATTTTTATACTTTTTCATACTGCCTCTCTGTGTTTTTTGCACCTGCCCAGTGTTTTTTCGTAGCTGCTTGACGAAGAAATTTCCCCTCTGGGATCAATAAAGTATATCGATCTATTTACATACGTTTCTTTTTTCAGTTTCCTCCTAGTACAGATTGTAGTGGTAATATGAAAAGGGATACATTTTTTTTGCCATTTAGGTGAAATGTAATTCTAAACACTATTCCAGTCAAAATAGGCTCTGCATATGTTTAATTAATTTGATATGGGCTCGTGCTAGTGTTCCAGCTTAGCCAACGTTCTATTGCCGTTTTTCATCCTTTGGTGAATTCTGACTCATTCTATTGTCCAGCCTACAGATGGCGATATTGAGTAATTTAATCTTAACATCCAAAGGGACTGCATGCAGCCGGCAATACACTCGTATCCCCCGTGGACCAGTTCGTACATAAAACATTCTTCATTCAGGATGAAAATGCTCAGACTTCCTCCTTAAGATTTAATGGCGAGAAGGCGGAAAGAAACTGGAAAAATATGCATACACCATTTTCCACCACCATGCTATAGTGGTTTAATGCTACTTCCTGACATTGCATATATTATTCAGACCAAGGCTGTGGTCCAAACGCGAAGTAGACAAGACTGCCCTCAGCCATTGAATGATGGGGCAACTTTTTGTGAATTGGACAGCCACTTAAGAACCAAATCCATCCGTTTCAACAGGGATTCCCAAGAGGGAAAGTGGCTAGTGCAGGGTTGAGGGGGTAAAAATGTGATTGGACCGCAGCCCAAGGGTAAACAAACTGCTCCAACCTGATTGGCAACATCCGGGACTAGCATTTAGCCATTCAAGCATGGTGGTGGAAAAGGGTGTTTCATAAATAAAGTATGCATATTTTTACCACCTTCTTGCCATTAAATCCAGTTAAGGAGGAAATCAATGCCTTCGCAGCCTGAATGGAGAATGTTTTATGTACGAACCGGTCCACGGGGATACAAGTTTATAGCCTTCTGCATGCAGTCCCTTTGGACGGTAAGATGAAATGACTATCGCATCTGCTGGCCTTTGGGCCATCTGAAGGTAAGAAGATGCATTGGGTAGCTAGCTAGGTAAACAATGGCTCAATAATGTTAGCTAGCTACATTGAACTATTACAAATTGGAAAGACAATTATATTTGCTATAGAATGGGCACTTGTGTTTCACTGCTAACATCAAGCCAATCAAAACACTTTTACTGTACTTCAGATGTTTCTGTCCATAACAAGTTTCATTGACCTCTGATCTATATTTCTGACTCATCGCTTTAGCAGGGTCCTGAGTGGAGTAGACATGGCTGACCAGGAAACTGGGCCCTATGGGCTGGGTAAGAGGGCTGCAGCAGGTGCTGCGGTTTTCAGAGTGCGTGAAGCTGCAATGGCTATTCTTCAAACAGAATCTTCTGGTAACCTGAAAGTACAAAAACGGATTATCCCATCGGCTCCTTTCATTGTACCAGAACCATACAAGCGGCCCCCCACTCTGCTATTGCCACCTTCGTACAGCGGCAACCCAGTTGGAGGGTTTGTCTGTGAGGTGTGCAGCCAGAACTTCTTCTCTTTTTCTCAGATGGTGAGACACAAACAGTTCCACGATGAAGAAAGGCCCTTTCCCTGTGGCGTGTGTGGGAAACGTTTCCTGAGCCGCAGCCACTACACTGAGCACCAGCGTGTTCACACTGGGGAGCGCCCATTTCCCTGCGACCAGTGTGAGCGCTCGTTCACCACACACCACAACCTGAAGCGTCACCAAACCATCCATGCCAAAGAAGAGGTGTACCGCTGCCGGAAATGTGGCGTGCTCTTCTGCCAGCGTCACGAGTACCCCAGGGGCATACCCAGACCTGACCTCGAGCCTCGACCTGGGTTTGAGTCCATGTCCACCATGCAACCCACGCCTCCCATTCAGGTCACACTCACACCCAAGCAGCTTAAGAAGCTTAACAAGAAGAGCCATGATCTATCAAACAAACATGATCATTCGAAAAAGAGGAGTAGAGTCAAACATCCAGGCCTAATGGAGAAAGTACATTCTGCGGGTCAAGAGGAACTTTGGCCTGAGTTGTTAACTAGAGGAGACAAATTGCAAAAAGTTGCTTATGACATTGAGGTTATTATTTGATCCCTCCTGATAAAACAAATGGCATAATCAGTCAGATTAGGACTAGAAAAAGATGACGTTATACCTTGAAACTTGTCTTGCATTAAATGATTGTGCTATGTATTCCTTCATTATGAGTTTGAGAATAACTTTCTCTCCCCAATTGATCATGATCAGTTGTATTCTGATTCATTCAATCTGTTTGGGCTAGTGTCCATGCATAATTTAAATTACTTGCTATTAGCCTAACTATCTCCTCTGATGTTGCACATCAAAATGTATTTCCATATCAAATGTTTGTCTGCTTTTTAGATTATCTTCATAGAGGCCTGTAGGGTTTCTTTCTGGGCCTTAACCATGGAGTTGTCCAGAATTTGCCTTCACCAACTTATGTACGTATAAATAATCATGATGCATTGTTGTTTAATTACTAAATGTACCTGTCATAGGAACCAGTGAACCCCTATATCTGTAGTCTGTAATGTGGACAATGATGTTTAAATTTGGGTTACAAAGTCTATCTCGAAATTATGTCTCCAATTGAATTCCTCATAACTACCTCAGGCTGTCGATTGTAAAAATAAAAATGTTTAATTGATAATGTGCTTACTTACAAATGTCTTGCCTTTGTCTTTTATTATTGACACTTTCCAGGTATGTATTGTTCATGTCACATGAGCCTCAATTTAAAGTGAATGTAAGCATGCATAGAAATATATTGGCTCACTTTTTGGCTTTAAGTATTGCAGCCAACATCAAATACCTGACGTAACTGGTGTGATGAATACTGTAAAGTCCTTTTGTATCAGGCTTTGTATTACAGCAACTCAACTTCACTATTACAATAGGTTAAATGTAGAATGATATGAAGTAGGTGAAGAACATAAACAGCAAAGTGGGACAATTTTCGCAACAACTAAGAGCTTTGAAGCGCACAGCTCACCTTCTCCCCTGTTTTGGTCCCGTGGCTACCACACAGGAACAGCGTGAAGCGAACCCTTGCACATGCTGCGTGTGACAGTGCGAAGGCTTGCATCTCGCACAATATCTGCGTGGCAACATCATTTGGTTGAGTATTTTCAGAGGCACGCGTCTGCTCCATATATCATCATTGTTTTACAATGAGGTAAACACTAAAATCTGCTTGTGTAAAACATGACATCATCTAGGGCCCCATGTTGATAAATATCGGTTAGACTGAATTTTGTTGTAGCGGTTATATAGACCGAGGTAAAGAGTTACCGTTTCTTACACATACTGTTGATATTGTCATTCTAATCTGATATTCCCTGGTCTACTACCGCCACAGTATATTTATTACTTTACTCACAGTTTGAGCTACTAGGTTTTTTACAAATACATTTTGATATGTCTATAAACTATGGTCTGTTATGATTGGGACAAATCCCTGCCCCTGTAAAGCGTTTGCAAACTCCAGGATATTGAGGGAGTTTATAATGTATTAATATAAATTGTAATGCACCGGTCTATGGCCCTTGACGTGAACGGGTTAAAGCGGCGAGGGAGGAGCAACCTTTTCAAATCTAACAATAATCTGCGCCTCTTGGTCATGTCACCTAGGCAGTATGGTATATCGGTCAGAATCACTCTGTTTTCCATAAAACATGTTAGAATTTGCAAATTAGTTTTCATTTGGAAGGCAGATAAAGCGTTTTTATCTAAAGTAATCACTTTTGCATGTGAACATAGATTCCTACTCATTACTCCACGTGCTTAATCTAGCCTAGGTTTTGAACGGGGCACCTCACCTGGGTGGTGGCCCGGTTCCAAAACGAATGCATTCACTTTTTACCCGTGCAAACTATTTCCACCGGGGTAACCCGGGCCAGATAATCGAATCCCCTCATTAGCAGGCAGCGCACATTTTTCTGGGTATACGTCCCATTGGTCGTATAATACCGGTACCATTATGTACCCTTTGTGGTTGGGTATAGACAAGTCAAAGCCACCTCTGATAACAGTTGCAGTTGATTTGCTAGCTATCTGTATTGGGGCAACCGACTACAATCATTGGCTGATTCCTCCAAAACGACGCAGTTGATTGGTTAATACGTTCTTAGTTTAGCACTGGCTGCATGAATGGTTGAAGCGACTGCTGCTGATGCTGTGACCTGGAGTTTGGTGTCAGCATCAGGACCTACAGTGCATGAAGCACATTATAGTGTCAAGTGGCTACAGGGAGAATAAACGGACACGTAGACCCATTTTACGGAACAGCTAGTTGAAAAATTGGTTTGTAGGTAAGACCCATTAATTTTCTCAAAAGAATGTAAGCAAGGGAAGTCTGGATTAATGAGTCTCGTGAAACCAGTGGCTATCGCCCGCCGGTGATGTAGAACGTGGTGTTCGGCTGGCTATCCCGCCACTAGCGATTTTCTTATCTGATCATGTCTGACGATTGATGGGGAAAGCATGGTCAGCGAATTTATTTAATAGTAAATAGATAATGTTATCAACTAAGCACCATAATGGAAGACTATAGCTACGACCTTTGCATGTACATAGTGTAGTGTGAAGAAATCTGCACTGCGGATTAGGACGAAGGAGGATTTGTAATGCACTACTAGCCTTGCTAGGTAGCTACATGTGAGTAGGTCCTTGTAAACCAGCATGCTAATTAATATATATATTTTTTAAATTGTGAAATAACATTAACATGTCAGTTTGTAGCAGATGACTTGGGCCATTTTATGATTTAGCCAACATTGATTTAGCAGATTGCCTGGTACTCACTCCATGATGCACACAGCTGCACCAGTGCCTCTCACTGTCCTATCAAACTCACTACACCACCTTTTACACTTTTAATTGGAACCAGTCTACTTGCTACTATAATGGAATAAAACTGCTTATGCATTTTCCTTATCAAGGTCTGGTAATGCCTCATTAAGCCCCTGTAGCAGGGTGCACTGTGTATAGATATGTCAATCGTGATGCATGGTGGGGCTTGTAGTTTAGCCAGTGTACCACTGCCGTTAGTCAGTATGCACAAAGACGAGTGGTGGTCACGTCTGTTATTTATGTTGGAACTTATATATTTTTTAATTTGTAATATTGCCTATTAGAATATACTTCCTCGTTATTATTTCCCAACTGTCTTTCTAAGGTCCTGTGAATGGCGTGATGGGGTCCTTCAGCCGACAGGAGTTTTTCCATGAGCTTGCGGAGGGCTGCCTTCTGCCCACCGCTCAGCAGGGCCTGGAGCAGGTCTGGCAGCTTCTGGTCATCTGCCTTCTATGCCGACTTCTCTGGATTCTGGGTGAGATTTCGCATCCCTTTGCGTGAAATGTGACTTTCGGAATTTCACAGAGCTCCTGATAATGACAGAACATGATGAGTCTTAGGAGAGTGATTTTGATTACGACATTTCTGAGAAATGATATAGAACTGAAGAACTACATGCATGTTCTATTACTGTCTACTACTACATGTTCTCATTCTCTTCTGTGTGTGCTGTTGTTTTGTTCCCCTGGTCAGGCCTCCCCTCTTATGTGAAACACCTGAGCACCGTGGCAGGAGGGTTCTACACCCTGTACCTGTTCTTTGAGCTCCACATGGTGTGGGTGGTGCTGCTCAGTCTACTATGCTACCTCATCCTCTTCCTCTGCCGCCACTCCAGTAACCGGGCCACCTTCCTCTCCATCACCATCCTCATCTACCTGCTCATAGGGTAGGTACATTTGTTACCATTTAACATCAGATGCCTGTTTGAGTAAAGAGAATGGATGATAAACAGCCAGTGATCAAATCCCTCTAAGTTTATTGAAGATGGTTGTCTAAACAGTCTACTCTCCCTTTTCCTTCCAGAGAGCTGCATATGATGGACACCACCACCTGGCACAAAATGAGAGGTTGGTACTTAATCTCAAGGGGTTGGAACCGGTCTAGGGAACAAAACAGAAATCCGGATTTTTTTTTTCAAGGAACAGAATCAGAACCGGGAACGAAAGTGATCTATACTGTTCCGGGAACAGAACTGATATTTTAAAAGCATGGGAACCGGTTAATAACGGTCTTTTATTTTCCGGGCATGTTTTTCCAGTCCCACAAAAAAACGCAACAAAGCCCTCCCTCTGCCAATCAGAAAATTCTTCCAGTGTCTGCCTGCCAGCTGAAAATCTTTGCCAGTGTGTGTGCGCGTGTAGGCTAACTGCCGTTCCCCCTCCAAAGCATTGCTGTAGCCTACAGATGTTACATGTGTGATTCAGAAGCTTTTAACTTTTTCAATGCTAGTCATCACACATGTAAACAACTCACTGAGCTATAGTGAGTTGTCCCCCCCCATACAAGCTGCTCTATCCGGACTGCTAGTGAGTTGTCCCCCCCCCATACAAGCTGCTCTATCCGGACTGATAGTGATTTGTCCCCCTCCATACAAGCTGCTCTATCCGGACTGCTAGTGAGTTGTCCCCCCCCCCCCATACAAGCTGCTCTATCCGGACTGATAGTGAGTTGTCCCCCCCCATACAAGCTGCTCTATCCGGACTGATAGTGAGTTGTCCCCCCCCCCATACAAGCTGCTCTATCCGGACTGATAGTGAGTTGTCCCCCCCCATACAAGCTGCTCTATCCGGACTGATAGTGAGTTGTCCCCCCCATACAAGCTGCTCTATCCGGACTGATAGTGAGTTGTCCCCCCCCCCATACAAGCTGCTCTATCCGGACTGATAGTGAGTTGTCCCCCCCCATACAAGCTGCTCTATCCGGACTGATAGTGAGTTGTCCCCCCCCATACAAGCTGCTCTATCCGGACTGATAGTGAGTTGTCCCCCCCCCATACAAGCTGCTTTATCCGGACTGATAGTGAGTTGTCCCCCCCCATACAAGCTGCTCTATCTGGACTGATAGTGAGTTGTTCCCCCCCCCCATACAAGCTGCTCTATCCGGACTGATAGTGAGTTGTCCCCCCCCATACAAGCTGCTCTATCCGGACTGCATGATTAGTAACTTAATGTCGAGCTAAATGGAAAGAAATGAAAGATTTCAGAAGTTTAAAAAAATAACAGAAAGGAACAATATAAACCGTTAACTTTTTTTGGTTCGAACCGGTTCACAACTTTATTTTGCTGGTCGGAACAGTGGAACGGAACGAAAACAATATGAAAATATTTTGGTTCCAACCCCTGCTACAAACAATGTTTTCACCGTATTCATGAAACATGAAAATAATATTTTTTTATCTGCAGGTTCCCAGATGGTGGTAGCTATGAAGGCCATTTCTCTGGCTTTTGACCTGGACCGGGGTGTGGTGACCAACGTTCCCTCTCCTGTGGAGTTCATGGGCTACATCTACTTCGTGGGCACTGTCATTTTCGGACCCTGGATCAGCTTCAACAGCTACAGAGAGGCTATAGAGGGCCGCAAGCTGGTGAGTTCAACACTAAGTCCTGGCATAGAGATAAGGGTAGCTTAGTTAAATCAATCAAATTTATTTTAAATCAAATGTATTTATAAATCCCTTTTTACATCAGCCGATGTCACAAAGTGCTATTCAGAAACCCAGCCTAAAACCCCAAACAGAAAGCAATGCAGATGTAGAAGCACGGTGGCTAGGAAAAACTCCCTAGAAAGGCAACACCTAGGAAGAAACCTAGAGAGGAACCAGGCTCTGAGGGATGGCCAGTCCTCTTCTGGCTGTGCCGTCTGTACAGCTGTGTCGTCTGCATAGCAATGGAAGTTAACATTATGTTTCCGAATGACATCACCAAGAGGTAAAATATATAGTGATAACAATAGTGGCCCTAAAACTGAACCTTGAGAAACACCAAAACTTACGATTGATTTGTCAGAGGACAAACCATCCATGGAGACTAACTGATATCTCTCCGACAGATAAGATCTAAACCAGGCAAGAACTTGTCCGTGTAGACCAATTAAGGTTTCCAATCTCTCCAAAAGAATATGGTGGTCGATGGTGTCAAAAGCAGCACTAAGGTCTAAGAGCACGAGGACAGATGCAGAGCCTTGGTCTGACGCCATTAAATGGTTGTTTACCACTTTCACGAGTGCAGTCTCAGTGCTATGGTAGGGTCTAAAACCCTAGTGTTTCGTATACATTATTTGTCTTCAGGAAGGCAGTGAGTTGCTGCGCAACAGCTTTTTCTAAGATTTTTGAGAGAAATGGGAGATTCGCTATAGCCAATAGTTTTTTTACATTTTCTGGGTCAAGGCTTGGCTTTTTCAAGAGAGGCTTTATTACTGCCACTTTTAGAGAGTTTGTTACACATCCGGTGGATAGGGAGCCATTTATTATGTTCAGCATAGGAGGTCCAAGCACAGGAAGTAGCTCTTTCAGTAGTTTAGTTGGAATAGGTATGCAGGTTGAAGGTTTAGAGGCCATGACAATTTTCATGAATGTGTCAAGAGATATAGGATTAAAACACTTGAGTGTCTCCATTGATCCCAGGTCCTGGCAGTTCTGTGCAGACTCAGGACAGCTGAGCTTTGGGGAAATAAGCAGATTCAAAGAGGAGTCCTTAATTTGCTTTCTAATGATAATGATATTTTCGTTGAAGAAGTTCATGAATTCATTACTGCTGAAGTGAAAGGGATCCTCTCTTGGGGAATGCCGAAATTTAGGATTTTTCTTATTCTCCACAATTAGGTTGGAAAAATAGGATGATCGAGCAGCAGTGAGGACTCTTCGATATTGCACTGTACTTTCTATCCAAGCTAGTAGGAAGACTTCCAGTTTGGTGGAGCGCCATTTCCATTCCAGTTTTCTGGAAGCTTGCTTCAAAGCTCGGGTATTTTCTGTGTACCAGGGAGCTAGTTTCTATAGGCAAATGTTTTTATGGATGCGACTACATCTAAGGTATTACGCAAGGTTAAATTTAGATCCTCAGTTTGATTGTTAACTGATTTTTGTACTCCGACGTCCTTGGGTAGCTGGAGGGAGTCTTGAAGGGCATCTAGGAATCTTTGGGTTGTCCGAGAATTTATAGCACAGCTTTTGATGATCCTTGGTTGGGGTCTAAGCAAATTATTTGTTGCGATTGCAAACAAAATAAAATTGTGGTCCGATAGTCCAGGATTATGAGGAAAAACATTTAGATACACAATATTTATTCCACGGGACAGAACTAGATCCAGTGTATGACTGTGGCAATGAGTAGGTCCGGAGACATGTTGGTCAAAAAAACGCCGAAAGCCTTTTGTAGTGGATCTGTGGACTTTTCCATGTGAATGGAAGTCACCAAAAATTTGAATATTATCTGCCATGACTACAAGGTCTGATAGAAATTCAGAGAATTCAGTAAGGAACTCTGTATAAGGCCCAGGAGGCCTGTAAACAGTAGCTATAAAAAGTGATTGAGTAGGCTGCATGGATTTCATGACTAGAAGCTCAAAAGATGAAATCGCTGCCCTTGTTTGGGGAGTAAATTGAAATTTGCAATCGTAAATGTTAGCAACACTTCCACCTTTGCGGGATGCGCGGGGGATATGGTCACTAGTGTAACCAGGAGGAGAGGCCTCATTTAACACAGTAAATTAATCAGGTTTAAGCCATGTTTCAGTCAGGCCAATCACATCAAGATTATGATCAGTGATTAGTTAATTGACTATAACTGCCTTGGAAGTGAGTGATCTAACATTAAGTAACCCTATTTTAAGAAGTGAGATATCACAACCTCTTTCAATAATGACAGGAATGGAGGAGGTCTTTATTCCAGTGAGATTACTAAGGCGAACACCGCCATGTTTAGGTTTGCGCAACCTAGATCGAGGCACAGACACGGTCTCAATGGGGGTAACTGAGCTGACTACACTGACTATGCTAGTGGCAGACTCCACTAAACTAACAGCCTGCTGCCTGGCCTGCACCCTATCTCATAGTGGAGCTAGACGAGTTAGAGCCCTGTCTATGTTCATAGATAAAATGAGAGCACCCCTCCAGCTAGAATGGAGTCTAGACTATAAAAACAGCTAAGTCGTTGGTAAATGTGTTGAATGAAGATTGATTAAACGGTTATATAAAAAAGGAAAAACCGTTAAGCTTGGCAGGTAGCCAAGAAGTAACAAAACGCTGCACTCACTAGTCTGGTTTAACCAGGGTAGAATAAGGGGGGACATGGGTGGAGGGAATAGAGAGAGAAAGATGGTATTGAGATGTTCTCCTCTTCTTCCTCAGAGCTTCTCCTGGATATGGAAAGTGTGCGTCAGCTGGGTGAAGAGCCAACTGTGTCTGGTCATCTCTAACTGTGTTGCTCCCTACCTCTTCCCTTACTTCATCCCCATCTATGGGGACAAGCTGCTACGCAAGTGAGTGGATTACCTAAACTCTTAGTGCTGTTGTAATGATTTACAGTAGGTCAAAAAGAGCATCCACAGACATTGATGTTTGTGATTGTTCAAAAAAAGTGCAATATAGGGGAGGGTGGGCTAAGTTGAGCCATTTTAGTCATTTAGCAGACGCTCTTATCCAGAGCGACTTACAGTTCGAGTCAGAGGGACAACAACATATCACAGGCACAGAAAGTACATTTTTCCTCAGTAATGTAGCTATCAGTAGAGTCAGAGCTAGAAGGGGGGGGGTGGGGTGGGGGGAGGTTAAGTGCAAGTGCTGTTTTTTGTTGTTGTTTATTTTTTGGGGGGGGGGGGGGTCGAGGGGAGAAGGAGGATTATTTAAGATACTGTTTGAAGGTAGGGTTTCAGATGTTTTCGGAAGATGGGCAGGGACTCTGCTGTCCGAGCTTCAGGGGGAAGCTGGTTCCACCATTGGGGTGCCAGGACAGAGAAGAGCTTGGACTGGGCTGAGCGGGAGCTGTGCCAAGAGACCTGAGGTGGCAGAACGGACTGCTTGGGTTGGGGTGTAGGATTTGACCATAGCCTGAAGGTAGGGAGGGGCAGTTCCTCTTGCTGTTCCGTAGGTAAGCACCATGGTCTTGTAGTGGATGCGTGCTTGAATTTAAAGCCAGTGGAGTGTGCTGAGGAGCGGGGTGACGAGAGAACTTGAAAACTAGGCGGGCTGCTGCATTCTGGGTTTGATGGCACAAGCGGGGAGCCCAGCTAACAGCGAGTTGCAGTAGTCCAGACGAGAGGGGACAAGTGCCTGGATTAGGACCTGCGGCACTTCCTGTATGAGATAGGGTTGTACTCTACAGATGTTGTAGAGCATGAACCTGCAGGAGCGGGTCACTGCTTTGATGTTTGAAGAGAACGACAGGGTGTTGTCCAGGGTCATGCCAAGGTTCGTTGCACTCTGGGAGAGCAACACAGTGAAGTTGCCAACCCTGATGGAGAGGTCTTTGAGTGGGCAGGCCTTCCCCGGGAGGAAGAGGAGTTCCGTCTTGTCGAGGTTGAACTTGAGGTGGTGGGCCGACATCCAGGTTGAGATATCTGCCAGGCACGCAGAGATGCGTGTCACCACCTGGGTGTCAGAATGGGGGAAGGAGAAAAGCAGTTGAGTGTCGTCCGCATAGCAATGATAGGAGAGACCATGTGAGGATATGACAGAGCCGAGTGTCTTGGTGTATAGCGAGAAGAGTAGAGTGCCTAGAACCGAGCCCTGGGGGACACCAGTAGTGAGAGTACGTGGTGCAGACACAGATCCTCTCCACGTCACCTGGTAGGAGCGGCCTGCCAGGTAGGATGCAATCCAAGAGTGTGCAGAGCCTGAGACGCCGAGCCCTGAGAGGGTGGAGAGGAGGATCTGATGGTTCACAGTGTCAAAGGAAGCGGATAGATCTAGTAGGATCAGAACAGAGGAGAGAGAGTCAAATTTGGCAGTGCAGAGAGCCTCCGTGACATAGAGAAGAGCAGTCTCGATTGAGTGACCCGTCTTGAAGCCTGACTGGTTAGGGTCAAGAAGATCGTTCTGAGAGCGATAATGAGAAAGTTGATCAGAAACAGCACGCTCAAGTGTTTTGGAAAGAAAAGAAAGAAGGGATAGAGGTCTATAGTTTTTGACATCAGATGAGTCAAGTGTTGGTTTGACTGGGATCATTTTGAAGTCAGAGGGGACACAGCCAGTGGTCAGGGATGAGGGAAGTGAGGAATGGGATATGGTCTGGAGAAGGGAGGAGGGGATGGTGTCGAGCAGGCAGGTTGTCGGGCGGCCATAGCTCCCTAGTCACAGGATGTCATCTGTAGAGAGAGGGGAGAAAGAGTTCAAGGCGTAGGGTAGTTCTGTGTGAGTGAGACCAGTGGACTCAATAGGCTGAGTGAATGAGTAGCGGATGTCGTCAAACTTTTTTTCCGCAGGGGGAGGGGTGAAGGATTAAGGAGGGAGAAGAAGGTGGGATAGAGTTTCCTAGGGATAGAGGCAGAAGCTTGAAATTTAGAGTGGTAGAAAGTGGCTTTAGCAGTGGATACAGAGGTAGAGAAGAGGGAGTGAAAGGATGATAGGTCCTCCAGAAGTTTAGTTCTCCTCCATTTCCCTCAGCTGCCCTCAGAAAACATGAAACATTACATAATACAGGACATTAATAGATAAGAACAGTTCTGCCACTGATTACTTAAACAGGTCACAAATTGCCCTGCCTCTTGATCCTGGTTGGCGTGCCAACAACTACAACTAGATTTCATGTTAACAAACTATAGTTTTGGCAAGTCTGTTAGGACATCTACTTTGTGCATGACACAAGTTATTCTTCCAACAATTGTTTACAGACAATTTATTTAACTTATAATTCACTATATCACAATTCCAGTGGGTTTACATACACAGAAATTTACATACACTAAGTTGACTGTGCCTTTAAACAGCTTGGAAAATTCCAGAAAATTATGTCAAGGCTTTAGAAGCTTCTGATAGGCTAATTGACATAATTTGTCAATTGGAGGTGTACCTGTGGATGTATTTCAAGGCCTACCTTCAAACTCAGTGCCTCTTTGCTCGACATCATGGGAAAATCTTAAGAAATCAGCCAAGACCTCCAAACGCCTAAAGGTTAGTATAAACACCATGGGACCATGCAGCCGTCATACCGCTCAGGAAGGAGACGCATTCTGTCTCCTAGAGATGAACATACTTTGGTATGTGTGCAAATCAATCCCAGAACAACAGCAAAGGACCTTGTGAAGATACTGGAGGAAACAAGTAATGTATCTACAGTATATCCACAGTAAAACGAGTCCTACAATGACATAACCTGAAAGGCAGCTCCGCAAGAAAGAAGCCACTGCTCCAAAACCACCTTAAAAAAGCCAGACTACAGTTTGCAACTGCACATGGGGACAAAGATTGTACTTTTTGGAGAAATGTCCTCTGGTCTGATGAAACAAAAATAGAACTGTTTGGCTTTAATGACCATCGTTATGTTTGGAGGAAGGTATTGTAGTGGCCATCACAAAGCCCTGACCTCAATCCTATAGGAAATCTGTGGGCAGAACTGAAAAAGCGTGTGCGAGCAAGGAAGCCTACAAAACCTGACTCAGTTACACCAATTCTGTCAGGAGGAATGGGCCAGAATTCTCCCAACTTATTGTGGGAACTTGTGGAAGGCTACCTGAAACATTTGACCCAAGTTAAACAATTTAAAGGCAATGCTACCAAATACTAATTGAGTGTATGTAAACTTCTGACCCACTGGGAATGTGATAAAAGAAATAGCTAACACAATAAATTCATTTGACATTTGGACCTAACTTGCTTACCACTTTTTCCATGTGGTTTCTTCCTTCACAGACTTCATAAAATGATGACCTCTTTCTAAATATTTGGTCAAATTATTCATTTTGTGGGTGGCTCAATTTACCCCTTTGGCTCAACTAACCTCACTCTCCCTAAATGTTTTTGTAGGAAAGGTATTTGAGTAATCTATTTCGGTTGTGTAATAGGCGCATTCTTATCTGTTTGTTTCTCTCCCTATCAATAAATGGTGTTATTTTGCCTGGGCTCTATCCCCAGCAAAACAAAACAGAAGATCAGGTAATTATTTATTTGATATTATGACGATAGAATACCCCCCACCTGTCTCTGTACATTATTGAATGTCCATTTCTAACTCGCCAGCTGTGCCACCTCCCTGTCACCTGCACGTCTGTACACCAATCATTCCCACAACCGCGTCTGTCTCTGCCCTGCCCACTCATGCCATGAGACTTAAAAACGTGAGTCTGTATCAGTTAAATGTATTCAATTAAATTAAACTGTGATAATTGATTACAATTTTCCTTCAATTGTTTGCTGCACAGAGGTTCTGTGGCAAGGTACTATATGTTTTTGCAATTTATATTAAAATAGAAAAGTATTAGTATTGTTGAGGCTTTAATTGTGACAGGTGTCTTCTAATCTAACCTTTCTTTAAATGACCTCTAGGTGGCTCCTAGCCTACGAGAATGCACTCTCCTTTCACTTCAGCAACTACTTTGTGGGTTACCTGAGTGAGACCACCACCACTCTGGCTGGAGCAGGCTTTACTGAAGAGAAAGACAACCTCAAATGGTCAGTACATTGAAGCATCATGGTGACTAGGCTTGGCATAGACTTGCCATAAGTTAAATAGTTTTTTTGCCCCCTCCCCCCCTAGTTATCTTTTCCCCCTCAAACAGCCCAACTGAAATGTGTTTTCTTCTCCAGGGATATGACTGTTGCTTGGCCCCTTCACGTGGAGTTTCCCAGGTCTATGGTGGAGGTAGCCACCTTGTGGAATCTGCCCATGTCCCGATGGCTCAATACCTGTAAGCTTTCTGTTAAATGGAACACATTTATAGCATTGTGAGCTTACTTTGAACCACATATAACAAATAATACAATAGTTTTTTTCACAGTTGCCCTCCTACAATGTTATTTAAAGCAGTAAACATCCCATCTCAATTGCTCTTTTTGAACTGGAATACAAACTTTATCCCCTGAAAACTGTTTCTGTCTGATCACCCCAGATGTTTTTAGCAGTGCTCGCAACCTTGGAACCTTTCCTGCCATCCTAGTGACATACACAACCAGTGCACTTCTACATGTGAGTATGCACAAGCAGGTGTGGGTGTGAGTATGGGTGTGTAAGAGTAATTTTCTTACCATTGTCTCCTTTGACCTTTAGGGTCTGAGCTTCCACCTGGGTGCAGTGCTACTGTCTCTTGGGTTCATCACGTATATTGAGCATGGTAAGTCTGTAAAAGAAGTGGCTGGCTATTAAAAAAAACTTTTCTAATTTTATTTCAGTTCCACTGTACCTTTCAGGGATATATATAGATATATATATATATATATATTTGTTTAATTATTTCGGTTACTGGCCCAACGCTCTAACCGCTAGGCTACCTGCCGCCCTAGGGATAACATTATTTACATCTGGAGAATAACTTGATGCCGCCCTAGGGATAACATTATTTACATCTGGAGAATAACTTGATGCCGCCCTAGACACAGAGTTTGTATATTACTAATGAACAATCAATGCACTTGGCTGCAGCACAAAGCACAGCGAATGCTTTGTATGCATGATAGGATTAAACATTGTGGCCTCTATTTGATCTGCCTGAGACTAATTTGGTTGCATACCCTCTGTTCCAGTTTTGCGGAAGAGACTGGCAGCCATTTTGAATGCATGTATTCTGTCAAAGAAATGTCAACCAAACTGCACACACAACAACAAAAAGGTATGGTTTAATAAAAAAACGAAAAGTGATATTTATGCATAATGATATTTTTATGTGTAAAGTCAAAAGATTTTTCAGTGTTGGTCCCATGCAAATGGACCATACAACAGTTCACAATAACTCTTATACTAAACCAGATGCCCAAAATTCACCAATAAGAATGTTTGCAATACAGCATGGTCTTTGTTTTCCTTCTCACATCCACACAGGCCCTGTGGGTATACATTATTAACATATCCTTCAGTGCCCTGACAGTGTTCCACCTGGCATACCTGGGCTCACTGTTCAACTCCAGTGTTGACTACATGGATGATGAGGAGGAGGTAACTATTTACTGAATGGTGTTCAGCTCTATGATGGCCAAACTCTCCTACATTAATCTGATTATACAATGTCACGTAGCATCGTCAGATCTTTTAGAACAAAACGTTATGGTTGATTTGGGTATTTCAAACCCATGTCTGTTTTCTCCCTCTACAGAGTGACGTGGCCAACCACACCATTCAGAAGTGGTCGGAGCTGAGCTGGGCCAGCCACTGGGTGACGTTTGGCTGCTGGGTGCTCTACCGCATCATCCTCTAGATGTGTGAGAGAGAGGGAGCGAGAGAGAGCTGGGGACAGAGAGACATTTATTTATTTTTATTTAACCTTTATTTAACTGGCAAGTCAGTTAAGAACAAATTCTTATTTACAATGACGGCCTACACCGGCCAAACTCGGACGACGCTTGGCCAATTTTGCGCCGCCCTATGGGACTCAACAATCACGGCCGGTTGTGATACAGTCTGGATTCGGACCAGGTTGTCTGTAGTGACGCCTCTAGCACTGAGATCCAGTGTCTTAGACCACTGCGCCACTTGAGACAGAGAGACATAGAGAGAAGGGAAGCAATAACAAGAGGGAATTAATGTGAGCCTGTTGAGGAAAGACTGGCTCTCTACTCCTGCACTGTGAAGTTGTATTGGATTGAAGAGTACACACAACCACCCTATGGACAGTATATTAACTATTTTCTCAATACCAACATACAGTGCTCAGGACACCGTCTAAGAGACTAGGTTATCTACTTACTGTATCCTGCTGGTGACAAACTATTTTTGATACACTTTTAAAAATGCCCCACTCTTCCTTTATCACATGGTTTTTAATCACATTGTTTTGTTTGAGCTGCTTCATTTGTCTACCCCTTGTGGAGAGACAGACAGCGGAGACTGATCAACAACAACAGATACGTATCAGACATCTTACTGCGATTCTCAATCAATACCCGTCCTGTTAGCATGACAGTGGTCAATCATTCACTCTCTTTGATGAACAACTAAGAACCTGTTCTCTAGTTTTCAGAAGTGGTTCCAGAATATGCCATTAAAGTAATATTTTCTTGTTCCTCCATATTAGAATGCTACATTTTGTTACTACACCCTACTAAGTTGTTACGTTTGTAGAGCATGTCAAACCCAGGTTTGAGATAAGGAAAGAGTCATTTTCCGTTTTTATGACCGTACAAACCAGCATTATAAGGCAGCAAATTTCTTTAGTTGATTTTAATAGAGAAAATATGTATTTTTTATTTATGGAAATAATAGGGTACATTGGTGTTTGTGTATTTTATACTATGTTTTTCATCCATGTAATTTTAGTTTTTTTGTCAATTTTCCTGTTAGTTCAGTCAAGAATATAAAAGTATTTACTAGTAGGCTTTCCCTTAGAATACAAGGTTCATGCAATGCACCAGTTCACAGCTTTAGCACACCACCTTTCCTCACTGTCCTTTTGTCAAACTTATACTTATGTGTGAAGCTACTGAGGGAGCTCTGTGATACTTTTTTTCAAATGTTAATCACTGTCTATCTTTGGTTCAAGTTTATGTGAAGGAATATTCACTGTAAAGGAAGTTAACTGAAAAAATAACAAAGTGGGCACCCGCCTCAGTTTTGGTTGTCAGGTCCTGACTAGGGAGGCCTCTAGGAATCTTTATGGAGATGACTGTCAGGGATTGACAGAGGGAAGGATTCTAGGCTACTCTATGTTTGTTTTTGTGGTTGTCCCAATTGGAGGCATCTGACCTGCGTTGCCTCTAATTGGGGATCCTATTATGTTGTTGAGTTTCCCACCTGCGTGTTGGTTATTGATTGTGCTATGTTGCACTTCATTCATGGTTGCTTCCTTCCTTTTTGTTGTTTAAAAAAAAACAAATAAAGGTATGTCTTTACTACAGCTCTGCGCCTCGGGTCCTGCCTACCAACCATGAAAGAATAACCCAACAAAACAGGACCATGCAGAGCTGGACAATGGAGGACCTCCGTTGTCTAGCTCTGGATCCAGACCGGAGCCAAACGGTGAGCCAAACGGCAGGCCCAGAAGAACCCCCATACCATTTGGGGTGGGGGCAATGGGAGGGGCATGAAGAAGAGCCCCTGCCACTACACTCGGGGGGGTTCAGTGAAGAGCCCCTGCAGCCATGGGAACAGGAGTACAGTGAGGACGACGAAGTGCCTCCAACTCGCCGGGACCTGCTGGAGAAGGAGGAAGACGGAGGAACACCTCGGCCTCCAACAATGGAATATCGGCAGCCCCCAGAGGGTTTGAACAACCAGGCCCTGGAGGTACAGGTGAGGTGTGGTGGAGAGCTTGGCTGGCGCTGATTCCCAGCCCGGAGCTCCCACTGCCGGTTCCCAGCACAGAGCTTCCTCCTGACCCAGTACCCAGTCCTTCTCCGGGGGCGGACTGTCAGGTCCTGACTATAGGGAAGCCTCTAGGCATCTTCATGTTGGTCTGGAAGTGATTCTAGGCTACTCTATGTTGGTTTTTGTGGTTGTCCCAATTGGAGGCAGCTGACCTGCATTGCCTCTAATTTTTTATTTTTTTATTTTACCTTTAATTTACTAGGCAAGTCAGTTAAGAACAAATTCTTATTTTCAATGACGGCCTAGGAACAGTGGGTTAACTGCCTTGTTCAGGGGCAGAACGACAGATTTTACCTTGTCACTCTGGGATTCGATCCAAAATTATATTTTTAACCATGTTTTGAGGCTATACAGTTTTTGTATACATGTCCAATGTTTACCAACATTGGAGTTAAACAAGCTTATATTTTGGGTTCTGGTGGGGTATGGCAGTTGAACTAAGCTCATGAGGCATTTATAAGTTATATTCTTCAAGAATCAATGAGTATACAGTACCAGTCAAAAGTTCAGACACACCTACTCATTCAAGGGTTTTTCTTTATTTTTACTGTTTTCTACATTGTAGAATAGTATTGAAGACATCAAAACTATGAAATAGCACACATGGAATCATGTAGTAACCACAAAAGTGTTAAACAAATCTAAATATATTTTATATTTGAGATTCTTCAAAGTAGCCACCCATAGCCACCCATTGATAATATATATGACAGCTTTGCACACTCTTGGCATTCTCTCAACAAGCTTCATGAAGTAGTCACCTGGAATGAATTTAAATTAACAGGTGTGCCTTGTTAAAAGTTAATTTGTGGAATTACTTTCCTTCTTAATGTGTTTGAGCCAATCAGTTATGTTGTGACAAGGTAGGGGTGGTATACAGAAGATCCCTATTTGGTAAAAGACCAAGTCCATATTATGGAAAGAACAGCTCAAAAAGGCAAAGAGAACTTTGAACGTTTCTTTAAGTGCAGTTGCAAGAACCATCAAGCGTTATGTTGAAACAGGCTCTGATGAGGACCTCCACAGAAAAGGAAGACCCAGAGTTACCTCTGCTGCAGAGGATAAGTTAATTAGTTACCAGCCTCAGAAATTGCAGCCCAAATAAATGCTTTACAGAGTTCAAGTAACAGACAAATCTCAACATCAACTGTTCAGAGGAGGCTGCGTGAATCAGGCCTTCATGGTCGAATTGCTGCAAAGAAACTACTACTAAAGGACACCAATAAGAAAAAGAGACTTGCTTGGGCCAAGAAACACGAGCAATGGAGATTAGACCGGTGGAAAGATTAGACCGGTGGATTTTGGGTTCCAACCGCCATGTCTTTGTGAGATGCAGACTAGGTGAATAGATGATCTCTGTATGTGTGGTTCCCACTGTGAAGCATGGAGAAGGAGGTGTGATGCTGTGGGGGTGCTTTGCTGGTGACATTGTCTGTGATGTATTTAGAATTCAAGGCACACTTAACCAGTATGGCTATCACAGCATTCTGCAGCAATACGCCATCCCATCTGGTTTGCGCTTAGTGGGACTATTATTTGTTTTTCAACAGGACAATGACCCAACACACCTCCAGGTTGTGTAAAGGCTATTTGACCAAGAAGGAGAGGGATGGAGTGCTGCATCAGATGACCTGGCCTCCACAATCACCCAACCTCAACTCAATTGAGAAAGTTTGGAATGAGTTGGACCACAGAGTGAAGAAAAAGCAGCCAACAAGTGCTCAGCATATGTTGGAACTTCTTCAAGACTGCTAGAAAAGCATTCCAGGTGAAGCTGGTTGAGAGAATGTCAAGAGTGTGCAAGGATGTCATCAAAGCAAAGGGTGACTACTTTGAAGAATCTCAAATATAAAATATATTTTGATTTGTTTTTTGGTTACTACATGATTCCATATGTGTTATTTCATAGTTTTAATGTCTTCACTATTATTCTACAATGTAGAAAATAGTAAAAATAAAGAAAAACCCTTGAAGGAGTAGGTGTGTCCAAACTTTTGACTGGTAAGTGAAAGAGAAAGGGGGGATTCTAGTCAGTTGTACAACTGAATGCATTCAACTGAAATGTGCCTTCCGCATTTAACCCAACCCCTCTGAATCAGAGAGGTGCGCCGGGCTGCCTTAATCGACATCCACATCTTCGTACTGTATATCATTAATTTATAAGTCCCAAAAATGGATGTAGCAACTAAGGATTCAAGTTTTAAGTAAACCATTTTTGCCAAGCAGACCTGTTCTTACATGGCATTCAAAAACAACATATAACAACAAGAAACTGCTTGACTGTTTTAGGAAAAAATTGTTTATTTGCCTATTTACAAGAATGGTTTTGACCGTTAGACTGTTGATCAAAATAAGGAACTTGGGGTGGGAAGAGGGGAAGATTGGGAGGGGTGAAGGTTTCAGTTTCTGGGGAAGCTCAGAGCATTGGCTTGGTTTGACCTTGTGTCTGTCCATTTCTAAACATTCTACAAATCCAGAGCAGACAACGGACGAGGGGAACAGGGTGGGAAGAAAGGTCACACACAGTGGATCACCGAAGGATGGAAATCTGGGTCACTTTCTGCCCTTGTGAGAGCAAATGAGCGCAGTGGTGTAGCAAGACAGGGCCTTGTATGTACGTCCAAGGGAGATGGGGAGAGGATGGGAGGCTGCTTTTCAGCCTTGCCTACCCCAAAGACCGCCATGCTTGCGATGGCAGGATCCCAGGAGAGTCTCCAGAGCCATCTTCACAAATGCCTGGAAATTATTGCTTCTCTCCCTTCGGCTGTCCTGCGAGGGGACGGAACACAGAAATAGACAAAGGCCCTGCTTCTCACATAACAATGGGGGTGATAGCCAACTGTAATTCACTTGGTCCAGCTCTCTCCAATCATTTTGAGAGCAAGGACTGGATTGAGTTCACTTAAATTTAGAAAATGAAACCTTGTACATGAGGCTGTTAAAGACCATGATCCTCCTATCCTCGGTCCTAGATTAGTCCAATGCTTACCTCCTTGCTTTTTGTTATCATCTCCTTTTTGATCAGCTTTCTTCGGTTGCTCCTTAGGACTCTGAGGTTGCTGTGGAGATTAAAGGGGGGGATTAAATTAAATTTAGACAAACTCAAATTTGAATGTTTAATTTAGAATGAATGAGGACTATGTACTGGTGTCTCGTTCTTACCTTGGTGGCTGATTTCTTGTCAGATTTGTTACCTGCAAATGATGAAAGAATGTTGATGTATTAGTCTTTAGAATAACTGTCCCCTTCATGATGATCCAGGTAAGAGGATGGTGCATTTTCCTTTCCATTTTGCAATAACGTTCATAAAGTCAATGTATGACTGTATGGGAGACTGAGGGAATGTAACACTTTTTGTCTTCTACTATATTACTGAGTCCAATTGAACTAGAGGGATAGTCCCAAATTCAGCTTTTAGCTTTTGACATGAGTGGAATAAAACACAAATATAGCATTAGCCTAAATTCACTACCTTGAGAAAAGCCTTTATATATAATATATTGTTTTATTTTTTATAAAATAATAATAATAGTAGGCTATAGCCTAATACACATATATAGGCGACATGAAAGCATAACAACTACTTTAGAAATACCTTTTGTTCCTGGCATTTTGGCTGTGCTCCAAAGTCTGTGTGTCTTTTAGAAAACTCGGTGCTTATGTGGCGTCCAACTCGCTCATTTATGGCTCCAGCACCTGAATGCTCCCTTCACCGGGGCCCCTTCGGGAAAGAGCGCAGCGAAAAAGCAAAGAGCCCCGTCAGCTGCGCGAGAGGGACACAATCCTCCGGGCCTTTGCTGACCTCAGGCGCGCGACCCAAACTCATAATCCCACCATTGTATGGATGATGAGCTGTCTCATTATCCTCAAATTCAACAACAAGAAAACGTTTTTATCATAGGCTATTACTTTAGGCCTACTGGCCTACATAGAGATAATATTATTTCTATTTTGAAGTGTTTTTAGATTGTTATGAAAAGCACTGCAGTCTGATAAAAAGCATGAGCTGGTGCACACCCAGATAAATGAGCTGGTGCACACCCAGATAAATGATTTTGTGTAGAGGTGCTGACTAACTGTGAATAAAAAGTAAGCTGTAAAAATAAATTAAGAGTTGCACATTCTATATATAAACTCTCGGTAATGTATTGGGTAAACCACCAACGTTTCGGAATCACTGCCTTCTTCAGGGTAATGTCATGAATGCTTGAACCAGGTTATATAGACAAACAGTGCAATTAGGTCAACCAATGTCAATAGTGAGGGTTGTGTCATAATTATTAGGTTAATGAGAATGAATTGAGTGAAACTGTTAAAAGACAATAGTTTACAGAATGTTGAATATATTAGGCTATTGTTATCATATTGCAACATGATAAACTTTAGAAAGAATATATTAATTTATCAGAATTGTTCATAAAAAAAGGAGAATTGTTCAGAAGGGCCTGAGATCAAAGTCAATATTCAGACCACTATGGGTCAATGTTTTTTTAGACAAGATATCCAGTAGGCCTCCCTCTGTAGTAGCAGGGTCTCGATGTTACTTCCTCTCCTTGGTAGAGTAACACACTCAATACCTGTGTATTTGAGGGAGGAGATAGGATGGTTAGCTTCAACAAAGTGAGCTGCTACTGGATAGTCAGTGTTCTTACACCTGATTGAGCTGCGCTGTTCAGCTGTATCATTGTTTTAATTGTCTTTTTGTTTGTCCAACATAGGCTTTTCCACATAAACAGGTCACGAGTTTGATTACTCCCTTTGTCTTGCATGAGATGATACTCCTAATAGGGATTATTCGACCTGTATGTGGGTGTCTGAAGAAGGATGTTTTTGTAGTGCTATTGCACTGTGTGCATGAGCCACATTTGTAATTCCCATTTGGAATGGGTGTCAAGCACAGGAGGTTGATGGCACCTTAATTTGGGAAGATTGGCTTGGCTTAATGGCTGGAGCGGAATGGGTGAAATGGTATCAAATACATTAAACACATGGTTTCCACGTGTTTGATGCTATTCCATTTGCTCCATTCAAGACATGATTATGACCTGTCCTCTCCTCAGCAGCCTCCACTGGTGTCAAGAGTGTCTGAGTGGGCAGGTCAGATCTCTCTAAGCTATCACCTATATCGTTTTTCTTCTTTGGTTTAGTTTTTAAAAAGAAGTAGAGGGTTTTCAAACAACGTGAGTCGAGGCCCTTTTAAGAAGAAAAGTCGTCTGGACTTCCCTGTAAGGAAACCAAACTGCGCAACAAGCATACTGGTCGATTACGTTTCTATGTACTGAACGCAGCCTAGGACGAGAAGGCCAAATCTGAGGAAACTAATGTCTGAACGAGTGGGATCTCACAATCCAGGTTAAAGGTTATGTAGGAGAGAGATTACCGGAGGTCGGCATGGCAGGTAGTTCAGATGGGAGTGAGATGGAGTTTAATGAGAGGTATGGACTAAGGTAGTGCGAAAAGAAAGAAATGAGAGGGAGCGCGTCAGAGAGGAGGGTGGTAGTGCATCGGATGGGAACGGAGAGCGGAGTAGGGAGAGAAGAGGAAGGGGTAATCGAAGAGGCGAGACGGAGGAGTTGAAGGTAATGGTGGTGTTTGTAGAGCCTACAAGGAAAAGTTTGCATCCGATAGCACTGTCTAAGGCTATTAAAGTGGAGATTGGGCCTGTTAAAGATGCAAAGTGTATAGGGTACGGGAGGGTTTTAATTTTTGCGGACAATGTGACATTCAGAGACTGTCATTAAAGTCTCTGAATGGAGTGTGTGATATTAAGTGTCATGTGCCAGGAAGCAGGGCTAAAATGAGGGGGGTGATTACAGGGGTGTCGCTGGAAATGTTTAAGAAGGAAATGAAGGGGGAAAGGTGTAGGCGAGGAGGTTGACTAGTAAAACTAATAAAGGGAACGGTGAGGAGAACCCTACTGTGATGATAGAGGACAACTACCCAGAAGGGATACATACGTTTTTATGTGAGGGAAAATGTGCCAGCGCCGCTGCAATGCTTTAAGTGTCAACGTATGGGACATGGGGCCAGTGTGTGCAAGGGACAGAGTAGGTGTGCAAAGTGTGGGGGCCCACATGAGTATGGAAAGTGTGGTGTTGAAGCCACATTGAGGTGCTGTAATTACGGTGGAGAGCAAAGTGCGGCATTTGGGGGTTGTATTGTGCAGAGAAACGAGGCAGAAGTACAAAGATTTAAAACAAGGAATAAGGTAACGTATGCAGAAGAAACGAGGAGAGTTAAAAGGAGACAAGCGGAGCAGGAGCTGAGGAAACAGGGAGAACACAATCTGATGGACCAATGAGGAGGATAGGACTGATGGAGGTTCCAGGAAATGGGAGCATAAGGAATGTACAGTAACGCTACGTTCATGAAGGAAGGGATGGCTTATAGAGTGTTTGATATAAAGGATGTGGAGTGAGTAGGAATAGTGGTGTGTAGGAATGGAGGTTACATCCGTGTAAATCTCTACGGTTGGAGCAGTTGGAAGTGATTGGTAGGTATGGCAGGGGTAATAAGGTAATATGGTGTGGTGATTTTAATGCCCATAATGAGATATGGGGAAGCGGACACACAGCTAGTAATGGGAATGTGGTGGAGGAATATATGGGTGGTTGTGGCCTGGTGTGTGTTAATGATGGGGGTGGTACGAGAATCAATGTAGTAAGGGGTACTGAATCATGTTTAGACTTGATGTTGGTGTCTGCATCTCTGGCAGGGAGGTGTGAATGGGAAGTGTTGAGATACTCCACGCTAGGGAGTGATCATTATCCCATTATGGGTAAGATTAAGGTCGGAGTGTGTATGCAGAGTAGGGGGCATTATGGGAGATGGTGTTTTGAGAAGGCTGATTGGGTGATGTTTAAGTATGTGTGCGAGAGGGAGGGGGGGGGAAGTTGGCTATGGAGGGGTCGGTGAATGAGTGCGCTGAGATGGTAACAGGTGTGCTTTTATCAGCAGCAGATGTGGCTGTACCAGTAAGTAAGGGGGAGGCAGGCGGAGCGTGCTACCATGGTGGACAGATGATTGTTCAAAAGGGATACGTGATCGGGATGAGGCTTTTCGGAAGCTAAGGAGTAGTTTACCGGCTAGCAAGGTATCAGATTATCACAGGAAGAGAGCGGAGGCTAGGAGGACGATTAAAAGATCAAAAAGGGAGGCATGCCGTGATTTCTGCTCTACTATTAGTAGGGGCACGGACATTGGTAGGGTGTGGAAAATGTTTATGAAAATGTTGGAAATTCCAGTGTTGGTGGAGGGTGATAAGATTGCTATTACGAGTAAAGAAAAGGCAGATGCCCTTGGTGGTGGGTTTGCTAAGGTCCACAGATGTGATCATCTATGTGAGGAGAGTAAGAGGAGATGTGTGATATGTTGAATAGAAATAGAGATGAGTTGAAGAAGAAGGTGACTACAGGGGAGGCGATGGATGCAGAATTGACAAGGTTTGAGTTAACAAGGGCGTTGGTGGGATGCAGGCGGACCGCGCCGGGAGAAGATAGAGTAATGATTAAGAAGGCACCTGATAATGTACTGGAGGCTGTAGTAGGGCTGTATAATAAGGTGTGGAGGACCGGGGTGTTGCCAGATGGATGCAGCAGTACTACCGTTTGCCAAGCCTGTTAAAGACCCAGAGACGGTGACTAGCTACAGACCTATTGCTCTGACCTCCAATATGTGTAAATTGATGGAAAAGATGATAGTGAATAGATTGATGTATTTATTGGAAGGTAGGGGCTTGTTAAGTGAAGCACAGAGTGGGTTCAGGAGAGGGAGGTCTACTGTAGATGCATTGGTGGTGGTTAGCACGGAGATAGCTAAGGCGTTAGCAATGAAAGAAATGATGACGGTAGTGTATTTTGACATTGAGAAGGCATATGATACCATGTGGAGGGAGGGAGTATTGATTAAGTTGAGTGCACTGGGTATTGGGGGTAGAATGTATAATTGGATTATGGATTTCTTGTTCGATAGAGTTATACAGGTAAGGGTTGGGTCAGTACTGTCAGAGGTGTTTGAGGTGGTCAGTGGGTACACCCCAGGGCAGTGTCAATAGCCCGGTGTTGTTTACACTAATGATAGATGATGTGTTTAAGGAGGTAGGGCAAGGAATGGGAGTGGCATTGTAAGCAGATGATGGGGCTGTGTGGAAGAGAGGTAGGAACGAGAAGTATGAAATGAAAAGGATGCAAGAGGCGGTTGATATGGTGGAGAACTTGTCGAAAACATGGGGTTTTAGGATGTCAGTGGCAAAGTCCTGTCTCATGGTTTACTCTAGGAGAAAGGGTGTTGATGTTCGGCTGCATATGTATGGACAGGATTTGGGTAGGGTTTCGAAATTTTATGTTTTGATGAGAGGCTTATGTGGAGGAGACATGTTGAGTATGTGGAAATGAGGTGTAGGAAGGTGCTGAATCTCATGAGGGCAGTGGCAGGACATGATTGGGGGGCGGATAGACAAACGCTGTTGTGTATGTATCAGGCACTGATTAGATCATATATAGATTATGGATGTTTTATTTATGGATAAGCTGCAAAAACGGTGGTACAGCGTCTAGACATGGTACAGTCACGAGCCTTGAGATTGTGTGTGGGTGCCATCAACACTACTCCGGTAATTGTGTTACATGTGGATACGGGGGAAATGCGGTTGAAATTAAGCTCTCTGGCGTATTGGACTAGATTGAAAGGGTGTGCAGAAAGTCACAGTAGGTGGCAGTATATGCACCTTCAGTTGGTTGCGATTTGTCAAAAAATAAACGACGTAGAAGAAAAATAATAAGTGCAACTTAAAAATGTGTAAACATCATTGAAAAGGAAAAGGCGCAAAACTCGCTCACCATTACAAAATCTTTGTTTTATTAAGAAAGTTTAAAATATTGACGTTTCGGCCTTCAATGGCCTTCTTCAGAATAATCAGAAAGAAAATCGACAAGTTCATACAGGGCATGGGGAAGACAATTAGGGAGAAAACTATATTCAGATAGAGGTCTTCTTGAGAGAAAGTGTGCTAGACCATCGTTGTTGGTACTCAGGGTGTGGTGTGTTGTGGTCAATGTCTCCACCTAGTGATGAAATACAGAAGTGGAACCAGTAAAAAACAATTGGAAAACTGGGCAAACTATTTTAAACGACAGTAGGTGTAATTGATATAAAACCATTACTATATAATACATGTTGAATATGTTGGGTATTGGAAGATAAACAGGGCTGAGCAAAACTAGGGATAACAACAAACAACATCAAACGCTTAGGCATTTCTTTGGGAACACGCCCTAATTGCCATGGTTTCCTGGTTTATTAATGACTGTACATACATTTTTGGCACACAGACATATTATTTGATTTGTAAATCACATTGATTACGACAACACTGCGTCAGCCATATGTTTTACAAGTCAGCGTAGATTGGATCAACGGTGTCACATGATTGAACACAGACAGCCATGGCGAAAAGCTAAGGAATTAAGGTGAGCTATCTTTGAGGTTTCCTTTATATGTTGAACGTCATTTTTTATGGAAAATTACGTAGTTTAAATTGCTTTTGAAGAAATAAACAAAATCAGTCCGCAAAGTAACATTTGAGGACAGGGGCGTCCAGTTTTCATCAGTCATGGCTAGCAAACAATTGTAGCTAGCCAAATATTTGGCTAAAGGAGCCTAACATTACTCCTTAGTCCAAGGACCTTATATGTACAGTTTAAATGGCAAATTGGCTCTGGAAGCCAAACCAACCAAATTATCAATCTAAACGTGAATCGATTCTAAATTGCGGTACGGTTTTAGAAACACAACCCTCTACGTTCATATCACATCAAAATCATTTCACAAATGCAAAATGCGCACTTATTGTACAGTGTTTTAATCGGGTTTAACACAGTTGCAGCGACAGTATTTTTCAGGGACAACACATTTGTGGTGTCTGTCTTCCCTTTACACACAGGTGTTCAGAGACACAGATAGCTAATTAGCACACTGTCTTCCATCTTTACAAGGGCTCAAACATGGACATATGGCCATGTGGGAACCCTAACCCTATAATGGTGTGTATCAATTTAACCTGTTTGTTTTTTGAAAATTATTATATTAAAGATAAAGTCATTATGCTTCAAAAACGTAAGGCAAGCAATGCATGTTCAGACCAAGAGTTGTGGCTCTAGACTTCTGTAGTCCCCCTACAGAAGACACCTTCTTCCAATGACTTACACTACATTACCAGAAATATGTGAACACCTGCTCGTCGAACATCTCATTCCAAAATCAAGGGCATTAATATGGAGTTGGTCCCCCTCTTTGCTGATATAACAGCCTTCACTCTTCTGGGAAGGCTTTCCACTAGATGTTGGAACATTGCTGCAGGGGCTTGCTTCCATTCAGCCGCACGGGCATTGTTGAGGTCGGGCACGGATATTAGGCCTGGCTCACAGTCAGCATTCCAATTCATCCCAAATGTGTTCGATTGAGGTCAAGTTCTTCCTCACCAATCTCGACAAACAATTTCTGTATGGACCTCGCTTTGTGCATGGGGGCATTGTCATGCTGAAACGGGAAAGGGCCTTCCCCAAACTGTTGCCACAAAGTTGGAATCACATAATCATCCAGAATGTCATTGTATGCTGTAGTGTTAAGATGTAGTCTAATTTCTGCCCTGATAGAGCTGCCCCGGTCAACTGTAAGTGCTGTTATTGTGAAGTGGAAACGTCTGCGATAACGGATCAGCCGCGAAGTGGTAGGCCACACAAGCTAACAGGACAGGCGTTAGCTTGTGTGGCCTACCACTTCGCGGCTGATCCGTTGTTGCTCCTAGACGTTTCCACTTCACAATAACAGCATTTACAGTTGACCGGGGCAGCTCTATCAGGGCAGAAATTTGACGAACTGATTTGTTGGATAGGTGGCATCCTATGACGGTGCCATGTTGAATGTTACTTAACTCTTCAGTAAGGCCATTCTACTGCCAATGTTTGTCTTTGGCGATTGTGTTGCTGTGTTCTCGATTTTAAGGGCTAGCATGGCTGTCTTCACATGGTATAAGCACTCGGAAGCCAACGTTCGTGAGCATTCTCATAGACTTTGACTGGGCGGGTTAGCAAGTTCATTTTGTGGCATCTACATAAAATATTTTGGCACCTTTTCTGTTTTTTTGTCATTGATATTCTGTAACTAACAATGTAGCTGTCATTATAATAGGGCAAACCTTTAATGTCAAGAAGTCAATCGTTGGATCGTGTCTGTTGCTACCTGTCCTGTTAGGACGGACAGCGTAGCTACCATCTGGAACTCAAATTACATTACATTGTGCCCAATGCAGGCTTTCTTTGCCTCTATAGCTATATCCCATGATTAATGCCGTTGTAGTTAGATCCTGTGATTAATGCCGATCTAGCCGGCAGTGTTCTGTACCAGCCAATATCACATTGTCTGGACTCTGGAGGCTAAATTGAATAAGCCTTCATGTAGCCAACTCCCTTACCATTCTCTAATTAGCTGTGCTGTTTATGTGTTGATTTATGTGTTGATAGGGATCTGACATCTGCACTGGCCGTGGTGTCCTCTCTACCTTGAATGTTTGTGGAATGACTGCAGTTTGGCAGCAGGTGTTGGCAGTGGACGCAAGGTAAGTCTCAATTAAAGAACTGGTGGCACGGCATGGCCTAATGCCCTCACAGTACTGATACAAATAAGTCTACTGATATAAATCTTGCATGGATTGCTGTCTAGGGCTAGCCTGGTTAAACCAGACTGAACGCTGCTGAAACAATGGTGAGCGCAGTCGTTAGTCTGGTTAAACCAGACTAGCCAAGGGACTTGATTGTAATAAAACTGCTGTCAGCATGTTTGTATTAATGATTAGTAGGCCTAATACTTATACAGCAGTCCTCAGTTCAAGCAAAACGATCTAAAGAAAGGTACAAAGTGAGAAATTACCATTCACAGATCCTACTGTTGCTAATAACTGTTATCTCCCCCCCCACCCCAGGTACAATGCTTACCGCACACCTACGTTCCCACAGTTCCGCACGCAATACATCCGCCGGCGCAGCCAGCTGCTCAGGGAGAACGCCAAGTGTGGCTTTGAGCCGGGGCTGCGCAGGCATTACCTGAGGCTGCGCAGCCAGCTGCTGAGCCTGCGCTACGGGCCCTTGTCTGAGCAGAGCAGCTTCAGAGCCAGCAGTGTGCGCAGCTCCCGCACCACACTGGACCGCATGGAGGTTAGACTCAGAGACTGAGAGGGAGTGAGACGGACAGAAAGAAAAATACTGTCAATAAGTAGTTTGAACAGTCCAGGTTAGACTGAGATGAGATGCCGACGAGGTAAATTGAGATGGAGGGAGAAGGACAAACGTAGGCAGATTCAGATGATTTAGGCAGGTTCAGACAGTAAGGGTCTCACTCACGCCATCAGGTTTTCTTGCTCTTTCTCTCACCCTTTTCCTTGACAGGACTTTGAGGAGGACCCCCGTGCTCAGGGGGCTCGTGGTCACCGTCGATCGGTGAGCAGAGGCTCCTACCAGTTACAGGCCCAGATGAACAGGGCAGTCTACGATGAGAGGTAACCCCAGCCACTGCCTTGTTTCTTCTTTGTAACCACACCATTTCATTGAGTGATGGTCAAATATGTCATAAATTATTCTTCCTGTTTTAGAAATGTTGGTTTGTTTGTGCCTACAGACCCCCAGGTGCCTTGGTGCCAACCTCTGTGGCAGAGGCTAGCCGTGCCATGGCCGGGGACACCACTCTGAGCGAGAACTATGCTTTTGCTGGCATGCACCACATATTTGACCAACACGTGGACGCTGCAGGTAAGTGGAAAGGACAGTATGCGATTGAAAGATATCAATGCAAGGACTGAATATTTCTGTCTTATTCTCTTGTTTTGTTGGGTTCCCTCTTCTCTAGTTCCACGCCTGCAGTTTGCTAATGATGACAAGCACCTCCTAGCCTGCTGCTCATTGGACAGCACCCTGTCCATCATGACCCTGTTCCCGTCCCCGCCCAGTGTGAAGGTGATACTGAAGGGTCACGCAGGTCCCGTCACTGACTTCGCTTGGTCCCTTAGCAACGACGTCATTGTGTCAACGTCAAAGGATGGGACGCTGCGTATTTGGAACACAGAGGTTGGGAGGTGTATCCGTGAGGTCAGAGACCCTGATGCCAGCGAACTGCTCTGCTGCACCTTCCAGCCCATGAACAACAACCTCACAGTGGTGAGTCATAGTGAAAGCGTTCTCTACAATGGCCAAACTTTCTTCCTTACGGCTTCCCTGACGTTCACCAATGCTCACCCTGACCTCTGTTCTGCCCTCCAGGTGGGGAACAGTAAGCACCTCCTGCAGGTGGTAAACATATCCACAGGGAAGAAGGTGAAGGGAGGTTCTAGTAAACTGACAGGACGGGTGCTGTCTATGTCCTTTGATGCCCCTGGGAGGATCCTGTGGGCCGGGGACGACAGGGGCAGCATATTCTCCTTCCTGTTTGACATGGCCACAGGTACACTGAGGAAAAACCTCCCTGCTTTTTATGAATAAATAGTATAAATTCATTTTATTTATAAAGGGCTTTATCACAAACCCAAAGTACAAGGCCACAAGCATAGGAAAGAGAAGTGTTGTGTGTCTAACAGGGAAGCTGACCAAAGCCAAGCGGCTGGTGGTGAGTGAGGGTAGTCCCATCTGCAGCATCTCTGCCCGCTCCTGGATCAGCAGAGAGGCCCGAGACCCGTCCCTGCTTATCAACGCCTGTGTCAATAAACTGCTACTCTACAGGTCACATACACACACACACAGAGAGGCTACATTAGTTATAATCCAAACACTTAAAAATGTATTTAACTGTCGTAGTTTCATTAACTGCTGCATTTTGCATTGAACGTGTATGTAATATCAGTCATACGTACTTGTATGCTATTGCATGAACAAAGAATGCGTGATCCACTCTATGCTGAGTTGAGATTGACTGGTTCTGTGACCCTCTCGTCTTTTACAGGGTGGTGGATAATGAAGGCACTCTGCAGTTGAAGACAAGCTTCCCCATCAAGCACGGCTCCCAGCCCCTCCACAGCATCTTCTGCCCTCTCATGTCCTTCAGACAGGGCGCCTGTGTTGGTATGAGCCTTACTCTTATCTGCTGTAGATATTATAAACAAAAGTGCACCACACTTAGGAACATCAATTGTGTACTGGTTGTCAGTACATTAACTCACTGAAGCCAAAGATGAAAAGATTCATAGGTCATAACATTGTTTTTAACATAGTTATAGCATAGGACTGTTCACACCAATATTTCCTTTCTCAGTTGTCCCTCTTCCCTCTTTTTCTCCTCCTTTTCCTCCCCCTTTTCTCCTCTTTGTTCCAGTGACTGGCAGTGAGGATGCCTGTGTCTACTTCTTCGATGTGGAGCGCAACACTAAGGCCATAGTCAACAAGCTGCAGGGTCACGGTGGCCCAGTGCTGGACGTCAGCTTCAACTGTGACGAGAGCTTACTGGCCTCTGCTGATTCCACTGGCATGGTCATCATCTGGAGGCGGGAGCAGAAGTGATCAACCAACCACATACTTCTGTCAATTCTCTGCTAGAAAAAAGCAGCTACCTTATTTATTCCTAATAAGTTATGCATTTGCCCATTTGCCTTCAAGCATTCCTGTGTTTATTGTTTGACTTCGATGTATCAAGAACCCATCATAGAAATCAGTATTGACAATTCACGACTATCAATAAAGACTGATCAAAATGATGGGACCTCAAAACATTTTGTTTGAGGGTTTGTATTTGCATTTGCCTGTGTTTGTCATTGAAGTCTTTCTGGTTGCAAATTATAATATATTTCTGATATACACATACTGAATAAAGTAACCACTGTACATCACACAGTTGCTTGTTTTGTTTAATATTTTTTATTACAGTGTAGCCATGTGTAAAAAAAAAATAAAAATATTTCCACAGCTAGAAGTCTATTGGTCATTTGGGCTTTAATTCTAAATACGGATCCATCCAACCATTGGCTAGCGAAAGTTCCTGGGATTTTGGCGGTGAAGTAAAGATGGCGGAAGATTTAAAAGGTAAGGTAACACATTCTAAAGAAAAGGATGGATTTTGTTTACTTTTGTTCTGTAACAGCAGCTGTTGTGTGATCACGCATTTTAAAATATAATAAATCATGAAGTTGATTAGCAAAATGGTGATGCAACACAGTGTATGATATATTTGTCGAAGTTAGGTTGCTAGGCTAACGTTAGCCGGCCCATTTCGCAAGGCAGTGGTCGACTCGTACGCCGTGCTGAATCTTGTAACTAGTTAGCTGCAACTTGTTTGATTTTCATTAATAAACAGTAGTGAATAGAACTACCATCGCATTTGAATAGTTAGCAATCTAGCTATGCACATACAGAATGAAAACATGTTGATAACTAAATGGAGTCATGATTATAGTTGCTGATCGGAGCGAGCCATGTGTTCTTTGTAACTGCAGAGTGTCAAGTTGCATGTAAAGTGACAACGAGCCAGTTGCAGACACTCTGTCGTCATGAAGGGATTGTGTGCTTGGATCTGGGGGTCATCAAGAGACAAATGCACGACTTCGAAGTGGAGTACCTGTGCGACTACAAGAGGACACTTGTTCCTGGAAGGAAGAGAGACAATCCAACGGGAGTACCAAAGGTTAGAAAAAATTCTAGCTATCAGTGGTGGGAAAAGGATACAATTGTCATACTTAAGTAAAAGTAAAGATAACTTCATATAAAATGACTCAAATAAACGTGAAAGGCACCCAGTAAAATACTACTTGAGAAAGTTTTACTATATACATACATACAGTAATGTGAAAAAGTATATTACACACAGATAGCCAAGGGGCACACTCCCAATTACATAATTTACAAACAAAGCATTGTGTTTAGTGAGTCTGCCAGATCGGAGGCAGTAGGGATGACCAGGGATGTTCTCTTGATTGGACCATTTTCCAGTGCTGGCAATGTCTGACTGTCACTGAAAGCATCCATCTGTAATTGAAAGAGAACTGGTTGGGATATAATAGAAGTCACGTTTCCATTGGACCTTTGGCCAAATAAAGTGATCTTAGGAGATGTCTACTTTGTCATAGAGGCACCAGAGTTCAATCTGACTCCTTGTCAGTGGCTGTTTTTTTTCCTAGGAGAAGGAGTTCTACCTGGTTAAATGGAAGGGTTACCCAGATCACATGAATACCTGGGAGCCAAGGAAAAACCTCAGGTGTGTGGAGCTCCTACGTCAGTTCTGGGACGATGTCTTCCTGGAGCTGCAGAGACAGAAAAAGACTGTAGTCCCCAACCGGTTTGAACCAGAACTCTCCTCTTACCTGGAGCAGAGAGCCAGGCATAGGCAGACCCTGCAGAGGTGGGAGGCCCAAATCAACAGTGTCGGGGGCCTCACCAAACGCATCCTGGTCCGCAACCGTGTGGACCTGGAGGGCCCACCGAAGAACTTTACCTACATCAACGGATACAAGGTGTGCAAGGGCTTGTGTATCACCAGTACTTTGTATCCAAGACATGTTTCAACTGTAGTGATGCTACCCTCTTTATCACTCAGTCTAGTATATAGGCTGCAGTATTATGCATCAGCAATAGAGTACAAATATGTATAATGAAATCAAAGATTTTCTCTCCTAGGTGGGTGAGGGCATTTTGGTGACGACGGTGGCAGTGGGGTGCGAGTGCACCAACTGTTTGGAGGACCCTGTGGGCGGTTGCTGCCCAGGAGTATCGGGCCATGGCTTTTCCTACAATGAGTGTGGGCAGGTGAAAGTTAAGCCTGGGGAGCCCATCTATGAGTGCAACAAGAAGTGTCGTTGTGGACCAGACTGCCCCAACAGAGTGGTACAGAGAGGGATCCAGCATACCCTCTGCATCTTCAAAACAGATAACGGGCGGGGGTGGGGCGTACGCACCTCTGAGCGTATCAAAAGGCATTCCTTCGTCATGGAGTATGTCGGAGAGGTAAGAAAGACAACTTTGATTATAGAGAGCTTATTTGGTGCTCAGTTTCTAATATCACTGGCAGCTGTCACAATTGACAATCAAACATCAACATAATACTACTGGTTTTCATTATCTCATGCAGCACTGTGTATCCTGTCTGTATTACGCTGTATGGTTGTTCTCTGTTGTGATTGGCTGTGCTGTGTTCCAACCAGATCATCACTACAGAGGAGGCAGAGAGGCGGGGTCAGGTCTATGACAGACAGGGAGCAACGTACCTGTTTGACCTGGACTATGTTGAGGATGAGTACACTGTCGACGCTGCTCGCTATGGAAACGTCTCCCACTTTGTCAACCACAGTGTGAGTGGGGGAAGGGAAACGTACTGGTTTGGGGTCAATTCCATTTCAATTCAAGTACTTACTGAATTGAAAGGGAATTGACCCCCAACCCTGTTACTGATTCAAATGTGAAATAATTTGTGGACACTTAATCATTAGCCTTGTCTTTTCTGACCTCTGTCCCAAAGTGCAACCCGAACCTGCAGGTGTACAATGTATTCATAGACAACCTGGATGAGAGACTACCACGCCTGGCTTTCTTCTCAAACCGTGGTATCAGCGCTGGGGAGGAGCTCACCTTTGACTACAATATGCAGAGTAGGTTTCATCTGATATATCATACTGTATATCCACAGATCACAAGATTGCTGAAATAAAAGAGATGGAAATACAGTCAAATTAAATTTGAGAGCCTGCAATTCATATGTCTGAATAGAGCTGGTGGTAAAGTGAATGGAAGAATACATTTAGGTTGTAGATACTGTGATATCTTAAAACGGGTCGCTTTGCTTCTGTCATTTTAACCCTTTTTCCCTTTTATCTTTCTAGTTGATCCAATAGATGTGGAGAGCACTAAGATGGACTCGAATTTCAGTATGACTGGCTCACCTAAAATGGCTCACATGTCTGGATCACCCAAAAAGGCTCACATGTCTGGATCACCCAGAAAGCGTGTGCGCATGGAGTGCAAGTGTGGGAACGACAATTGCAGGGGGTACTTGTTTTAGGGGTGCGAAAAAGAATAATAGACTTGATTTTGTTCCAGTATTGCCATCATGACAATTCAACTTTATTTCTGGCATTTTAAATGGACAATGTGAGTATTTGGTATCTTTGAATATTCAACCCTATTTCATCAAACATTCATTAATGTTGGGGCATCATTTTTCATTTGTAACTAACCTGTTTGCAGTTTTTAAAGTTATTTGGTTTTAGTATACAACACTAATCAAATTGTGTGCCATATTTAAATAACATAAACACTACGTTATCTCTGATCTCTCATTGAATGTATATAGCAATGCATCCATGCTGAATCGTCTGCTGTACAATTTGTCTGTGCAAAACTGGCTTGTGTGAAAGTTGAAAGGTGTGTTTTTAATATGTATGAAAATGCAGAATCTTATATGACTTTGAATTAGGAGCTGTTGATTAGTGATGGGGGGAATTGATAGTTACATATCGGGATATTATTTTTGACTATATAAATCATATCGTTTTGACTATTTCAATATAATATTTTGCTATAGTTGGCAGTATCTGCACTAAAATGCCAGTAGTTTTCCCATCATAGCTTGTTCTCCATATTCTTTTTTAGATAGGGAGCCAATATGTTTTCAGCACTTTTATTTCCGTGACTAATCAAAACTTGTTTTCTCATGTCTCTCTAGTCCCTCTGCAGCAGACATATAGTGAGCAATATGCTTGGAACATCGAGTCGCAATAAAATCACATTAGATATAGGATCGTGAGGTCCCTGGCAATTCCCAGCCCTACCATTGATAGAGAAATTGTAAAGAGCTTTCTTGGGATTGCAATTCAATAGGCTCGTTAAATCCATTAATTACAGGCTGTAGGCCTGTCACTCGTGTTAAGCCTCACATTCATTGGTGTATGGAGTTACTGTCCCCTCATAGAGGTGGCACTGGGTTAGACCAGCAAAATTGTAGGACCTCTCCCTATTTTGAGATCTGTCATTGGACCAGGTGCCGTAATCCATATGTATCACATGTCTCAAGAGTAGGAGTGCTGATTTAAGATCAGTTTAACCTTTTAGATCACAATGAATAAGATTACATTGACGGGGGGACCTGATCTTAGATCAGCACTTCTACTCTGAGATACTTGATACAAACTGCCCCAGACTTTCCCTAAAGGATCTCATTCGGTGGCAAAGGCTACACTGTATATTTAGAATTACTAGGGCATCTTGGTTCAGATCTTTCTGTAAATAAAACATGCCTTTTTTTTATGAATGTACAACTGGCAAAATAAAATGAATATTTTATTATACCAACTGCATGTTAAGCTCAATTTGTTTTGTGTTTCTCTAATTGCTAAGAGTATGGATCCCATAGCAACTGAAGTAAGCAGCCAGATCAAAATATATCAAAAGTAAACTTTATTGGTGAGTGGAAAAAACAAACCCATTAAATACTGTACAACAGGATATCTTAAAAAAGAATGCCAGACCCCTCCAATCTTTTTAAACCCCATTTCACTTCTCAGTTGTTTTTTCAATGTCAAAACATTATTTGCAAACTTCAGTCTGGGAACCATGAAAAAAATGCAACTCTTGATGTTGCAAAGCATGCTATGTTGTTGCTCTCTGCCTTTAGAAAGTGTTCTCTTTGAACAAGGGAATGTTCAGACATATTTAAGTAAAATAATTAGCACTCCAAACATTACTCTTATTTAAATGTGAATGTAATTTGATTTTTATGATTATCTGGAATATAGAAGGCACATACTTTTGCCCAGTTTATGTTGGTTGTTCCCTGATGGTTAAAGAACATAACAATGCACATGAGAATCGTTTCAATCTAGATTCATTATCCATTTGCAGTTGATGATTTGCTTTGCTATTTTGGTGACAGTTGCAATCCCCTCCATTGAACTAGAGAAAATCACTGTTAATAGGTTTGACATCATTTTTCAGCATATAAATGAGAATCTACGGATAACGTTAATTACCAAGTATTACTACAAACCTGCTTCTCATACTGCATGTGTCCACACACACAATATGTACATTACATATGAAACAAATTCATAATTAATTTGCAAAAATAGTAGCATCTGATAAACATTATCTTTACAAAAAAAAGTCAGATAGGCATTTCAGTATAATACAAACAAAACATACCAATCCCACCACCATCACTCGATTCAGTAGAGCAGGGGTGTCAACCCATTCGGTCTTCAACGAGCTCCAGAGGGCCGCACTGAAAATTGTTTATATTTCCTCTGCGTCAAAATATGAACTAAATAGTCCTCTATCCATATATTTTAACATACGATGCATCGATTTGGTTTTAGTCATTTTAAAGTATATTGAGTTTGTCACCCCCCCCCCCCCCCCCACATGGGCCGTATGTTTGACACCCCTGCAGTAGAGCATCATGTGATGGTGAACACCAGCAGCTCATGGCGAGGCAGCTGTTGGTGTTGTCGAGTCCTGCTGTATGTGGGCAGGTGGGCCCTCAGCACTTTCCTCAAGTCCTCATTGAGAAGGAGGCAGAAGATAGGGTTGACCCCGGCCTGGGCAAAGCTCATCCACACTGTGATGGAGAGGTACCTGTGTGGGATGGAGCAGGACTTGACAAACACCCTCCAGAAGCAGGCCACTATGTAGGGAGCCCAGAGCACCAGGAAGAGCAGAGTGACAATGTAAAACATCCTTCCCAGCCTCCTTTCCATCCTCACCTCCTCCATGCCCATCAGACGTCGGTGCTGCTGGTTGTGCAAAGTCTGCCTGATGCCCAGCAGGGTGGGGGGCATTGGGCCCCGGCCGAAGCCTGCGATCCAGTTGGCCGCTGCCTGGCCCGTGGCTCCAGGTCCATAGAAGGTCCAGTTCTGGCTGATAGCTGGCACTAGTTGGACAGGCTTCATCTTGCGGTGCTTGTATTCAAACAGCAGGAGTTTGGCGTAGAAACCATGAGTGGCCAGGACCACGATGGCCAGCATGAGCATGAAGCCCAGAGTGTCATTGGTCTTAAGGTAGCGGTGCTCGAAAATGCACTGGTCCTCGTCTTGAATGAACTTGTACGTCCCCACGTCAAAGACGGGTGGGGATGCCATGGCGATGGCCAGAGTCCACACCATGCAGATGATGGCAGCGCAGGTCCAGACCGTCATGCGCTTGGTGTAAAAGCGGTGATGGGCAATGGCCAGGTAGCGAGTCACAGCCACACAGAACAGCATGAAGGCAGCGTGAAAACAGAAGAGCACAGCCAGGAAGGCCACCACCTTGCAGCTGAAGGTGCTGTAGGTCCACGCGGAGCTGTTGTGGACAGACACCAGGACGAAAGGGAAGCAGGCAGCAGAGCGGACAACATCAGCCAGGCACAGATCCAGGAGGAAGAAGTAGGGGGCCTTGTGGAGGGCCTGGTCTCGGAGGACCAGCAGAGACACCAGCAGGTTGCCCACCAGGCTGACACAGAGGATCAGGCCCAGGAACACCAGCTTGATGTAGGCAGACACAGCTGCAGGTGAGATTCCTTCACTGCTGCTGGTGCTGCTGGCCCTCTGGGAGGCCAACACTGCCAGCAGGCTGCCTGGGCCATCAATGCCAAAGATCTGGGTCTGGTTAGACATGCCTCCAGCTCTGTGATTCTAGGGGCGGGGTGCTAGGGAGATTCTACCCTTTCTCTCTCGCCGACCAATTCCACTCTCCCGCCTCAGGCAGCCCTCCTCTCGTCCGTCCTGGTGTATGCCTCTGTCCCACTCTTACAGGGAGCTGTGAGGATCCATTCTACATAACAGACTCATTTGTCCTCTCTCCATTACATTCAGCACCTGTGAACAAAGAAACAGACAGACATAATACATGCATTAACACTCACTCCAGGAGGGCATAGTTAGCACATATATCCATTTACCAGAGAGCAATCATCTGCAAAACAGGCTGCCTCTGCTTATGTTTGTCAGACCAATTCAGAGCCATAAAAACAACAAAGAAAATAAAAACAAGGCTTCTCAGAAACAGTGAAGATATCTGCCTTACTGTCTTTCTATGGCTAGGATCAGATCAGCACTTCTCCTGCATGCCAGCTCCTTGGCTCTCTCAGTAATTACCTTGCCTGTTGCTAAGATACAACAGCTCACATACTTTGTGCAAGTGTGGGTGTTTGAGTGCATGTATGGGGGAGTATAGGGGATGGAGCAGAGCAGAGTACAACCAAGCAGATCAAATAAGAAAGACAGCATTAGAGTCCAACTAATTCACATTCTAAATGTGAAAATAGTGTTCCTGCCAAAAAAGGGTACTCCAAATTGATTATGTGATTTACACTGTAAATGGAAATTAAGTTATCATTACAGCTGAACAAAGGAGTTGGAAAGCAGATGCGGGTCTATGAGTGTGTCTGAGAGTGAGTGATTCACCTGTTGACTTCATAGAATATTATTATTCCCTAATATTTGAATACACAGGCCTCCCAGTGGACAATGTAGGCCTAAATATAATATTAATAATATAACAAGGAAATGTCTACATAGCATGCAGGGAATTTTCTGCACATTAGAATACCCTGACCCAAGCCTGTTTGAAATTAATTGTAGAAGGAGCAGGTACAATAAAGAAATGTAACTAACTAGGCTGCGGGAACTCATTGTTGTGCACAGAGGACAGCGCCACATCAGCGCGAACTAAAACAAAGGACTGATCGCAGATTTCAGCACCACTGTCACTGAACAGCGCGGTGTCCAGGAAACTTATATGACGATAACGCACCTGTTCTTGGGGCTGGGCCAGCAGGGAGACACTAAATACATAGAAGATTATTGCAATACTGCTCTCATCCCAATTAAGACTGTGCAGATGCATGTCATCTTAAGCATAGGCCTTGGCTATTAATGACTAGCTTTGATAAGAAACATACTTGAAACATCTTGCCTACGTCAGCCATATTCCTTGTTTTTATTGTAAATAATTTAGCGTGTAGTTCCAGTAGTTAGCTACACCTCTACATGGCAAAACAGGTTTTACTACTGAAAACACTACCAAGATTTGAATTTAGTTCACCTACCCCCAAAATACTGCAAACTGTAGTTAAATTACTCGTTGAAATACATGTAGGCTTGGTTCACTACTCCCCAACACTGCTGGGATATGTAAAGGTGCGGGAATCCTCCTTCATAGAAGCGGCACTGACATTGTATGAACACATTCTCCAGTCAATATTGAAACCACCAAACTCAAGAAAGGCTATGTCTGTCCTCTGAGCGATTACACAATTGGGTTGGGCCACAGGTAGCATCATTTTACTGGGCCTCTTAAGCATAAGTTTCACACAGACACAGACCAAAGGATGTGTCCAATTTTCGTGTCCATAATTTCATGTAATTTGCACATAATCGGACAGGCTATTGTTGCATCAGGTCCTTGGTAAATAGTCTAAAGACAATTGAAGAGAGGTAACAGTAACAGCAGGTAGGCTAGCCTATATAGCCTGCCATTCAATCTTGCTCTATATCGTCAGATCCAAATCTCAGATTTTCATAGCCATACATGTAAAAGGAAATATCGAGTTTCCCTTGACTAACGTCTTGACGCCCCTTGATGCATATACAGTCTTCAAAATAACCTCGATGAATCTCTATTTTCATGATGTAGAAGCAAACGCTGTGCATTTATTTACCCAGTAATTTGCAGCCAGTCTGTGTTGTTGTCCGGTGAAGGTCCACATTGCATTTGTCTGATAAGCGGACGGTCGGAGCGCATTTGATGTGGCATAGGCTATTGAAAATGATAAACATTTACCTTTATATTGCATGTCTAGTCGACAAACATATTGTCAAAATAAAAACGTTTGGGTGTTTAAATGAATGATTTTAAAGTAATCCCAATTAAATGACTGCGTCTGCCTGCGTGGATGCTGTTCTCCTATTCGCGGGGTTCATCCGTTCTATAGACTCCCCCCTATGGTATTGCTTGCATAGTGGGGAGTCTACCTACATGCACATACTTTATTACCTAAATTACCTCAACTAGGCTACCTCGTATCCCCTGAACATTGACTCGGTACCGTTGCTCCTTGTATATAGCCTCTTTATTGTTATTTATTGTGTTACTATTTTCTTTTTATTTAGCTAATATTTGTCTTACTTTTAACTGTGTTGTTGGGAATGGGTTTGTAAGTAAGCATTTCACGGTAAAGTCAACAACTGTTGTATTCGGCGAATGTGACCAATACATTTAGATTTGCCTACATTTGCATGTACCAGGAATTCCCTCTATATGTGAAAGGTCAAATGTCATGACGTCAGAGTGGGAATGCACTGTGATCTTAAACAACCTGGTCTCAGATAATTTTATATTATTCTGTACTTAAATTCGAGACACTAGTTAGTATGATATGTTACGTTTCGTATGGTATGTATTCATTTGTGATTACAATTCCTATGATATGTTAAGTAATGCAATTCATACAATACTGTAAAACTTTAATAGCCTTGGCATTTATTTTCTTAAATCACTGAACACAACAGGCGCTTATTAGAGACAGGCTTCTATTTGAACCAGGCGTCTATTTCCCTCTATTCTCTATTTGAGCCAGGCGTCTGTACTCCCGAAGTTGTTGACTGTTTTTGTGCTTGCTGGTTAGTTAGCAGTTCTCAGATTTTAGCACCTAATGGCTAGCAGTTTCCTACAGTCGATAAAAACAGATGATTACCATCATTTTTTCAAGTCATTAATGAATTATTGAATTTAACAAATCAAACATTAAACCTTGTACAATTAATTTAGACCCAGCATTTATTTGAAACAGGTGTTTATTTTCTGAAATGTGTGCAATTGCCTGGCTATTTGAGACTCATTTAATTTAAGTTTTACAGTATGTTACAAATTGCAATTTGTACTATCTGTTAAGAATTTGCAATATGTACAATATATTACGAATTTGCTAAATTTTTACCAGTCAAAAGTTTGGACACACCTACTCATTCAAGGGTTTTTCTAGATGTTTTACTATTTTCGACATTGTATAATAATAGTGAAGACATCAAAACTATGAAATAACACATATGGAATCATGTAGCAACCAAAAAAAGTGTTGTGACAAGGTAGGGGTGGTAAACAGAAGATTGCCCTATTTGAAAAATACCAAGTCCATATTATGGCAAGAACAGCTCAAATAAAAACCCTTGAATGAGTAGGTGTTTCCAAACTTTTGACTGGTACTGTATGTTACAAATTCCAATTAGTTGTTGCTAATGTTAGCTAGGTAGCTAAAGCTAATGTTAGCTAGCTGGCTAATGTTAGCTAGCTGGCTAATGTTAGCTAGGCTAGGGGTTAGGGTTAATTAGGTTAGGAGTTAAGTTAAAGGGTTGAGGTTAGGGGAAGGGTTGAAGTTAGGGTTAGCTAACATGCTATGTATTTGCAAAGTAGCTAAAAAGTAGTAAGTGATAAGTTGCTAATTAGTTAAAGTTGTCCATGATGAGATTCAAACACACAACATTTGGGTTGCTAGATGTGTTATACGACCACTCATCCACCCCGTCCAACCCCCTTCCCTTTCATTTTTGCCTTAAGTAACTTTTTGTCCTATGTTACCATGCCAAACGTAACTAATCATACTAATTTGAGTTTCCTGGATTTACCTTTCCTATGTTATGGGCTGTCATGTGCCTTTTACTGAGGAGTGGCTTCCATCTGGCCACTCTACCATAAAGGCCTGATTGGTGGAGTGCTGCAGAGATGGTTGTCCTTCTGGAAGGTTCTCCCATCTCCACAGAGGAAACTGGACCTTTGTCAGAGTGACCATCAGGTTCTTGGTTACATCCCTGACCAACGCCTTTCTCCCCCGATTGCTCAGTTTGGCCGAGTGGCCAGCTCTAGGAACATCAGTGGAAACAGGATGCACCTGAGCTCAATTTCGAGCTCAATTTCGAGTCTCATAGCAAAGGGTCTAAATACTTAAATGACAAAAAAATGTCTAAAAACCTGTTTTCGCTTTGTCATTATGTGGTATTGTGTGTATATTGATTTTAGAATAAGACTGTAAGGTAACAAAATGTGGAAAAGTAGTTGTTACCCTGTCCCTTTGTCTGCGATTGTCATTCTAATGCAAAAGTATATCTTCAAACATTTACATAAAAAGTTGCTAAATGTATGGGCAAAGACACAAAACATCCACATCAAATTAATTACCCCTTGTCACTAGTTGCCACAGCCACAAAGTCATAATTGTGGCTAAACCCCGCCTATTTCTATTCTTAAAATCGGATTTTAAAACTTAAATCTAATCTTTACCACACTGCTAACCTTATGACTAGCCTTAAACCTTAAATAATTGTAGTTGTCATGCATTTCTAGTATAAAGCCAGGCTCGGCCTGTGGGAACTAGTGACAACATCGCTGCTTGCGCTGCTCCCTGGTCGTCACTAGTTACCACAGCCACAAAGTAATAAACCCTGCCTATTTCTACAATTTATCTTCTTAAAATGTGATTTTAAATCTAACCTTAACCTTAACCACACTGCTATCCGAATATAGGCCCGTGTAGCTCAGATGATAGAGCATGGCGCTTGCAACACCAGGGCACGGGAGTTGGGATTAAACATGTATTAAATAAAAATATAGGACAAACCACACATGGCAGCAGCACAACATGGTAGCAGCACAAAACAGAGTACAAACATTATTGGGCACAGACAACAGGGCAAAAAGTTAGAGACAACAACAATACATCACGCAAAGCAGCCACACCTGTCATTAAATATATATATATATATATATATATACATACATACACACGTGTTTACAAACGTCACAGAGATTTATGGCGCTTCCACGTGCTAGTCGGAACTAGGAAACTCAGACATTTTCGACATGCTAACTGAACGGGGCACATGTATAAATACAACCTATTAGCAAGGCAGACATTTCCACGTTTTCTAGTTCCGACTAGCACATGAACGTGGCATTATATACGTTCAGTTTTACATATTATCTGAGGTTGTATGTTTCGAAGGCAGCAATGAGTATCAGGGCATGATTGTTTTTTAACTAATGTTAATGACTGCACAAAAATATCAAGCTCTCTTTCAAATATCAATAATAATACGGGGTTAACGTCCAACAGCGGAAGCACGTCACAGGCTCGCTTTCCAATTTCCCTGAAAACCGGACTCTGCAGGGTCCGTGCTATCCGGTTAAGGTTAGGGTATGGACATCCCAAGGATTCAGAATAGCACTGACTGTATTATACATCCGTGGGTTTGACTTACGTAAACATTAGCCCCGTTGTGTGATTGGTTGAAAGGTTTTGGCGCGGCGTACTGTAACCAATCAGCGAATTGTTTTCCTGTCTCGGAACGTAATAAACATTGCGGACGAAAAATAGTGAGGGAAAGGACACATTAACAATTTCAGGACTGTGTGGAATTATAAACCAATACTTTCTTCTATATAACGTTAATACTGTATTATTATTATGCACAGCTATTGCTAAATTTATATCTAGATTTTAAGATAATGGGGCCGTGTTGTGATACGAAAAACACACTCAAGGTAAGCTAGTCAGCTAGTGCGTGCTAGGCCTCTAGCTTTACGCGGAAAAGGAGGGCAAGTAGCTAGCCAAACTAGCTAGCTAACTGTTTATAGTAAATACTAGCTAACGCTAGTAATTTGTGCAACGAACAAGTTAGCCAGTCACATCTAAGCAAGCAATTCCACTACCCCTAACTCATTTGTGGTTTATTGCTTTAGGCAGTAAGTTAAGTTAATTGGCAAAAATGAGCTGCAGCAAAAAGTCTGCATTCTCCGCAGCGAATAAACGCTGTCCGTCCCCGGAGCAGGCTGGTGAGTCCCCGCTTCCTAGTAAATTAGCGAAAGTGGGCGACGAAGTGCACAGTGAATTACCATCGAATTCTCATGGAAACAAATATGAGGAAGATGGCGGTAAAGTAGCAGCCAAGGAGGAGAAGAATGATGGTCATGACGAGAGTGGACCAGATGGGCAGAAGGGACCGCGGGAGAAAATTAGTGCAACTGTCACTGCCAATAACCTAACCAACGCTGATGCACATGTCAGCGCCACCGATAGTGCACCCTCTTCGGATGCACCAGTCTCTAGCGATCTAAAGAAAGTAGACATCGAGGAAAGTGCTGGTGCTGGAGATTGCCGACCCTCAACTTCAATGGACCAGTCTGATTCGGCCGCAATAGCAGCCGCCAATGCACTTGCTAGTTTCACAAGAGCAGCTGCAGATGAGGCTAAACAAATGCCCTGCTCCTCCAAAAAAGTTCGACATCATGAGAGACTGGGATACAAAGTTAAGCGTGGTGAACGTGAGTCCTCAAAGGAACGGTCAAAACCTGAAAGGAGTCTTCACACTCAGGCAGCAGCGGCAGACAGCTCTACCTCACTGCGTGGAGTTGACAGGGAGGATGCTGAGGACATGCCCGATGAGGACGACGACTCAATACCTGGATCATCCTCCACGCCGAGTTCCTCTTTCCCATCAGATAATGATGATGACGGGGAGTGCGCAATAATATCAGTGAAAATGGCCCCAGAGATCCGACAATCATTGGCCCTTCTGGCACAGGTACAGATGAGGCTGGACGCTCTGGAGAAGAAAGGTGCGCGGCTCCACCAGCTGTTAGAGCTGAAGATGAGCCGCCAGCGCCGTCCACACCTGGATCAGCGCAGCTCAATCACACAAGCCATCCCCGGCTTCTGGGTCACGGCAGTATCCTTTTGAATACTCTTACAAACACATACAGTGACACACACACTTTTCCAAATGGTAACAAATTACTTAATGAGTCCAGTTCATGTGCCTGTGAATTATGTGCATAGAGCCTGTATATGTTGTTGAGTGTGAGTGTGTTGGTATGTCACATATATTTTTCTCTTGACTCAAAGCTCAACAGTTGTTAAACCACCCCCATCTCTCTGCTCACATTGACGAAACAGATGAAGACGCTCTCAGTTACATGACCAACCTTGAAGTAATTAAATCTCAGCGAAACTTTAAAGATTCATTATATTTTTCTGATTTAAATGACCTATAGCTCCACTGAAATTAAAATGTGTTCTTGTCTCCTCCGTAGATTGAATCTTTCAAGAACAACAAGCTTGGCTACAGAATTGGGTTCCACTTCAGGCGGAACCCTTACTTCCAAAACATCATCATAGTGAAGGAGCTCCACCTTGGAATGGGAGGTGAGTGACAAATCCAGTTGTTATATTTATCTTGTTTGTCCTCTTCTTGGGCCCAGCCATTGGATATAATGGAAAATTAAGTCACCATCTCTAAACAACAGAGATTTTAGGATGCAACATTTGGACATTGGACAGGTGTCCCTACATATTTGACAGTTGTAGAGTGGTTGACACGGGAATGTCAACCAATCTACAACTGTGGGATTCCTGCAGGAACGGGAGTCAAGTTCGGGATGGGACCGGACAGGATCAACAGTTGACAGGGACGAGCAGTGCAGGAATAATTTTAAACAGTTATTTTTGTGTTGTAAGCTGTTTTAGGAGGACATGTTGTTTTTCCACTCTTCAGTCTTCAATCACTATTTAAAAATTATAATTTTGGTATTTATTTGGATCCCCATTAGCCACTGCAAAATCATTAGCTACTCTTCCTGCGGTCCACATAAAACATGACATAATACGTAGTACAGAACATTATTAGTCAAGGGCTGAAATGCATAATTAAAAAATGCCACACATAGCCTTTGACATGCATGTTACTGACACATGTTACTGACACTTTCCCTCCGTGTACATCTAAGTGTGATACGTGCTGCTTTGTACTGGAACATCTGCAATTTACCTCTGTCCCTCTTTGCCGCATACAACTGGGCAGTAGTCCAGGTGCGACAAAACTAGGGCCTGTAGAACCTGTCTGGTCGACTGAGATGTCAAGAAGGTAGAGCAACGTTGTATCATGGACAGACCTCTTCCCATTATAGCAACCATTGAGTCTATATGTTTTGACCATGATAGCTTGCGATCTCTGGTTACAACCAATATTCAATAATTGATCTAAACGAGGTTGAGCGAGTGATTTGTCACAAAAATTATGTTTTTAGTTTAGCACCAGCCTATTGCTATGAGCATGTTGACTGCCCTTCCCTACAAGCGTGCTGAAAGTCTGTTGTTAATTTGTTTTTTGTCAAATAACTTTGTATTTGATCAAACAAAGTTTGATAAGCATTTGTAACAGGCTGATTAGTCGGCGGTTTGAACCATTAAAGGGTGCTCTGCTATTCTTGGGTAGTGGAATGACCTTTGCCTTGCTCCATGTCTGTGGCCACACAGCTTAAATTGAAGATGTGGCAAACAGGAGTCACAATGTATTCCACTACCAACTTCAGCAATTCACCATCCAGGTTGTCTGTACCAGGTTGTTTGCCCCCCCCCCCCAAAAAAAAACAGCTGGGCAGGCAAAGAAAAACACGTCTCATGACGGGCCGTTGCTATGGAAACACGCAGCAGTGCAGGGAGTGGGGTGACCGACAGATGAGCAGCTAACAGGATGTTTTTTCTGATTTCTGCACGTTAAAATGAACACGGGATGGGAGGAGGACAGGACAAGATAGTTGTCTGGGTCAAGACTCCCGTGTCTATGCAGAGGTGTAATCTGGTTATAGTTGTCTGGGTCAAGACTCCCGTGTCTATGCAGAGGTTTAATCTGGTTATAGTTGTCTGGGTCAAGACTCCCGTGTCTATGCAGAGGTGTAATCTGGTTTTAGTTGTCAGGGTCAAGACTCCCATGTCTATGCAGAGGTGTAATCTGGTTTTAGTTGTCTGGGTCAAGACTCCTGTGTCTATGCAGAGGTGTAATCTGGTTTTAGTTGTCAGGGTCAAGACTCCCGTGTCTATGCAGAGGTGTAATCTGGTTTTAGTTGTCAGGGTCAAGACTCCCGTGTCTATGCAGAGGTGTAATCTGGTTTTAGTTGTCAGGGTCAAGACTCCCGTGTCTATGCAGAGGTGTAATCTGGTTTTAGTTGTCAGGATCAAGACTCCCATGTCTATGCAGAGGTGTAATCTGGTTTTAGTTGTCTGGGTCAAGACTCCTGTGTTTATGCAGAGGTGTAATCTGGTTTTAGTTGTCTGGGTCAAGACTCCCGTGTCTATGCAGAGGTGTAATCTGGTTTTAGTTGTCTGGGTCAAGACTCCCGTGTCCATGCAGAGGTGTAATCTGGTTTTAGTTGTCAGGGTCAAGACTCCCGTGTCCATGCAGAGGTGTAATCTGGTTTTAGTTGTCAGGGTCAAGACTCCCGTGTCCATGCAGAGGTGTAATCTAGTTTTAGTTGTCAGGGTCAAGACTCCTGTGTCCATGCAGAGGCTGACTAATGACTATCCTTCCCCTTTTATGTCCTCTCACAGGATCTCCAGTGTCTTTCTCCGACCCCATCCTGTGGTACCGCGGGCAGAACCTGACGCTCCACAGTGAGCCCAGGAGATCGGGACGCGGCATCTACCAGACCTTCTTCAGCTGGTTCAGCGACCACACCAGCCCTGGAAGGGACGACATAGCACAGGTAACGCCATGCTCACTGCCTGGCACAGGTAACGCCATGCTCACTGCCTGGCACAGGTAACGCCATGCTCACTGCCTGGCACAGGTAACGCCATGCTCACTGCCTGGCACAGGTAACGCCATGCTCACTGCCTGGCACAGGTAACGCCATGCTCACTGCCTGGCACAGGTTGATAGCTGGTGCACAGTCTGACATGCATGGAGTAATCTAGCAGACACATTTTACATTTGAGTCGACAGATTATCAATGATTCGAACCAGCGACCTTTCGGTTGCTGGCCCAACACTCTTAGCCGCCAGGCTATTTGCCGCCCATTGAACATTGCACAGATTCACTGGTGACCACACGGCTGACATTATTATTTTAGGCTCTATAACACTCAAGGTTACTGCACTATTCCAACACACTCGTCTTCTCTCTTTGTTCCGTGTGAATCTATAGATACTGAAGGATGACCTTTTCAGAAACCCTCTGAGATACTACCTGACTCCACTGTGGGAACCCAGGCAGAATGGCAGGTAAGCTGCCCAACAAAACCTCTTCTTGTGGAACTATATTCAATAAGGACTTTTCTATCGTCATTATACTTTTATAACACTTTTGTTAGAAAGTATTTTGAGTAAAAAAACAAGACATGACAGGTCTCTTGATTGTCCTAACTGTCACAACTAGGGATGCACATTTCAGTAAATGTTGCTGCAGACTAAACGATCCCCATTATTATTAATGTTTTTTCCAAAATACTATTTATACCACTGGGCTAGATGCATACAAGGAACAGACATGTTTCATTAATAGCTTAATAGAAACAGGCAACAATAGCAAGCCTACCATTTTACAGTAAAAAGGCTATAGCCTATTATTGAAAATGCAACTCCAGTAATGAAGCAGCTAAAAAAAAACGTAATTTTCAAACATTTGCCAAAATGCAATTCGTGGGAAAACACCGTTCTAAACAGCGCACCTAATTCCAGTGGTTTCCATTTGTGACAGAGATTGAATCTAATAGCAACAACTAGGATTGGTTGCTAATTTGACTAGGATTGTGCCTTTGGCTTCTGGACAACAAAAGAAAGTTGAGAAAATGCTGGTTAATGAGGAAGTCTTAATAAAATAATTGCCTCCTTGTTTCTATTTATGGATCTTGTCAAGGTAAGACCTGCCTCATTATTTGAAGTAAAGTTAAATGTTCAGGTTTCAAACAATGATACTGCCTCAAGCTCACATTGCGAAGTGGTGGGTGACGCGCTGATAGGCTGCCGTTTACTTTATATACACTCAAACGGCGAATGCGAGGCGCACTTTAATTACGAGTTGAGATTGAGAAATAAAAGTGGCTATTTTTAATCGTGGTGATCAAAAACAGTTAACACGCAATTGCATTCAGAATTGTTATTTGTTGCGCAATGACTGGGCTGACAAGCACTTTTCACTCCAGTACTAGCTTTTTGAGGAGCTACTCTCGCACTGTCTGACAGGTGGTAGGCTAATCCGCTCCTCAAACTAGGCTTTGTATGCTGTGCGTGTGTAATAAATAAGATGCATGATGTCCAACTAAAATACACCCGCGCCAATTTCATTCCACAAAATTATGCAAATGAACCTAATAGAACGATAAGCATGATTGGTCAAAAGTATTTTCAGCTGTTAACCGATTTAACGGTTAACTGTTAACATCCCTAATCACAACATGCTGTTCCAACAGCACCAGTGGGCCAAAGCCAGCTGACAACGGCAACGGAGATGATTGTGTGGTGATCTCCGACTCGGATGATGACGAAGAGCAGGCTGAAGAGCAGGCTAATCCTGGACGAGGTCGTAGCAGGGAAGAGGCGGATGAAGATGAGGACGAGGTGCATGGGGGCCGAGATGCAGGTTAGTGAAGACTGTAATGGAGCTGATTCCAGTCCTGTTGGGCCAGTGACTGCTGGTTTACCTATTCCTCCTGGGAAATGTGTATAAGTGTGTAGTAAGATGTCCCTGTATGAGCAATGCAGGTGAAACTGAATAGACCGTGAATATGTCCTCGGAATCAGATGAAAAATCCCAGAGGAGGATAGTGACTGAGCTGGTTATAGACGGTAAGACATTTTCCACAAGCAGAAATGTTATACGAGAACCACATAGAATGTGGAAGGTTGTTGGATCTGCTGGTCAGCTTTGCAGCTCAGTTCAGAACATTAAGTCATTGTTTGGATGAAAGTCTATTTATTTGAATGGTACAGGAAGACTTTGTGATTTTTACATGCAAACTCAGCAGCTTATTCACACTGATCTGCCAATTTTCTGCAAAATCCAGTAGACCTAAAGACTGTTCATGCATTAAATAATCATCATTGGAAGTTATTTTTAACGTTTTTTCTGGGTTAAGGTGTGCTTTGTTTATACATTTTGGTTACCTGATACTTCAATCCACCACACTCTGTTTTCACCATTCACACACATTTTATTGCTGGGGAAGCTATGATCAAGTGTTTTGACCAATTGTACAACAGAATTATATTCCGACTCCTTCTGGACATTCCCCATAATCCAGTGTTAAACCCCTGTTTATATCCCATGCTAATTACGCCATTTGTTCAAAGTGGAAAACTCATTATAAAAGGTCTGATCATCTCCAGGCTCTGATGACAGCGACCAGGAGGCCAGAGAGGATGAGGACTCATCGTACAGAGAGCAGGATGAAGAGGTGGCTGAATCACGAGGTCCCGAGGTTCTAGGCCAAGATGACAAGGAGGATATTGAAGTGGATGAAGAAGAGGACGAGTGCTAAGATTGTTCGTTCTTTCCAGTTTCCTTTTTTCTTATTCTGCACAAAAGCGTATTATTAATACATTCTAAATGCTTGATTGCATTTTAAAATCAGGGTAAATTTAATAAAGCCAAGACACCAAGTATTGATCTCTATTGGTCGTTCCACCAATTGGGTGCCTTTTTGAGTTCTGTAACTTGGTGAAAAAAGGTATTTGTTTCACCTTTAACATTCTGTCATAAAGAGCGCATGTTCAACTTCATCAAAAACATGTTTTCCCATTTTGTCATTATTCTTTTTTTTTTTTTTTTTTTTTACTATAGTAGGTGCCTGTTAAGTGGCAAGTAATTTATTGAATTTTCCATGTGTTCTATATTAAAGTACACTTAATTTAACATGCTTTTATGCTTTTAAATTGGTGTACAATTTCTACTAAATATCAAAGGGATGCAAAAGGCACTCTTTTCGTGGAACGACCCTCATATTTTAGTGTAGTCCGTTTTGGTTGAATTTTAGACCCCAGTAATAAAGAATCTAAGGAGCCATGCCTATCTTAATTCTGCATCGTAAAAGGTATTAGTTTGTGAGTCATTCATTCAGTTTATGACTCGTTTACTCTTGTTGACAGTGCTACCCAACTCAAAATGGAAAGAATACCAAACAATAATATTTAATGAGGTTTGACACTGCCAAGATTTGAGAGCATCTCTTGTTGCAAGTGGTCCTATAAAACAATCGTAGATCTTGTACTGACGGGTATCAGTGATCACGTCTTCAACTCAATTTGTCTTGAACTTTTTCTATTGTAAATCTGATCTTTGACGATGTTTTTCTTTTTTGAGCGGTTGTAATAATTTTCCCAACACGTCTCGGATGCACTTCGTACTGAACCAGATCTTGTTCTCAGGGATCACCTAGTCGTGGGTGTTTTCATGGAATGAAACTGATTTATTTTAGAGACCATATACCATATAATTTTTTATTACACATCTGCCATTGTTTGGGCGTATCTGTGTAAAGTAAGTTTACTCTACAGTAGTTTGTTAGTATAAGGTAAATATAGGTAACGGGTCACCAGTGTTTTGCCTTTTTCTATCATAAACTTAGTGTGTAGCACTACACCCATATTCATATTCACACATTTTATAGTCAATGTATGCATTTAAATTCTTTAAAGCTGGAATCGTTCATGGTGAAACAGCCACATTCTTTTGCGATATTACAACAATAAAGAACTTACTGTTAAACAACCAACGCAATTTTTTCCTCTCGGACTTCATTGCATGCGTGATGAAGAGCACAATATGTACTGCAATTCTTTACTGTGCTGCACAATGCTCCTCAGCTCAGCAACAAAAAAGATAAGTGTTGGGGTGCTGTTTCCTCCTACTCTGGATTCCATCTTTAAGTATATTTTAACAAGTGTATTGAGATTTGTGTGAAATCCAATATTTTAACATAAATTGTAATATATTGAGCTTGTTGCATTCAAAAAGTTAGTTTTTGTGTTTTATCTTTTAGAAACTGGTATCCATCACATTTACTTAGTAGTTTTTGGAATATGTCAAGTTAAGTCACAATGATGATGTTTGAAAGGTGTGCTGTTCAGAGCGAATATTTGCATTGATCGTTGCTTCAAAGGCATTGGCGAGTGGTCTGACGAAGTAACAGAACTGTAGCTCAGCGCTGCTCTTAAACTGCTGCAACAATACTTGTGTTTTTATGTTTATTTTCCACACAGACTGAGGGCATTGGCATGTACATATTTAAAGCTAACCTTGTCTTCAGATCTGTTAAGCTTAAATCATTATCTGTAACCAGTGGCGGTTCTAGCTTGTCTGTCTGTCCCTGTGCGGGTGCCCCGTGCCGCCCACGGCAAGATGCCGACCTGGGCGGCCGCCCATGTCGCCTATACCTACATCCGCCACTGTCTAACCATCTGGAATTTGCTATATATATATATATAGTACATTACCAGAAAGTTATTTTTTGTGTGCTGAATTTTATAGTATGCTGTAGTTTTGTTTTTTAAGATAAAGTTAATGTCCACATTTTGAATAAGACTTAATTAAATAGCAAGTAATTTTTTTTTTGCTTACTGTTTTTAATTGTTTCAATTTTGTTATTAGAAATTATGTTACGGTAACATAATCATAGCCTGTAATAGTCATACTCAACTTGCAGACTGCGATCCGGACCCAGAACGGGGTCAATACGCGTCCCAACTTTTTAGGAACTCAGTCCAGTTCAACTTACTGCTGTTGAGAGTTCTAATAGTAGAATGCACACAGTGCAACTTCCACATTTGGTCGTGTAATAGCAGTTTTCCTCTTATGTCGTTCACTGATGGACCGTTAGAGAGCTATTTATTCCAGGCCTTTAGGGCCCGATAGGTAAGTTAGGTTAACCAGTTATATAAATGTTGTAGTTATCTTGGCCAGATATTGTGCCCAGAGTCCTCGACCCCCAGGGTTCACCCATTGATTTTGTTGAGTCACTCAGGTATTCTATGAACACACATGGCTCAATATGTAAAATTGCAGGAATTTAGTTGTGTCAACAAGGAATTTTTTGTGTTCCATAGGTTGCTATGTGGGGGTTTGTTACTACGCCGATAAATTACCATATCCATCTGGACCTTGCCACCTAGGAACTTTGTGTGACCAGACCTTCTCAAATAGTAGTTGAGTACCCCTGGCCTATAGAAGTCGTTCTGGAAATGCAACCTTCTGGATGGAATATATTGCCAAACCAGAAGGTGGCAGTATACAGAAGCAATGATAAACGGTATCACCACTCTGAACTGCTTTTGTAACCCAAATGATGGTTACAGTCAATTTGTTCAAAGGTATTGAACAAAGAAAAAAAACAAATAATACTTTGCCTTGGAAACAAAGGCCTACTGTGTATCCAAGCCAACCGCATCCCTGAGCTTACCTGTCTTTGCCCAATGATGATTAAGTATGTATAATATGGTGGATCTCAGCATGAAGCAGCTTGATATCCAAGATGAGATACTCAAATGACAACTGACAATATACCTGTATATTGTATTTACAATATGTTTAGGTTGGCCAACTATTATGGGAACGGGCAAAGGGGCTTTGAAGACACCAAACAATATCAGTGTATAATTTATGGTTTAGGTGTCAACCTGTATCCCAGTTTAGGCATGACGCAGGTGACTGTGTGATATCTCTTAGACATTTGGATTCACATGCTAGCTCTTGGCTCTGAAAATAGCCTCAGGGTGGACATTTTTGGACAGGCCTGGACAAAGGAACAGCGGCAATGGTACACTTAAACCCTTGATTCCACTTTTAATGCACAACTATAAATATTCCACTAGCAAAAACCTGTCCTGCTGTTAGCTCCAGAACACACAAGGCATGCAGTCTAGGAGGGGCACTTACTATTATAGCTCTGGAAAAAAAGTCATACATACGCCATCAAATGTGTTAACCCTCGCAAGGCTACTGGCCCTGATGGCATCCCTAGCCGCGTCCTCAGAGCATGCGCAGACCAGCTGGATGGTGTGTTTACGAATATATTCAGTCTCTCCCTATCACAGTCTGCTGTCCCCACATGCTTCAAGATGGCAACCATTGTCCCTGTACCTAAGAAAGCAAAGGTAACTGAACTAAATGACTATCGACCCGTAGCACTCACCTCTGTCATCATGAAGTGCTTTGAGAGACTAGTCAAGGATAATATTACCTCCATCTTACCTGCCATCCTAGACCCCCTTCAATTTGCTTACCGTCTCAATAGATCCACAGATGATGCAATCGCCATCACTCTGCACACTGCCCTTTCCCATCTGGACAAGAGGAATACCTATGTAAGAATGCTGTTCATTGACTATAGCTCAGCATTCAACACCATAGTACCCTTCAAGCTCATCATCAAGCTCGAGGCCCTGGGTCTGAACCCCGCCCTGTTCAACTGGATCCTGGACTTCCTGACGGGTCGCCCCCAGGTGGTGAAGGTAAGAAACAACACCTCCTCGCTGATCCTCAACACAGGGGCCCCACAAGGGTGCGTGCTCAGCCCCCTCCTGTACTCCCTGTTCACCCATGACTGCGTGGCCAAGCACGCCTCCAACTCAATCATCAAGTTTGCAGATGACACAACGGTAGTAGGCTTGATTACCAACAACGATGAGACTGCCTGCAGGGAGGAGGTGAGGGCTCTGGGAGTGATTCACATTGATGGGACCGCAGTGGAGAAGGTGGAAAGCTTCAAGTTCCTCACTGACAAACTGGAATGGTCCACCCATAGAGACAGTGTGGCGAAGAAGGTGCAACTACGCCTCTTTAACTTCAGAAGGCTAAAGAAATTTGGCTTATCACCCAAAACCCTCACAAACTTCTACAGATGCACAATTGATCACCGCCTGGTACGGCAAATGCACCGCCCATAACCGCAAAGCTCTCCAGAGGGTGGTGCAGGCTGCCCAACGCATTACTGGGGGCAACTTCCCGCCCTCCTGGACACCTACAGCACCCGTTGCCACAGGAAGGACGAAAAGATCATCAAAGACATCAACCACCCGAGCCACTGCCTGTTCACCCCGCTATCATCCAGAAGGCGAGGTCAGTTACAGGTGCATCAAAGCTGGGACCGAGAGACTGAAAAACAGCTTCTATCTCAAGGCCATCAGACTGCTAAACAGCCATCACTAACACACCAGAGGTAGCTGCCTATAGACACTGATTAGAAATCAAAGGCCACTTTAAGGAATAGAACACTAGCCACTTTAATAATGTATCCGTATCTGCATCACTCATCTCTATGCATAAACTGCACTCTACACTATTCTACGGTATCTTAGTCACTCAAATTGTGTGTACAGATTGCATCACCCATCTCATATGTATACTCTGTATTGTACTCTATACTTTGTCACTGACTGCTAAACAATCATCTCTAGCACATCAGAGACTGCTGCCTATAGACATAGATTAGAAATCACTGGCCACTTAAGGATGAAACACTAGTCACTTTAATAATGTTTCCGTATCTTGTACTACTCATCTCATATGTTTAAACTGTACGCTATACTATTCTTCAGTATCTTAGTCACTTAAATACTGTTTACATACTGCATCACCAATATCTTATGTGTATAATGCAAGCTATAAAGCTGTTTAAAGGCACAGTCAACTTAGTGTACGTAAACTTCTGACCCACTGGAATTGTCTTAGTGAATTATAAGTGAAATAATCTGTTTGTAAACAATTGTTGGAAGACTTACTTGTGTCGTGCACAAAGTAGATGTCCTAACCGACTTGCCAAAACTATAGTTTGTTAACATGAAATCTGAGGAGTGGTTGAAAAATGGGTAGATGAGTTTATGTAAACTTCCGACTTCAACTCTATATGTATATACTGTATTCTCAATCCATTCCTTAGAATGTTAGATATTACTGCACTGTCGGAGCTAGAAGCACAAGCATTTCTCTACACCCGCAATAACATCTGCTAACCACGTGTATGTGACCAATAAACTTTGATTTGATTTGATTTGAAATCATTACACAACGGCAAACACTATCTCGGCCTCATCTTGTTTAATCTCTGTCCAATTTTATTCGGCCCAGTGGATTACTGTATCCACCTCATGGGCTTTAATGCAAAACCACAAATGCTTTTATGTGTACGAATTAATTATGGAGGTGGTTTCCACAATATTGATCATGGCAAACAGACATACAGATTGCAGAGAAAACCATGTAATCCAGAGGCTGGAGCTTGTTTGTGGCTGCAGCACCATGTGTTAAGACTTTGTGGAAGATAAAAGACAAAGCTCTGTTAGATTCCAACTGGTGTCAAGTTGATGTGATTACACAAATCTCCCTGTTATACAGTACGTTTGAAGTCTACCTTTGCTGGTTTGTATCAGGAATGTTACGGAACTCATCAGGCACCAGCATATGTGACGGGATAGGCTCAACCATGATCCATGAATAATCTTTGCATTTTAGTACAACATTGTGCCTGGGAAATACTAGCTACTTGACAATGTGTATGCATGTGTTTGTGAGTGCGCATGTGTGTCACCACCCGTCATACTATGTACTATGCTTGTGGTGAGTAAGATGAGTTACGGGAGCAAGAGAAAGTTTGGAGGGAGAGCAAGGGAGTGAGGTGAGAATAGAGAGCAAGAAGGAGCGTGGGAGACTCTGAAGGGAGGGAGATAGATGATTGGAGTGATTAGCCAGATATGCACAACAGATGGATGACTTTTATCTGAACAAACCCAGAGAGCATGGTGACTGCTCTGCCCAGTCACAGAAAGAGAGGGAGGCATGATCTCACTAGAATGATGTGTGAGCACTCCCACCGCACACATACACGCCTGCACACGCGCTTGCAGACTCCTAAAGTACATGCTGTGCACACCACAGGCTGTAGTACACAAAGAAAGAAGCATCTTTGTACATTGGTTTGCCCTCACTGATTTCTGTTGGAGGACAATGAGGTTACGCAAATTACAATGCAAGGACTATTGTCTCGCCATAACAATGGAACACCTGGGGAGAGATGACTGGAGAGAGAAAGAGACAGAGAGACAGAGACTTTTCCCAGGAATAATTGATTGATTTTCAATTTGATTGAAGTAGATCAGAAGAGAGCTGATTGAAGTGGAATATGCTAATGTTTAACTACAGCTCAATATTCCTCGCCGCTGGTGTGAACAGTGTTTGAGAATCTGACTAAGTTATGTCTGGTGTCTGCATGCAAGTGAGCGCTCTTCTCACTTCAACAGCTTGACTGGCTTCACAAAGTGGATCTCCACTCTCCAAATGGAGGAAGAGAAAGCTCGACATGGGATTATGGTGATTATGGTGCCATCAGTAAAGATGGAGAAGAAGTGGAGGTCTTAATGACTGTTCAAAAATAACAATCCCTTCAGATCCTTTATTGCCCCACAATCCGCCGTAGAGAATCCATATTTAATGAGCCTTAGGAGCATTAGCACGCTCATCAATTCTGCTCTTACCGAAGTGGTGACAGATTTATCTCCCAAGACAGATGCACTGTACTTTTACTTATCCCTGTAGCATTTTTCACTATCCTTCATTTTTTTTACCACACCCTTGTATTTTTTTCTCTCTCTTTTTTTCTCAAACAGCTGTCTTTTCACCCAGCTGCATTTTATAGTGAGTGAGAGTGCCAGTCTTGTCTTCTGTGCAGATGGTGACTGAATGGCTGGCTAAGGCTTGGTGAACACGTCATATCGCCGGCCGTACATATGCAGAAAAACAGAGCTTCAGAGAGGGAAGCTGCCGCCTTCCTTCAATGTTAAAACCTACAATAACCCGGCTTCCAGGTCCAGTGTAGTACAAGTACTGACTGGAATGTATGAGTGTCAGGATGTTTTCATAACTTGTTTTCGTTTGATATTCATTTGAAGCTTATGCACGTCACTTACAGCACCTGTCCCCTATCAACTCATTATCATTTTATTTTTGTATTTTCTTCTTCTAAGCAAACAGCTTTTATTTTTTACATTTTGACAAGTGTAAAGCACCTGTAGGTGTGAATGTTCTGAACAGTCCTAAATGATAAAAACCTGAATAAAAGATTGTCCTTCAGAAAATAAATTGGGTTTATATCCAGACCATCCGTCAGTGTAATAATAGAGTTTATTTCCACTTAGGGCCTTGGTTTGGTCCTTGGACATGTTGTTTTGATGAATGTATCTCAGCCCCCTTTCAGGGTCAGAGGTGCTACTTGAGGCTCTCTAGTCTGTCTGTCAAGGTTTTCAATTCCACAGTAATCACATGGCACATTACCTGAGGGTCAGATGGAGAGGTCCAAAGACATAGACAGACTATGAATACAGTACATGTTCACAGATGGCTCCCATTGTCAGTTGTACGTGTTATGTTTGCAGATGTACTCCTACTTTTATAGGAGACTGTCTACAAATGGAGTTTGTCTAATGTACTTGAGATGTGGAATTGTTTTACAGGAAGTCTATTTTGATCATGTGTTTTTCGTATTATAGCAAAACCTGCTCTTCCATTGTACTGTTTCTTTGAATCATATTGCAGAAGTGTCCTTTCAAATCAGAGCAATACAAATATAATAGAAAGGGTATTCTTGTGTACATTCACAGAAGGTATTCCTGTGTACATTCACAAAAGGTATTCCTGTGTACATTCACAGAAGGTATTCCTGTGTACATTCACAGAAGGTATTCCTGTGTACATTCACAGAAGGTATTCCTGTGTACATTCACAGAAGGCAAAAACATAATTCACACTATGAAAGTGGTAGTGGTGAACACTACAGCTACACTATCTCCCTCAGCGGGTTTAGGCAATAGTGGGTGGGCACCAGGCCCATATCAGTGACGTTAGTGGTGCCCTGTAAACGACACATGATACATAGTTCGGCAGTATGAAAAAGTATAAAAATACACACAAAGCAGTGGGAGCCGGTCAGTGTGGCGGTGTCCATGGTTGCTCGGGGTACAGAGTACGTAATACGGAAACCTGTGCTCAGAGCTGACTCATGACACATTTCCTCAGCTGGAAAGAGAAGGATGCCTCCCACAAAAGAACACAAAGACCTAATTTCTCACTCCCAACCTGGATGTACTTTACATAAAAGTAACCCAAAGGTATCTCCTGCCTGATGAGCCAGCCAGAACAATGGGGATGAGTGATAGTGTAAATAAATGCAGCTTCCAACTGTGCCGACCTGGGGAGGGAACATTGCCCTGAGTGAAACGCAGCCCCCTTCAGTACGGACAGTGCATAAGCCTGACAACTTATTCGGCACACACAACGGCACTGTCTAAATGTCTAAATCAAGTATCAACTGACTCATCTCCCTCCACCCCATGACACACTGATGTGCGAATCAAACACACTATCTGAAACGGTTAAATCCTGGCCTTAGGCTACTTATTTGAATACATCCCTGTGCCTTTTCATCTTCTGTATGCCTGATTTGTCAGTCAGAGCTTTCCACAAAACCAATGGTGGAGAGAGGAGAATGGTGCTTAGTAATTTCAGGCACAGAGCTGGTTTGAAAGAATGAATGTCTTCTTTAAAAATACCCCTCCTGGTTACTTTGTGACCGTTGTCGTGAGCCCAGGAGTCGGTCCATCAGGAATCTGAGGAATCTATAGGACTCCTCTGGCTCTCATGTGGAGCTAAACAGCTCTGGGATGGAGACATCTTTCAGAGCACAGCACAGGGCCTAAATTTACTGTGACATTGGAATCACTACAGTATTCATGTAGGCTACTGTACACGCACAACCAAGGTGTAGAATACATTAGCCAAGTTGTACAGATGACAGGTACTGTATAGGGGAAATGTATATCAATATATATGTTCTTAACTGACTTGCCTAGTTAAATAAAGGTTGAATAAATTTAAAATCCCTTACCAGCATCAAGTGGGTTAAAAGTGGGACAACTTGAGCTTTACCCTAGTACTTTAATGATGACAGGAGTAGGGGGGAGGGGGGAGGGAGCAGGAAGAGGAGGGGGAGGAGGAGAAGGGGCCAGCCCTCCAAACACCTGCAGTCACAGACCTTAACAGCATACGACCCTCATGAGGAGACGACATATGGACCTATATTATTATCGTATTTTCAAGTGGATGGGGGCAATGGGAAGACGACAAAAACTCTTGAAATTATAATTATATCATTCTTGATCTGAACTCTATGGGATATATTTTATGTGGTTTGGAAATCATTCGAGAGAGACGAAGAAACTCTGTGGCTCTAGGGTTATAATTGAGTGAACGTTAATCATTTAAGACGTTTTCAAACGGATTTTCGTTGTTTTCGTGTGGGACCTAAAATAGTTGAGCGAGACGCCCAAGGAATGTAGCGATAACATCTTATTATGTGAGTTTCGGGTCTCCTACACCAGAAAAAGGTAGGCTACTTTGGCAAGTTTTCTCTTGACACTTTTCAAAATCACAAGTATTTGTTTGTTTGTTTTAGTTAGTGTGTTGAGGGACCAATGTAATTACCAAGAACGAATCGGGTAGCCTACATCTGGAGAGAGCGTATATGTGAGTTCACAGGTAACTGCGATGTTATCAGGAGTCATTGAACGACGTCATGGTCATGAAATGAATTCCTGCATAATATGCACAGTCGACCGTTCATAACCCCCCCCCCCCACCCCCCAAAAAAAACCAATTACAATATAAACCTTTTAAAATTAGAAATATATTTTTTAATAATGTTCACAGGAAACAAATGTATTCAAGTCAAAATTGTAGGCAGAGAAACAATGGCCTATGACAAAGGTTACGTAATGCTAGGTTTATAATTGTAGAAGAAGTGCTCTATAAACCACAGACTGATATTCATTGCTGGGCACAAATCTCCCCACCCAAGGGAACATATTTTGATGAATGTGTTTACATTCTATATATGAAGTTCTATGAAGTTCTTTAAATAACTTGCTATTTAATTTCCACCGTTTTGTAAAATATTGTGGCCTACTTGATATATTTGGTTTGAAAAATAAGCATTTCAGGGCCCATCTGATAAGTACACCTTTGGGGAGACAATTTAATGGACGTTGTGGACTCAGCTTTTAGTATTCATAATTTATAAACAATCCCTTTCAGCAAAGTGCAGATACTACATAATGAATGCCTACATAAAAGTGAAACAGTTACCTGACAACACCCCTAAACTGTCAGAAATGTTTTTCAGATGTTCAACTGTTTCTTTTGCAAACAATGTATTTTGAATCATGCACGAGGCATGACATTTACTGTTACTGTGTGTCTCAGTACGACTGTCTAGCACAAACAGGTCTAGGAATTCTGTCTCCCATGCCCTTACTCAGACACTCACAATCTCACATCACACAGTGGTAGATGTCTCTTATCTCTTTCTCTCTCTCTTTTGCACTCTCTCTTTTGCACTCTCTCTCTCTCTCTCTCTCACTCACACACACACACACACACACACACACACACACACACACACACACACACACACACACACACACACACACACACACACACACACACACACACACACACACACACACAGGGAGAGAGAGATACAAACACATTATCTTTCAGACCTGTTTCTACTATGGATAGTGCCAAGACAGCGACTCGGGCCCTACTCCTCCTGTTGGGTTTCTGTGTTTGCAGTACCTCAGGCCTCCAACAGTCTGCTCCAAGGATACGCCTGTCCTTCAAAGGTGAGACACTTGACCTGAACACAGGCTACTCAGACACCGCTCATATGTCTACTGGCATGGCTTCCAGGAAAGCTTGGTTCAGTTATTTTCTATTTGGCCTGTGGCTTTTAGTGAACCTTTCAGCGATCTCAGAAAGTATTGTGGATTGCACACAATCACATGCACGTACACACGTACACACACACGCACACACACACACACACACATATGTTTCCTCTTTAATACATATGTAAAAAGCTTATATCCTGCCTACTGGCAAACAGTTCATGAGAGAAAACAAAAGGTGGATGTTGCCATTGAGTGGGGTGGTGGGGGTGGTGGTGTCTAGTGCCCTTCATAACAGTTGAGCCCACTCCCTAAGCCCTCATTGAGATAGTAAAACATTTTTATTTGATTTATGTTAATGATTCAATGTCAACATTTTGAAAGATTTCCTCCAAAATCGGTTATTCGATCTGCTAGACTAGTGTGAACTGCTGGGTGAAACTGTGCTGGGTGAATACAGGTTAGGGAATTGTATTTATGGGGTCATTTCTTTAAGATTTAGGGATATTCCCACATTGCCTCCTCTGAGCTGTCATTAGCTGGATTCCAAATACCTGGATGAAGGCTTTGATCAAAATAATACTGAAAGATTACAGTGATTACCCCATGCATGCTGTCATCACTCATTGGCTCCCAAATGTGTGAACATACACACACACAGGATTTTAGTATCTTTAGAATATAATAAGTAAGTTTGAAGTATGTGGAGCTGAATTAAAGAAGAAAAGAGCATGTATATTGTGAGTACACTTTAGAGTATTATAACAAAGTTAAAGAGGTCTGTGGCCTGACTGGCCTCGCAGCTGAGCCTGCTGATGAAAACTACCGCATTGAGTGTATAAACTATTTGCTGAATGAGATTAGTGTTAAAGGAAAATCCACTCAAAAACTATCTTTTGGTATTTGTTTCATTAGTCCAGTGTTGATACAGTGTTGATACAGTGTTGATACAGTCCCAATCAAGTCTTCAGGACATACAACTTTCAAAATATAAACGTGTCACCATATGGTGCGTTTTGTAATGAAACAAATAGTTTTTGAGTGGTATTTTCTTAAGGGTCAGGTGCCGTATTCATGAAGCCTCTTAGAATAGTACTGCAGATCCAGGAATGGTTTTCCTTTTAAATCGTAATGAATAGATAGAACTCCTACTCTGAGATGCTTTCTTAATACAGGTCCAGATCCGCAAAGTATTGTGTTTTAATTCAAGCTACAAAATTAGCCCCCTTACCATAAAACTTAAATTAAACAAGTCTCAAATAGCTGCCTGTCCCTTTTAATAGCCGGGAAACTGTACACATTTCAGCAAATAAACGCCTGTTTCAAATAAACGCTGGGTCTAAAGGAGATGTTAGCATGAATTACCATGAATTGTTTATGAGATTTGTTACGTTCAATAATTAAGTAATCACCAGTAAGAAACTGCTACCCTTTGGCTGCTAACAACTGAGAACTGCTGGCTAACTGGCAACCACAAAATCAGTCAACAACTTCGGGAGTACAGACCCCCAGAAATGGTCTGATCGTGGCGAAAGTAATAACTGCCGTAAATGCACCGTCAAAGAGGATAATAATTATTCTGTCAAGGAAATAGAGGCATACTAAGACAAAATAAACTTGACGTAGTGTGTAAATGATAACAGGAAATTAATGCATTGATTAAAATGCTGGAAGTGTTAGCAAATGCTGTGTGCATTAAGGAAATAGAAGCCTGGCTCAAATAGAAGCCTGTCTCTAATAAGAGCCTGTTGTGTTCAGGGATTTAAGCAAATAAACTCCTGGGGTATTAATTTAAGTTTTACGGTAGTTCAAGTACATATAAGCTTAGTTGGTTGCAACCACCAGTTCACAGAAGTTGAGCCCACACACCAGTGTTTGCATAATGGTCACAAATAGTTAGGGTAAGCCTGAACTGGTGGTGAACTAACCAAATGGTAGTATATTAGATTGCTGTCATACTGGATTGTATCGGATTGCTGTGGATGATATTACATTTCTTGTTTGCTTGCTGTAACTGTCTCTCACCCTCTTCCATCATTCACAGAGTGGTGTTGGTTTCACAATGAATGCAACCACTGTGTAAAGATCTCACTGATATCGTTTGTCAGTCAAATCCACCCACTCACCCCTAGAACCCAATCATCTCCTCCTAATTTCCAAGAATAGGTGGAAAATTGGGATTTGCTCCCCTGCTCTGTGTTTTCTGACATTCCAAAGATTGATTGTTCATTGTTTGCGACAGGGACTCTCTTTGTTCCATAAGGCGCCTGTGGAGGAGGTTTTTTTTGGGGGGTTGCATGTGACTCCCTCCCATGGATATGATTTAGACTAGGACTGAGACTGGGTAAGTGGGGCAGGAGGAGAGGAGGACCACTGGGAAGATGCAGGATCAAGATTGTTAATTATATGATCTGTGATCAAGAACCTTAGTGTTTCCTGGTTGATGGGAACTGTGTCTGGAAGGGACAAAAAAAGGTTATTCCAGTGACCTAGGACAGGGTTGTCAAACTCATTCCATGAAGGTCCTAGTGTCTGCTGGATTTTGATTTTGATTTTTAATTAAGACCTAGACAAACAGGTGAGGGACGTTCCATACTAATCAGTGACCTTAATTCATCAATTAAGTACAAGGGAGGAGCGAAACCCTACAGACACTCGGCCCTGAGTTTGACATGTGTAACCTAGAATGCCAGGTAGAAATAGAGCCAGTGAAATATGAATTTTAGGTTGTCTTCTGCATTATGGAGGCGATGGGTTACTTTGACCTATTTACACTTTAAAAGGGTCAGATTGGGACATTTGTCTCAGGTCTTTCCTGTCTGGACCTGGTTTACCTGAATCAAATGAGGTATGATGATACATTAAGTGTTTTTTATCAGATAGTGCCAACACATTGTTATGGCGAATGTGGCAACGCAGCCAGGCACGTTGTCAGGACGCGGGCTGCGTTGTTGTTGTTGGCATGTTACTAGTTTTAGCCTTGCTGTCCACTTTGCCCCAGTAGATGGACCAGATGGAGGTTTGCCAGAGAGGCTTGTTATCCTTTGTTTACCTCGGAGGCACAGAACCGGACCTTGCCCCACCTTTTAAGAACCATCCCGTGTCAGCCAGGAGCAGATCCGATTGCGCAGCAGCTTATTTTAGCAGCACATTGACTGCATCCTGTTAACAGTATTCAGACAAACAGTCACCTCTAAGGAAGACGGCAGAGCACTTTGATGTAAACACAGATGTCATTATTCCGGCCAGGCTAAAACAGTATGCTGATGTTTGTTCACAAACCTTTGTCAAATGCCATGGGACATTTATCATATGTCCCACATGGACAAACTGAGTGATTTTGTATAGATTACACATCTGTGTTTCTACGGTACTTAGTAAATACATCATAGCATATACGTATATAAGCATATATACGTTTAAAAGCTATTGTACACGGTCAGTTTTATTTAACCATTAAGGTCAAGATACTTTATTTTACAAGGGAGACTTGGCCAAGAGGGCAGCTCCAGTAAATATAGTAATTATGATGACCTGATATGAATGGGTGTAAAACTCACTCATGATGCCTTTCCATTGAGACTCGTTGGGTCGCCAGTGTTAATGTAAGCTCAAGTGTTATTGTGTTTCCATCAGGAGTGTGACACTAAAGATTTGTGGTGAGCAGTTAGTCATTGTTATGTAAATGCTGGCTGCCTTAGCTCCAAGTCAGAGCAGGTCCGCCGGAGCCATGGCCCAGTGTGACGAGGGTGCTGTTCCGCATAGATGGAAAAAGAAAAGTCTGAGCCTTTTTGGTAAAACACTCGGGTAGAAGAGAGAGACAGAACACTCGGGGGGGAAATGTGCCATCAGAGAGTGGGTAACAGAACAGACCTGGTTTAAAGGGTTTACTCAGAGTTCCTCTTACCGTGTGTCCTCAGAGACCTGCATTAGCATCCATAAAGTTGCACAGTACATTCAGTCAATGCCACAAACTCAATCAGAAGCTTGGAACACATGCAATATTGAATTCTTAAAAGCCTCTGGAATATGTCCTGAGATAAGTTACATATTTAGTCATTCACACATTTTCTCTTACTCTAAGGATGTTGTTAGTCTATGTTCTGGAAGTGCTGCTGAGAGTGAGAAATGAAGCACTTGCAGTCATTATCAGGGAAACTGCATGGGACAGATTCAAGGCAATAAGCAGAAAGGACTCAAGGCTCCTCCTGCTGGATATTAAGATTTTACCATTCTCATCTACTACAGAACTTATTTTGCATATGATTTACACTAAAGTTGTGTCCCTGTGTGCGTGCGTGTGTCTATGCATATGTGTGCATCTATGCGTGTGTGTCTGTGTGTGTGGGTGGGTGGGTCTCTTTCCTCTCCAGAGTTGTTGGACACCAGAGCAGCCCGTCCCTTCTCCTTCTCCTTCAACACAAGTGACTACCGCATCCTGCACATGGACCAGGACCAGGGCCGTCTCTACCTGGGCAGCCGGGAGTACCTGGTGGCCCTGGACATGCACAACGTCAACAAGGAGCCCCTCATAGTAAGAACACACATAAACACAACTCCCTCAAAAAGGCCTATGAGGCAGGATGAATCTTGAGGGGATTCCTTCCTGTGTACGCATAGCTTTATGACAGTTTAATGTGGTAGTACAACGTACTAGTCAAAGACCTCAAGTAAAATGATCCTTTGATGTGTGTGGTATCATTTGTCCCTGACAGATCCACTGGCCAGCCTCTGACAAGAGAAAAGGGGAATGTCGGATGACAGGAAAAGGAGGACAGGTGAGAATGCCTTGTCTTTGTAAAAGAACCCTGGCCCCTCTACCTTACAGTATTAACTAATGACGTCCCACTTTCATGGGTCTTATTTCACCGTTTTGAAAGCGATAGCCTTAAGAATGTTCCTACAGCAACAATTGATAGCATTCCCATGTCTGTGTACACACACCAGGGTGAGTGTGCAAACTTTGTGCGTATGATAGAGCCATGGAACCGCACCCACCTGTACACCTGTGGGACTGGAGCCTACCAACCCATCTGCACCTTCATCAACAGAGGCTGGAAGGCAGAGGTGAGAGGTTCAATATGCCCAAAATAATCCTAAAAGCATATAGGTGGATCTTTACGCCCAGCAACTCGGATTACTAAAAACTGTAGTACTCAAACTAGGTCTCAGATTTCACTATACATTTTTGCCATTTAATACATTTGATCTTTATATGGCCTTTCTGTTCTCTCTCTTTCCAGGACTATGTGTTCAGGCTGGTTCCTGGATTTACGGAATCAGGGAAGGGCAAATGTTCCTACGACCCTTCCCAGGAGAACATTGCTGCTCTTATCAGTAAGCTTCACCTCACTTGTGCATACACTTAGTAGACTACCCAAAACAGGTCCTCCTACTTTCACCGTTTCCTAACCTCTCCTCTCCATCTCTTTCTCTTTCTCCTCTCTTCTCATCTGCAGATGGGAATCTGTATGCTGGGGTCCATGTAGACTTCATGGGGACAGACGCAGCCCTCTTTAGGACCATGGGGGGCAGAATAGCAGTCAGGACGGAGCAGTATGACTCCAAGTGGCTCAATGGTGAGTTACTACGCCTGAAAAAGACTTCCATCTTGTAAGAGTGGATTCCAAAAATCGTGCCATTTTTTGCATAGTCCTTCAATTTAGATAAGAACCAGCGAGATCTGGATCCAAGAAAACATTTCAAACTGCTGCTAATGCTGCAGGTTTCTCTTTCTTTCATCACTCCTTTTCTCTCTCTCCCCCCGTTTGTCTCAGAGCCCGTGTTCATTCAGATCCAGCAGATCCCTGATAGTGCAGAGAGGAATGATGACAAACTCTACTTCTTCTTCCGTGAGAAGAGTCTGGATGCAGGGGGAGGGGCCATCCCCAGTGTCCTGGCCAGAGTGGGGCGAGTGTGTCTGGTGAGAGGGCCTTGCTCTGACCTTGCGGGGTGGCCCCGTGAAACTGCGCTATGCCACTGTTCCTTAAGACTCTTATTAACTCTATTACTTGAATTACTCACATAATTATAGTCTGACTGCAACATTATGGACAACATTGTGGATGGGGGAATTATTAAGGGTAAAAAAGAAAGTGTCTTCCACTGAAACAGCCTTCCCTTACCTCTTCCTTTACATGACTTACTTCCCTTACCTCTTCCCAGAATGATGAGGGGGGGCAGAAGTCCCTGGTGAACAGATGGACCACCTTCCTGAAAGCCCGCCTGGTGTGCTCTGTGATCGGAGAGGATGGGGTGGAGACCTTGTTCGACGAAATGAGTGAGACAGACCTCAATTAAAGATTTTGTGATTTAGATAAAGATTAGGAGATCATTAGTTGTCTACGGAACTGAATCCTTCATCTATTCTACAGGAAAATAATTTATTTCTCTTTCGTCATCCTTTCAGGGGATGTTTTTATCCAGCCCACGCAAGATGAACGCAACCCTGTGGTCTATGCCCTCTTCACAACTGCTGGGTAGGTCATCCTTGTATCTGTCGTACATAACCTTTTCCCTTCTCTCTCTAAAGGCCTGCCCTGTTCTGTTGATTTACCTCTCTCTCCTTCCTCCTCCATTCCTCCTCCTCTCTTTTTTACCTTCTTTCTCTCCCAGCTCTGTGTTCATGGGCTCAGCAGTCTGTGTGTACTCCATGGCTGACATCCGCAATGTCTTCAATGGACCCTTCTCCCACAAACATGGCCATAACTACCAGTGGACAGCGTACACCGGCAAGATTCCCTACCCTCGCCCTGGCACAGTAGGTTTCTACCAGTTACTCACTGAAAACAATCCATGTAAATGCAGCCCGTCAACTGTCACCTCTTTCCAATAGTGAAACGCATTGCTTACTCTTTCGCTCTGTCTCTGTGTTACTCACTATATATAATTCCTCTCTTCCTCCCTCTAGTGTCCAGGAGGAACATTCACACCAGGCATTCGCACCTCTAAGGACTTTTCAGATGAGGCTGTGAACTTCATGCGTGCCCATCCCCTCATGTACCACCCTGTGTACCCTATCCACCGCCGCCCCCTGGTGGTGAGGACCGGGGTGGACTACCGCTTCACAGCCCTGGTGGTGGACCAGGTGGAGGCAGTGGACGCCCGATACGAGGTGCTCTTCCTGGGCACAGGTGAGCGTCTCTCTGTCCCAAGGCAGTTGGCTGACTGAAGGATGTTGGAATTTTACGTTTTGTCTTTTGTCCAAATTTGACATGATGACATGATGACATCAGACCTCTGTTGTTCCAGATCGTGGCACAGTCCAAAAGGTCATAGTTTTGCCCAAGGACCAGAGCACCATGGAGGAGCTCACCCTGGAGGAAGTGGAGATTTTCAGGGTATGCCTATATGATTATCTAAATATTGTTTACGTTATTGCAAAAGTCACTAACCACTGTCCTTGGACATTCATTCAATGGTTATGCTCTGTTGATCCTGATATGACACATTACGTTTAATCACAGACTCGTGCTGCAGTCAAAACAATGAAGATATCATCTAAAAGGGTAAGCTGAACTCTCTCTTAATAAACAGGAAATACTAAAGTGATATTGTTGATACTGAGCTCTTGTTTTCATTCTGTCACTATAGCAACAGCTGTACGTGTCATCGGAGGCAGGGCTTACCCAGGTATCTCTGCATCGTTGTGGGGTATACGGGAGGGCCTGCTCTGACTGCTGTCTGGCACGGGACCCTTACTGCGCCTGGGACGGGGAGAGCTGCTCCGCTTTCACCCCTGCCACCAAGAGGTCAAGACCACAACACACACCAACACAACACACACCACAACCCCTAATCTGATATTGACAGGGAAGGAGTGTCATAAAGCTTTATTAGACCTTCACTGTGTCTGTCTGAATAAATGTGTGAATGACTGAATTAATTTCTGTACTTGTGAAATGTGATTGATGAACTCTTTGTCTCTCTCACTCAGGAGGAGCAGAAGACAGGATGTGAAACATGGGGATCCACTGCGACAGTGCAGAGGCTTCAATGCCAAAGGTTAGACAAAACACCTTTTTATCCTTAATCAGAATCAAATAATTAAAACATTAGCAAATAACTGGCATTTAAGATAACCTCCTATCTCTCGCTCTCTGTCTTTCATTCCCTTCCACCTTCAGTGGAGAATCGTCCGAGAGAGACAGTCCAGTTTGGTGTGGAGGGGAGCAGTACCTTTCTGGAGTGTCAGCCTCGCTCTCCTCAGGCCACAGTCAAGTGGCTCTATCAGAGAGAAGGAAGGAGGAAAGCGGTAAGGAGGAAAATGCCTGCATCTATTTCTTCTCTTTGAAAAGAGACCAGTATTATTAAAATATCAAATTCATACCACATTTATAGGTTACACTTGAGCTGTTGGAGCAGTTTACACAAAGGGGATATCCATGTTTGATTGACTGAATAAACATCAGTGAAATGTTTCCTGTAGATATTAACGGTCAGCCATTGTTATTTCAGTTGGAAGAGGAAGAGAAATATTGACATGACCTTTCAGAATTATGGATGTCCTATATCAAGTGATAATGGAAAATATCCATAGAGCAATAGTCAATCACTTTTGAAATACAAATGAGGCACATGTGGACCTTGTTCTCCCCCTCCTCTACCTCCCTTACCTCTCAGCTCAAACGGGACAGAGAGTATCTGAAGACGCCCCACGGGATCCTTCTGAAGTCCCTCAGCCAATCAGATGCCGGACTGTACCACTGCCTGGCCACGGAGAACAACTTCAAACACACGGTGGCCCGGGTGTCGCTGCGCATCCTGGACCGAGACATCGTGCTGGCCCTCACCTCCCCTGACAATGACCCCATGACCTCCAACAGCCCTCCCACAGGACGGGGGGAACAGCAGAGGGTCCTTCCAACCCCGCCTTTCACAGACACCCTGTCCCAGCCGGAGATCAGGCTGATCCACCAGTACTGTCAGTCTTATTGGGAGCAGCTGGGGCTCAAGCAGCAGCAGCCCAAACGCACCTCCAGGAGACACACAGAGAGCCAGGAGACCCAAGGAGGATAGAGGACTGGACCTCCAACACTAGCCAGCCAGGACACTCCTATGGTAGACTAGAGATCCGTGTTTGACACCAAACATGAGTTTCATCTCCTTTTGTACATTGAATCACATGTGATATCGACCCTCACACATCCCAGTATCTCAGTATAGAATGTAATATATTGATGCGTGTATATATCATAGGATCATAATAGATCCATGGTTTATTAATATATATTGATTATTAAATTAACATTTGCCTTTGCACGCTTTATTCGGTTGCAAATGTATACATTTTGCTGTTCAATGTTGAGAGATAATGTTATGGTGTGATGTACATGTATGTATGTATGTATTTGTCTACTAATACCATGTGATATTGTAATTGTGGTGACTCTCTTGTTCTCTCTAACACCTTTGTGACCTATGTTTGTTTGTCTTATAGCTATACAGTATTATAGCTATACAGTATTCTTCGAATTGCGTGCGTGGACAGTGGTGAATTAAGAAGGAAACAAAGGATCTTTCCACAAAACAGATAATATCTACACGTAGAAGAATAAGACGGGAAATCATGTGTGCATAATCTTTGTATTATATAATACTACATTCCAGCAATATCAAATTGTCACTTTTACTGGGAACGGGTCTAAAAAAGACTGTGATGAAGACGTCACAATATTTTCTAATGATATTGAGCAACATACTGTAATGTGTTGTACATACGCAGCATAAGTCCTACACTGGAAAAGTTAATACGATAAATATAAAGATATGTGAGCCCATCAATCCTTTCTCTGTCCTACGTTCTGTTGATTTCTCTCACATTTGGGACTTTCACACAATCCTTATCTGTAGCATTCTTCAGCATTCTTATCTGTAGCATTCTTCACTGGAAGGTGACTCATGTACATCTACATGAGTCACCTTCCAGTCAGCAACTGATACAAAAACACCAACACAAAAGAGACAAACCTGATCAACCAGACTGTGGAGTCCATAGTTACACTGGAAAATAACACAGTAGGGAATGCATTTATCAGTCATCCCATTCATCTTCATCTTCATCATAATACACTCCTTCTTCTTCACTTCCATCTGAAACAGAAGAGAGTTATGTCTGTTATGCAGGGATTTATTTTTAGATCCATGAGGGCGAACCACAATGCATTTGGTTTAATTTACACATTTGTAGATGGAATATAATAAATGAATGAATGAATGGGAGATTAGGATGAGAAGGTGTTTACCAGAGGAGTGGATGACTTTACTCCTCTTCTGCATGACCATCATCAGAGCTCCTACGATGCCCTCTGAGTCTGTCTCGGCAGGCGGAGGTGGCTCTGGACTGTCTTTGACCTGGGACACACAAAGGTTAAAGGTCAGTGATCATGTAAACTGAAAGACAATTTCTGTATTTGAACAACAATGTTTAGTTTACATTTTTGAGCTTCCTCCCCAGGCGGATCTGGTCCAGCAGAGCTCCTTTTCCATCTTCACATTCGCCCCCTCCTGTAGATGCAGGAGCAGGTGGTGGTGGACCTTTACATGGGGGTGTAGGAGGATGGAAGTCTCCAGAGCTCTGGGCTGGGGGAGGCGGGGGAGGCGGTGGAGGAGGTGCTGGGCCTCCTCGTCTGGGGCCGGATGGAGCAGGTGGAGGAGGGGGCGGAGGTGTCAGGGCTCCAGGGCGTAATGGAGGGGGATGGGAGGGGGCTGGGGGCTTTCCTGGTGGAGGGGGCAGGGGGCTGGAGCGACCCCCCATGCTTGGTACGGGGGTTAGAGGACCCTGTCTACCAGGCGGAGGGTGAGGAGGCCCAGGATCTATATGCCATGGGTTGAAAAAAATACCATTTATTGGATTACAAAAAGAGATTGATTTACAGTTAGTTATAAAAAGTGAGGAAGTTGGTAACTCTAGACGGACACTCAGAATGGCACTCACCAGTGTTCATGGCCTTTTTGACTGCCTCCATGCCGCCTGAGTTCTCAATTACTTGCTGGATGAGTTGGGAGGTCTCCTCGTCCTTCAGCTCAGCCTCATTGATCCCAGCACAGGACAACAGCTTCTTCAGGTCAGGGTCCAGGTTGTTGGGATCCCAGCCCACATGACTCACATGTCTGAGGAGGGGAGGGGAGGGGAGAGAGAGGGAGAGGAACATACTCCTGAGTGAATACCTTAGAAAGGTATGAGTGGCATGCTTGGTTTCTATCCGGGTTCGTAAATTAAACAAATTGAGGGCAGACAATTTTATGACAGGTGTCATGTAATTACATGGATTGTGACAGCTTATGAAGGCTTTATGTAACTGCCTGCTTATATGTGTGTGCTTAGTATCCACTCACGTGAACCCACTGGGTGCTCCAATGTCTGCTTTGGAGATTTTACTGCCCTTCTTCTTGTCCTTCTTCTTGTCCTTCTTTCCCTTACTGACAAAGGCAGGTGTGATGGAGCGGTAGCGTGAGGCCTGGATGTCTGGGTTCTGGATGTCTATGGTTGCCATGGAGGTTGAAGTGGAACTCCCAGGTCCTGGATTATAATTGACGTGTACATGTATGAAACACATTGCATGTTTACATATTGGGTCAGTTAGTTATGGTGCCTGAGGTATAACACGTACAATGGGATAAGGGAAACTCACCTTTACCAGGAAGTGGAGGCAGCCCCTCTCTGTCTGTAAGTAAAACACACAGAATAAGAAAATGAAAAGGTTTATTTTGTGATTACTTCAGACAAGTGCATCAAAATGTCTCAGTCTTACCATTGGAAGGCAGAGGGCGCTGTTTCTTCTCCGAGACTGTGAGAAGGAAAGGAACAGGAAACCAGAGGATGCCAGTTTAGGTAATCTCATCACCACCACAACCTTTTCCTTTGAAAAGCCACATCTACCCTCTATGGAACCGCTCCTTACAATATCTGTTATGTTTTCCAGTATCAGAGATATATTAATTCAAATATGACAAACAACAACCACAGCTCACAACAAACCAAATAACTCAACACAATGTTTATGTCGTGGATCCTAGAACAAATGACCTGACCTTGACGGTTTCTCTGGTTTATCTTGTCTTCCACTGCACTTAGGAACGTTTCAGCCTCTTGTTCAATCGCAAAGTTCAGCCCCACTTGGCAGTCCTGCATTGTATTGGAGTGAACTATGACATATCTTGGCATACATTTGGAGAATGACAAATAAAAATCACTCAACTTTGGATTTACAGTCAAGCCATCATCATGAGTATCCAGGGCATATTCATGTTTTGCTTACATCTGAAGAAAATGCGTGGAAGAAGGGTCGGGGGCAGTGGTAGACCATTTGGTTATAGAGCTCCTGCTCCCAGGTCAGCTGTCCTTTCTAGGAGAAAACAACTTTTAGCATAACTGTAGCTTAAACTGACAGTGGACAATATCCTTCAGGCTCTCAACTCATGGTAAACTCAACAGTGGATAAACATAGGATCCTTATCTAGACGGGGTACTATACACACTTTGTGACAACTGCTAATGTATAAATGGTTTTATAAATAAATATGATTGATTGATATTCTCCCTCATTATAGCTGACGTTACATATTCCTGTTACCTTGACATCGAAGAGGCGTATGAAGTAGGAGCGGCGAGAGTTGTCCTTGGCGAAGCAGGCCACTCCAGTGTGCTGCAGACTCCAGCAGGTGGGACTATGTGGCAGGGCCATATACAGCTGCACCACAGCCGTGGCCAGAGACTACACACACACACACACACACACACACACACACACACACACACACACACACACACACACACACACACACACACACACACACACACACACACACACACACACACACACACACACACACACACACACACACACAGTGTATGGAATTAGTTTGTATGTTGGCTCCTGATAAGTGCACATCGGAAAAGTGCAAACTCTATTCAAGTGTAATTTAAATACTGACTGGACATTATTTTACTTACTCTAGATAGTAGATAGGCTGTGCTCAGGTTAAGAGCAAACATTTAGGACAATCGAAAGTCATTGCATTTAGCAAGAGTCGACTGTACAGAGCCAAGTTATGTGTGATACGTGATTACAAGCTGCTGCTTGGTACTCTGTTGTGGTTCGGAAAGTTATTGGGTAATTGCCACAGCAAAGACTTTTTAGATCTTTTGTTAGAATTATCAGCTACCAGCAGGCTTAGGCCTACCTCAGAAACCAGGAAGTACAACTCATATGTGACTGCTGCCTCTAATTCTGTTACCAGAGGAAGTGTTTTACACCAGTATTTCCTGTCACCCATTCATGTCTGTTTGAGACTCTTTATGTACATGCAAAATGTCAGTTAATTGTTTGAATTTCTAACAATAGATCACTTTTAAATTGACCAAATATCCCTATTAAATCAAATGCCATTGCCAATGCACTATATAAAACATAGTAGAGCCACAGTACAAGTGGTTCATTCAGTCCCTGTAAAAGAAAAGGTGAAACAATGATGATGAGGAGGAGGACGCACTGGTGACCAGAAGATTGCCCAATCATATCTTGCTCTATACACAGACGTTGTAAAAAACAGTTGGTCCACAGCCCCGGGGAAATTGGTAAGATATACCAGAACAACCTGTAGTTAGAGGTGCTACATATTCTCTCGACTAAGTACTCTCGGCTGGCAAACGCTACCGGTGTGTCCGTGCCTTTAAAGTTCCCTCATAATCCCATACCAACCTGCAGTAACACACCAACCATATAGTTACACATACCAGACACCCAAACACCAACCAAAGACTCTCCTACATACCAAACACTCAAACACCAGTCATATTGTTTCCTACATACCAACCATCCAAACACCAACCAACCAGTTTTCTAGTACCAATCATCCAACCATATAGCTTCCTACATCCCAAACATCAACCAGATATACCAATCATCCCCTCCCTCTTTGATTCCCAGGAAGGACTTACAGCACACCTCCTCCCCAGGAGGTCCTCCAGACTCTCATTCTCCTGTGGGCTCAGCACAGAGCTGGGACTGTACCCATTAACTCCTTTAGACTTAGATCCCCAACTCATAGTTCCCTCTCAGAATATCCACTTAGTACCAAAGAGGAGCTGATCATTGATGTGCCTGTCTGTCCTCTTCCTCAAACAGGCACTGATTGTTAGTTGTAACAAGTTGAGATGACGCAGGCGGTTTCTCTTCTGCCTTCTACATTGTGTTATATGCACACCAAGACTCAAAGTAGGAAATGGACAATTACATGGTGTTACTTCTATTTCATGGTCTGACTATGAAGTCTTTGTTTACATTTTTTAAAATGGAAAACTCTTCTCATGCACTCAGTTTACTCTACTTAGACCAATATTAAAAAAGAGAACAAACCAGATTCAAACTATTTAATTGCGTGAAACAATTTATTGGACAAATAACAAACAACTACATTTTTAAAAGACCAAATAGAAAAACACAGACTCCATGCTTCTTAAAAATGTCGGTCCATAGTTCAATTGACCACATCGTATACAGGACTCCTCTATTCTGAGCTTCTCTCAGACTTACTCAGAAAAGCTAAAGGTAGCAGATGAGATCATACTACCGACTAACAACGCTGAGGTCAATATTGAGTTTGTGTTGAGTGTACATTTGTTTGTACGATCACACCAATAGCCCTCTCCTTCCCTATTCATGTGCATTCCACGATGACTTGACTTGGAGTTAATTTGATATATGTTTTGGTATGTACCACATGACAGATAAAAATGATATAAAAGTTTTAAATATCCATTGCGAGTTACTCAATATAATATAAATATAGTTCACATAAAAGTTTTAATTAATCAGTCATGAAGAATTGGGAGGGTTATCCCTTCTGGCATTATCACGGCTGATAGCTGCACTTATAGGAAAATGTCTGACTGTGTTATGCTAACATGGAAAAAGCTAACAGGAAGTAACAAACCTAAAGTCAACACACCTAACAATGTGTATGGGCATATGGCAAAAACACTGTACAGATTCTGGATTTGATTTGATTAAAAATAACACACATTCCTTGATGAATAAATGACAAGCATAGAGAAAATTACATAACATAATGTACAATCTTATTTGAAAATAAAAACTTCCCATTAAAGAGAAACAATCTGCAACATGCCAGAATAATAGATTCATAAAAAGAAAAAATCTTTATGTGTAAAGATATCTAATTGAAAATTCAAGGGAGGTAGATTAGGAGTGTAATGATGACTTTGGCAATGATGAAACCATTCATTGGTACACTTAGAACATAAATATCATTACCCTCAGAACCCATTGTCTCTGCGACAACTTTATTAGTGCCTCAAAACAACATACTGAAACCACAGTGTTTTCCACCCTGTACAAGACCTACCACATGGAACATAATGCCATCTTGTGGGGGAATTTTAATGATACATTATTTTCCATTTCCAGCCGAGGCCTTCTTGTTTGGCTATGGTTAAACAATGGGCACGTCGTGGGGGATTTGATGTTTGGGAGAGCTTTGGTTGGCATTTTGCTGGTATTACTGTTTATTGTGGCCTGTTGCTAGTGCCCGCCTCCGCTCCGAGACTCTCCGGACACCCAATCAGTGATGATGAATGACGTACTCATCACCATGAAGACGAAGCCTAACGCAGTAAAGCAGGCAGCCTGCAGAGAGAGAGAGAGAGAGAGAGAGAGGGAGGCAAAAAGAGAGGGATGAGAGCAAATTGATTAATAATCTTGACTGTAATTACTGAAGACTATTTACTGCTACATCACTAAACAAGATGAGACAACAGATTGAGGTTTTACCATAATCTTTGGTATGGATTTTAAAGGCTCTGTTTCTTCAGGAACAATCCTGATGTAGAAGATTCCCGGGAGGATGAAGATCAGGCTGGGTGCAGAGGTTGCCCCTAGGGTGGGCAGGGGGAAGAAGTGGAGGAAAGGAGGAAGTGAGGAATGTAGGGGTGAAGAGGAGGAGGGAGGGGAGGGGTCGAATGTGAACATTTTCAATAGGAACAAAACTATTAGAGGCCATTAAAGTAGCAATCATTTTAGTTTCTACTTTGGATAACAATAGTCTGTGAATCTAAACTAGGTTTGCACTGAAACCACAACCAGTCATTTTACATGTCTCCGTCTCTGCACACTTACCAATGATGCCGAAGATGTCTCGTATGGTGGGCACGAAGATGACCAGTAGGTTGACGATGATGAGGAGACACACGGCGATGGAGATGTGGTGAGCCCAGTGGAAGGGCTTCTCAGGGAACAGCAGCTGTAGCAGGGCCCTGCGGATCTAAAGAAGGGGGAGGAGGGACAGAGAGGTGTCACCAGGCCTGCATCACACACCATGACTTTGTCCATATGGGATCTCAGGAGAAGCAGGTCAAATATGTTCTTGAAACCTGTTAGCCAATTAGCGATCTAGCAGGAGGGTCTTGAGGGGTCTAGAGCTTAATTATCCTCATGCTCATACTGCAGTAACTTCAGTGCTTATTTTGGAATAAAGATTCATTCTTGTAACATTACTGGGCCCTTCAAGCCAATAGAAGAATACATAAACACAAGCCAGCGCACTCATACTATTCAGGGCTGCATGATAGACTTGAGTCTCACCGGAAAGAGTACAACAGGAACAGTAAGAGTGACAGCAACCAGCACCGCCATACGCACACACAGGATCAGGGTGTCCAAGGGGTCCACTTTTATGTATGTATGAAGGAGCTCTGTCTCTACTCCACCTAAAACACAGAGGAACAGAGAATGGTGGTTAAGACACAGATGCCTTAAAAAGATCATAACCATAAAGATAAGTTAATTTACCAGTTCTCCAATTCCTGACTTCTCAATATGGTAGCAACATGGTATCAAAATTAGTAAACAGTCTGAACATAATAAGTACTTCAACATTCTCATTGCTTCAGGAGCAGTGTCTTACCAAAGAAGGTGAGGTAACCGAAGAGAGCGGTTAGCCCGTACATGACGAACATGGCCAGAATGGAGATGTTGGCAACCGTCTGCATGCGTTTCTTGGTGGCACTAAGGTCAAAGTGGACAGACAGAGATACAGTCATTCAGCCAGACTCATTGGCATCAATAATCTTTCTTCTGAGGGCCTCAGGTCTTTTGATCTTTGAATGATGTGTTATCACACACCCATATGGTTAAGACCAAACCAGACCAATTTTCTTATCTTTATGGAAGGCTGGACCCTTCTAAGTTTCTCTCTAATGTTTTCTAATCATTTGCACTTGTTTTGGTACCCCTAATTCTAATTTTAGCCATTTTATGTGATGGTTAAGGTAGGGGTGTACTAACTTTTTCCCCATAAGGAAAAGTCATTTTTGTTTATTTTAAGTGCATAACATTTTCAACGTTTTCTTTTGTGTGTGATTTGTTAAATTGGGTAACCTTTATCTGTCAATAGTGTTGAAATGAATATTACATATCCATCTGTCCAAATATGTTAAAAAATTATAATAAAAGAGAACTTTCCAGGGGGTGTACTTATTTTTTAACATGACTGTAGCTGAATTTGGCAGTAATTATATGTGAGTGAACCATGTGGATATGTGTTGCATCTTTACATTGTGTCAAGTCATGACTTACTCTCGTAGCTCTGTGTAGATGGGAAGCACCTCAGGATGGCAGACAAAAGCGAAAGCCAGAATGGGGATGGTATATGCTGTCTGAAAACAAAACAGAATTAAATGGTTAAAAACTACAAAAACAGAACTTGCAGCTCATTGGACTATAATAAACACATTCTGTATATTTTGCCACAACAAATCTTCAACTCCATACAGTATTACCATTATCTTATTTAATTTTAAATATAATATCTGACTGTATAACTTGTCTTTCTCTCTGACCTGTGTGTTGATGGTGAAGGACTGTGGTTCACAGAAGTCCACATCAGAGGTGATGTACGCTGGGGAGACGAATGAGTGGTTATCATGACTCTCCCCCAGGACGTACGCTGAGTGGTTATCATGACTGGTTATCTTCTCCAGTGGACATGGGATGTTGAACTTCTTATAGATCACCTAGTGGGAGGGACCAGATGACTGTTTAGTCAGGCACTGATGTATTGACTAGTCTGGTCCCAGGTCTGTTTGTGCCGTATAGCCAACTTGTACGATCGTTGACCATTACAACCATGGGAGTTGGCAAGACAGCACAAGCAGATCTGGGACCAGGCTATGTATTGAAATATGTTGCTTGGTTGATTGGTTAGAAGGTTGACAAAGAAGGCTCACAGAGATGAGGAAGAAAACCATACAGGAGAGAGAGAAGCCACTGGTGTAGCCCAGGTACCCTGTGAAGTAATGACAAGAACACACTGTGTAAAAATAGAGCCATGTCATGTTACTCTGTGAATGTATCACTATCATTACTAGCATGCTACAAAAAGTATGAAATATGACAAACGGAGAACGAAAAATATTAAAATGTAGACGAGAGAAATTTGGGATAGTGGAAACATACCAAGGTGTCGCATGAGTGAGAGTGGAAAAATGATGATGACGCTTACGATGATGATCAGGTACTTTCCATTTAAGTACCACTCTCTGACAGACAGCAGAAACATTAGACAACATAGAACAGGTCAACCTTCATATCAATCCATCAAATAACACTTCAAAGACCCTGTTTTATAGCCTACATAATGAAATAACAGTAACAACTGCCCTCTAGAGACACTTACCCAGTATTTTCCATCAGGCCCAGAAAGGCTTGCAGGACTAACGGGAGCTCAGACTTCACAATGAAAAGGTAGCTGGACATCGCTATGGGAAACGGAAAACAAAACGCCTTAACAAACACACACACACACACACACACACACTATAACGGAAGCCTTTTCAATGACACGGGTACTTGCACTTAAGTGAGTACATGCGTACATGAGACTTTTAATAACATAAGTCAATCATGGCCTGACTGTCACATACTATACTGTACCTCCAATGTTGTGCATGGTGATGATGGAGCCAGCCAACACTTTGCCTGGTTGTCCAAAGGCACGGTGCCCTAGCTGCTCATAGGCACGGATGCCTGAAAGAATACACACACATGTGTGTTAATATTGTCTCTGTGGTTGTTACTTTCAGGCGAACCATGACATCCTTTAGCGTATTGTAGTTCCTTGGACATATTTAGTAACGGTAGGCTATACTACAAACGTTCTTGGTTTCAATAAAGAGATGGGTATCTTGGGGAAACACCAGCATCTTACCTACAACTCCTGCACTTCTCAGGAGGAGGTGGATGGAATAGGCTGACAAAATGGCAATGCATAGCAACAGGATACTGAAAAAAACACACACATCAATCAGAACACTGATCTCGTAACAGGGTAAAGCTCTGTAATCAGTCTAATTAGCTAAATCAACATATCAGTACTACATTTGGCATGGCCTCAATGCCTCAGTAGTCTCGCGGATCCAGACAGCTTAACGGCTGGAGTTGAGGCTAATGACTCAGTAACTCTTGTCGCTGACCCAATTTCTCTCGCTGTTGTACTACTACAGTACACCTAGGCTATATGAATGACCATCACAAGTGTGATTTGTTTGTGATGCACAGCTCACTGGCCTGCCAGTCCACCCTCCCCCTTCCCAATGGACATACAGGACTGATCCAGGCAGACCTGCCTTTGATCTGATCTGATCACTACAACCTATTTATAACCACAAATCTGATTTAGGAGAGCAGCGTGTGTATGAGCACTAATATACACACAGTGATAGGCCAGCCCACATACTGAGACACAGGAAGCGACTGCGAACACACACAAACGGTGACACGGATGCTTAACACAGATCAGGCTAAACCGTATCCTTCGATCACCCCTTGTGTGTGCATCCTTGGCTCCACCCATCTAACAAGCATGTGACTAGTAGAGTTTATACTGGTAAGTGAACAGGTTATACACTCAACAGACTTCTCAATAATGTACACACATGCACCCAGAAAGTCACACCCAAAATAGCCCTAATGTTTTCTTGTAAAACAAACAAATGTTTCCCTTGATGGATCTGCTGGCGAGCACTGGGTCTGGTATGGCCTGGATAGTGTATTCATCAGCTGTGATGACACTATAAACACATTCTTTAACCCTATTGGGTAAATAGCCTGGACCCAGACACACACAGATCTGTCTGATCTGAGGTCATGGTAGGACTGTGACATCAAACCTTAAGGAACCACAGTGATATTGCCAAAGAAGGAGGACTAGTGCGACTTGTGTTGTGTTGGCATGGTAACTTACAGGAAGAGGACAATTCCGGTGTTTGACATGGCGTACGCTAGTCCCAGAATTCCACTGCCCATGATGGCATTGCTGAGATTAAAGATGGACATTCCAAATGATGTCTTTCCCTGAAACTACGGTTGGAAAGAAAGGAAAGAATCACACATTCAGAAACGGCTGTAGAACATCTAGTTGTAGTTGACATTTTCTCTTATACCTGTGTAGTAACAATGTAAACACTCTAGTAACAAGAGACTCATGCTCACACGTTTGACCTTTGAACTAAGTCTGAGCACTCACATCAGTGAACTGAGGTGCCTTTATTCCTGGGCTCTTCCCTGGCAGGAACTCATCTCGCTCTGCCATGAACTCCAGTCCATCAAACCTAGAGAGAAAATAAACACATTTAGAAACAAGAAAGCTGTGGTATCACTGTGACACAACTCACGTATACAAAGATGAATTAGTATGCAAAATTGCATGTTCATTACCCATCCATTAGCATTGCTGTGAGTAATGGAATGCAGACAAGTAGCCTGTTGATGCACTTGTGTGTTCAGTGTTAGGGTATCTGGTGTAGCAAGAGACTTACCCATTTTCAAAATTGAGCTTATCTGGACCGAGGTCCCTGCTATGTTGCCCGTTCATCTTTTGGAGCTCCATACTTCTCCCTACATCCATGGCTGTGCTGGGAATGAAGATCCTGTGTACTACGGAAGAGCCAAGTCTCAAATGCAACCTATGGAAATAAAGAAAACTGATTTTAAATTCTGCCTCAGATTGTTCTTCTGTAATATTTGATGGGGCTTCTAAAGACATTTCACTGATGCTGATGATTACACATGGTGCCATCAATCACTAGCCTAATTCTAATAAAAGTAATGTTAAACACTGTGTCGCTGATTGTCTCAACGGAGGTGTGGCCTGGAGAGCTGGAGGGGAGGTGGCTCTCCAGGCCACGCACCCTTACGGATGTCCCACCCCCCCCTTTGCACACGACTCCTCCGTTGAGACAATCAGCGACCCCCTCCCCGCTCCCTCTGGACTGTTCTGCAACACCTCCCTTCCCTGTGTGGAATACTCCAGCGCCGCTTCAACCTTAGCCTGAGCCTGGAAAGGGTCCCTGTGCTCTGGAAAACATCCTGCCAGGTCCCAGTGAAGAAGGTGCCCCCCACTGTCCTGAATGACTTCAGACCTGTAGCGCTAACATCCTACATCATGAAGACCCTGGAAAGGTTAGTCCTCGCTCCCCTCAGACCCCTGGTGTGTACATCACTGGACCCCCTGCAGTTTTCATACCAACGCAACATCGGGTTGGATGATGCAATCATCTACCTTCTGCAGAGGGCCTACTCTCACCTGGACAACGTAGGTTGCACTGTGAGAGTTATGCTTTTTTACTTCTCCAGTGCCTTCAACACCATTCAGCCCCTGCTACTGGGTGAGAAGATGAGGAGGATGAAAGTGGAAGCACCCTTAGTCTCCTGAGTTACGGACTACCTGACCAGTAGGCCACAATTTGTGCGGCTACAGAGCTGTGTGTCAGAACGGGCAGTGAGCAACACAGGGGCCCCCCAGGGAACGGTCCTTTCCTCCTTCCTGTTCACCCTCTACACCTCAGACTTCAGATATAACTCTGAAACATGCCACCTACAGAAGTTCTCAGATGACTCCGCAATTGTAGGGTACATCAGGGGTGGGCAGGAGGAGGAGTACAGGAGCACAATCAATGAGCAGAACCACCTTCAGCTCAACATCAGCAAAACAAAGGAGTGGTGGTGGACTTCAGGTGAACCAAGGCCCAACCGACTGCAATCCCTATTTTATTTTTTTATTTTATTTCACCTTTATTTAACCAGGTAGGTCAGTTGAGAACAAGTTCTCATTTGCAACTGCGACCTGGCCAAGACAAAGCAAGGCAGTGAGACAAAAAACAACACAGAGTTACACATAGGAAATAAACAAACGTACAGTCAATAACACAATAGAAAATCTATATACAGAGTGCAAATGTAGTGCAAAATGCAGTAAGGTTAGGAAGACAATAAATAGGCCATAGTGGCAAAATAAATTACAGATTAGCATTATCACTGGAATGATGGAATGTGCAAATGATGATGTGCAAATAGAGATACTGGAGTACAGTAAAAAAAAAAACGAATATGAGGATGAGGTAGTAGGATGGGCTATTTACAGAAGGGCTATATACAGGTGCAGTGATCGATAAGCAGCTTTGACAGCTGATGCTTAAAGTTAGTGAGGGAGATAGGAGCCTCTAGCTTCAAGGATTTTTGCAATTCGTTCCAGTCATTGGCAGCAGAGAATTGGAAGGAATGGCGGCCAAAGGAGGTGTTGGCTTTGGGGGTGGCCAGTGAGATATACCTGCTGGAGCGCATGCTACGGGTAGGTGTTGCTATGGTGACCAGCGAGCTGAGATAAGGCGGGGATTTACCTAATAAAGACTTATAGATGACCTGGAGCCAGTGGGTTTGGCGACGAATATGTAGTGAGGGCCAGCCAACGAGAGAATACAGGTCGCAGTGGTGGGTAGTATATGGGGCTTTGGTAACAAAACGGATGGCACTGTGATAGACTACATCCAATTTGCTGAATAGAGTGTGGAGGCTATTTTGTAAATGACATCGCCAAAGTCAAGGATCGGTAGGATGGTAAGTTTTACAAGGGCATGTTTGGCAGCATGAGTGAAGGAGGCTTTGTTGCGAAATAGGAAGCCGATTCTAGATTTTATTTTGGATTGGAGATGGTTAATGTGAGTCTGGAAGTTGAGTTTACACTCTAACCAGACGCCTAGGTATTTGAAGTTGTCCACATATTCTAAGTCAGACCCGTCGAGAGTAGTGATGATAGTCCGGTGGGCGGGTGCAGGCAACGTTCTATTGAAGAGCATGCATTTAGTCTTACTAGCATTTAAGAGCAGTTGGAGGCCACGGAAGGAGTGTTGTATGGCATTGAAGCTTGTTTGAAGGTTAGTTAACACAGTGTCCAAAGAGGGGCCAGATGTATACAGAATGGTGTCGTCTGCGTAGAGATGGATCAGAGAGTCACCAGCAGCGAGAGCGACATCATTGATGTATATAGAGAATAGGGTTGGCCCAAGAATTGAACCCTGTGGCACCCCGATAGAGACTGCCAGGGGACCGGACAGCAGGCCCTCCGATTTTACGCACTGAACTCTGTCTGAGAAGTAGTTGGAGAACCAGGCGAGGCAGTCACTTGAGAAACCAAGGCTGTTGAGTCTGCCAATAAGAATGTGGTGATTGACAGAGTCGAAAGCTTTGGCCAGGTCGATGAAGACGGCTGCACAGTACTGTCTTCTGTCGATGGCGGTTATGATATCGTTAAGTACCTTGAGCGTAGCTGAGGTGCACCCATGACCAGCTCGGAAACCAGATTGCATAGCAGAGAAGGTACGGTGGGATTCGAAAAAGTCAGTGATCTGTTTATTAACTTGGCTTTAGAAAGGCAGGGCAGGATGGATATAGGTCTATAACAGTTTGGGTCTAGAGTGTCTAGAGTGTCTCCCCCTTTGAAGAGGGGGATGACCGCGGCAGCTTTCCAATCTCTAGTGATCTCAGACGAGAGAGTGGGGCAGGTTGCTGCGGGGGGTACAGAGCTGTTGGCCGGAGTAGATGTAGCCAGGTGGAAAGCATGGCCAACCGTAGCAAAAATGCTTGTTGAAATTTTCGATTATTGTGAATTTATCGGTGGTGACAGTGTTTCCTAGCCTCAATGCAGTGGGCAACTGGGAGGAGATGCTCTTATTCTCCATAGACTTTACAGTGTCCCAGAACTTTTTGGAATTAGTACTACAGGATGCAAATTTCTGTTTGAAAAAGCTGGCCTTTGCTTTTCTAACCGACTGTGTATATTTGTTCCTGGTTTCCCTGAAAAGTTTCATATCGCAGGGGCTATTTGATGCTAATGTAGTGCGCCACAGGATGTTTTTGTGTTGGTCAAGGGCAGTCAAGTCTGGGGTGAACCAAGGGCTATATCTATTCTTAGTTCTACGTTTTTTGAAAGGGGCATGCTTATTTAGGATGGTGAGGAAAGCACTTTTAAAGAACAACCAGGCATCATCTACTGACGGGATGAGGTCAATATCCTTCCAGGATACCCGGGCCAGATCGATTAGAAAGGCCTGCTCGTAGAAGTGTTTTAGGGAGCGTTTGACAGTGATAAGGGGTGGTCGTTTGACCGCGGACCGATTACGAACGCAGGCAATGAGGCAGTGATCGCTGAGATCCTGGTTGAAAACATAGGAGGTGTAAATGGAGGGCAAGTTGGTCAGAATGATATCTATGATAGTACCCATGTTTATGGATTTAGTGTTGTACCTGGTGGGTTCCTTGATAATTTATGTGAGATTGAGGCCATCTATCTTAGATTGAAGAACAGCCGGGGCGCTAAGCATATCCCAGTTTAAATCACCTAACAGTACAAACTCTGAAGATAGATGGGGGGCAATCAATTCACATATGGTGTCCAGGGCACAGCTGGGGGCTGAGGGGGGTCTGTAACAGGCAGCAACAGTGAGAGACTTATTTCTGGAAAGGTGGATTTTTAAGAGTAGAAGCTCAAACTGTTTGGGCACAGACCTGGACAGTATGACAGAACTCTGCAGGTTATCTGCAGTAGATTGCAACTCCACCTCCTTTGGCAGTTCTATCTTGACGGGAAATATTGTAGTTGTAATAAAGATACTCATGAAGGATAACTGTCTGACAGTCTATATTTGGCTCTTAGAATGAATAAGAAATTGTTGGGTTGTGCAGACAGAAAGTCTGTTGTGGAAAGGAGAGATGTAATGTGGTGTGATGACATGAATAGAACAGCTGATCTCAGGACAGACCTAATGACATGAATAAAGTCATGATGACACTGGAGTTAGCCTAAACTCTCCTGACCATGGATGCAGTCACTAGGCTTCACATGACTAGGTAAAGGAAAGGCCACTGGGTTCGGAGAGAAACGCAGGACTGAGAACACAATGCACGACCTTTTAAGATATTTTTTATCCAGAAATATAATCTAGGTTGCATGAAGGGCTGTTGAAGCATGGGAGGGGGGGGGGAAATGTAAAGTTATTTAAAGCTTATGTGCCAGGAAAGGCTTTAAATAACAAATGCTGTCTAAAGACTTAATGTTGTGCTAATCTTCTCTGTGCAACACAAAGCAAACATGGAGCGTAGTTTCTGTGTTCACAGTTCACACTCCCTAGTCTCACTGCCACTGTGTCATGGGTCCCCTAGTCTTCGTCCCAAATGGGAGCTTATTCCCTATAGTGGACTACTTTTGACCAGGGCCTTATGGCATTGGTAAAAGTAGTGCACAATGTAGGGAATAGGGTTCCATTTGAGACGCAGACCCTAAACTCTCAACTCTCTGCTCTCTCTGAGGGTCAAGCTGCCCTCTGATCGCAAACCCCTGGGGACTGACTGATAAGGCACTTCACATGAATCTCATTGGCCTTTCTATACTCCTTACTAATCATTGAAAAATCTCTATTCACCAGAAACAGAGCATGTTACTGGCTGTGGTTCAACAGTGGTAATTTATTATAGGCTGTTGTGAAAATACAGCCCTATGAACCTGGTTTCATAGCTTCAGGGAAAACCTTCCCCCAAATGGTAGTCCAAACCAAATAACCAATAACACAACCAACAAGGTGCTGGATTGGTCTCTAGTGTCTAACCTAAACGGTTTGCTACCAGTTCTGTTTTAGAGGAGTTTGGCTTTAAATCACCCAAGGATTATAAAACAACTACATATGAAACAAAGTTGCTTTAACTTACAAACATAGCTCATAACCTATTCCTCTAAATAGCTGTTGCCAAAATATGACAATACAGCATATAGTCTAAGTGAAAAGTTGATAAAACAGTAGCTTATACTACCAGTTTACTAAGCCTTTAAGTCATAGACCTGAGTAGAACAGACCATCAGTGTGTCATGAGCCTCTCAGTCCACCACCGTAGCAGTGCTGTGCTTCAGACTCCCACCACATGGCCCTTGTCTGATGCAAAACTGCCTCTATTGACAGTTGCCCTTCCCTTGTTTCAACAGCTCACACACTACTACAACACACTACTACTCACAAAGCTACTTACCCAGATAGTGGAGAGGAAATTCTGTTTCCTTTTACCCTAGGGTGGGTGTCCTTTTCGAATCCACTGTCTGTGTTGATATCCACTGAGGACTTTTTTCCCTCTCTAAAGCTCCTTGGGCTGAGGAAGGGAGACAGAGAGAAAGCTTAGGACAGGCTTGAGAGAGAGAGAGAGAGAGAGAGAGAGAGAGAGAGAGAGAGAGAGAGAGAGAGAGAGAGAGAGAGAGAGAGAGAGAGAGAGAGAGAGAGAGAGAGAGAGAGAGAGAGAGAGAGAGAGAGAGAGAGAGAGATAACACACCTCCCCTATTTAACCCTTTGTTAAACCTGTCGGTCAGATAATATTGAGTTATAGTCTGGTTGTGAATGAAATATAGTGGTAGCTACATGTCTACATTCAGATCATGTTTAACTTGATGGATGTCAGCAAAACTTTTACTGTATGTTTTTAATATTTATGGCCCCAAACTATGAAACAAAATGGAAGCAAACAGTACAGTATAATAATGTGTAGCCATCTCTCTATCTCCATAGTAATACTATCAAAATTAGTAGTAGGGGGTGGCTATTTAACGGCTATTGCCATTTGAGGTATTCTGAAAGAAAGCTTGGGTGGTACTGGGTAGACGGGATCAGCGAAGGAGTTGCATCCTGCTTGATTCAAGGCCACAGCGCCTTAATTAGCTTAGGAGATAAGTGCTTTTTTTAAGGTTACCTGCATGTGCTTCTGCTTTAAGACTGTAAACATTCCAAACACTAACACTATATCATGTGCCTGAACACCAGTTAGGTCTATATAGGACAGAGACAGGCAGTGTTGAACTGAATAAATAGGAAATTGTCAAACAATCATTGGGTTCTGCTTAGGAGAATCCCCACTCTCATTGAGCCTAATGTTTACACTCATAGAAAGATGTGTAGTAAAATACATACAAAATGTAGGCCACTAGTTGTTCAAAGGGGGTTTGACCATGTCTATTCTGTCTATGTTCTGGTTTGTTAATAAAGTTAAAACTAAGTCAGTTAGATATAGTGCATTCGGAAAGTATTCAGACCCCTTGACTTTTTCCACATTTTGTTACAGCCTTCATCTAAAATGGATTAAATTGTAGTTTTTCCTCATCAATCTACACACAATACCCCATAATGACAAAGCAAAAACATTGTAATTTATTTGAGCAAACTAAAATATCACATTTACATAAGTATTCAGATCCTTTACTCAGTACTTTATTAAAGCACCAGCGATTACAGCCTTCTTGGGTATGACACTACAAGCTTGGCACACCTGTATTTGGGGAGTTTCTCCCATTCTTCTCTGCAGATCCCCTCAAGCTCTTTCAGGTTGGATGGGGAGCGTCACTGCACAGCTATTTTCAGGTCTCTCTAGAGATGTTCGATCGGGTTCAAGTCCGGGCTCTGGCTGGGCTACTCAAGGACATTCTGAGACTTGTCCCGAAACCACTTGGCTGTTTGCTTAGGGTCGTTGTCCTGTTGGAAGGTGAACCCTCGCCCCAGACTGAGGTCCTGACTGCTCTGGAGCAGGTTTTCATCAAGGACCTCTCTGTCCTTTGCTCCGTTCGACTTTCCCTCGATCCTGACTAGTCTGCCAGTCCCTGACACCACCATCCTTCACCGAGGAGATGGTGTCAGGTTTCCTCCAGACGTGACGCTTGGCATTCAGGCCAAAGAATTCAATCATGGTTTCATCAGACCAGGAATATTGTTTCTCATGGTCTGAGAGTCCTGTAGTTGCCTTTTGGTAAACTCCAAGTGGGCTGTCATGTGCCTTTTACTGAGGAATGGCTTCCGTCTGGCCACTCTACCATAAAGGCCTGATTGGTGGAGTGCTGCAGAGATGGTTGTCCTTCTGGAAGGTTCTCCCATCTCCACAGAGGAACTCTGGAGCTCCGTCAGAGTGACCATTGGGTACTTGGTCACCTCCTTGACCAAGACCCTTCTCCCCCGATTACTCAGTTTGACCGGGCGGCCAGCTCTAGGAACAGTCTTGGTGGTTCCTAACTTCTTCCATTTAAGAATGATGGAGGCCACTGTGTTCTTGGGGACCTTCAACAATGCAGAACAGTTTTGGTACCCTTCCCCAGATCAGTGCATCTACACTAGGGCTGTCCAACCCTGTTCCTGGAGAGCTAACCTCCTGTAGATTTTCACTCCATCCCCTGTTGTAACCAACTTGATTCAGCTTTTCAACCAGCTAATTATTAGAATCAGGTGCGCTAGATGAGGGTTGGAGGGAAAACCTACAGGACGGTAGCTCTCCAGGAACAGGGTTGGGGAGCCCTGCTCTACACAATCCTGTCTCTGCGCTCTATGGATAATTCCTTCGACCTCAGTTAACATGCACTGTCAACGGTGGGACCTTATACAGAAAGGTGTGTGCTTTTCCAAATCATGTCCAATCAATTGAATTTACCACAGGTGGACTCCAATCAAGTTGTAGAAACATCTCAAGGATGATCAATGGAAACAGGATGTACCTGAGCTCAATTTCGAGTCTCATAGCAAAAAGTATAAATACTTATGTAAATAAAGTGAAGAGGTCTGGATACTTTCAGAATGCACTGTATCTGCAGTAATAGAAAATGATAGTGTTTCACAATGTAAAAAAAATATGTTTTTGGGCCCCTGATAAAGATTGTTTAGCCTTCCTATTGGTCAACAGAAGCTGGACCGGCTCTTGTTGTCAAATTGGCAGGTTGCACCCCCACCTCTCTTCCCCCAGTGTCACTCAGAGGCATGGTTATCTAATCACAAGCAGAATCATCAATGGCAGAAATTGTCCTGCCCTTACCTGGTTGCGAAAATTCTATAATGCTTGTCTAATTTCAGTTTATGTGACAAAACAAGAAATTCATAGTGTAGAGAATTCTTGTACTATCTAAATCACTGTGAAATACATTTAAAATAATAAAGAAATATCGTATTTTCAACTGTTTGAAAGTCGTGTACAACACCTAAAGTAAAAAGACCCCTACCATTATTTTATTTAACCTTTATTTAACTAGGCAAGTTAGTAAAGAACAAATGCTTATTTACAATGATGGCCTACCCCGGCCTCCCCTAACCCGGACAACACTGGGCCTGCAGTGATGCCTCTAGCACTGAGATGCAGTGCCTTATACCATTGCGCCACTCAGGAGCCATTAGCCTAGCTGATTTCTAAAATTCTAAATTGTTCAGCCAATTTCAGTTAATGTGTAATTGAATCAGGGGACAGAATCATTGTATCATTATTGTATCACTGTGAAATATATTTTCGATAATGGAAAATATTGTATTTTCTGCTGTTTGGTTTCCAGTAGATTCCACAGCCACAGTCTCCACTGTGTTGAGGGGAAATGGGAGCAGGGGTGAGTTGTTTATAGTCAGCTTAAGTGTAGTTGCAAGTCGCCTAGTTACACATACTATCTTTAAAACAGACTTCTATTTTTGTAGTTCATTATTTTCTTTGTCAAGAATTTGTGATAATGGAACCAATGACCTATGCAATATATGGTATTGGAACAAACAGATGGGGTCACTGTTACCAGGGGACACAAGGTCACTGTGGGCTCTCTTTTTTAAAAAGGAATTATGTGGCTATTTTGTTCAGATGGAAACAGGTTTGCCACGTCCGCGGTTGGGCAACTTTCAAATCGATGTCGCGGTTAAAAATGTATTGTGAGCTATGGCAACTTCTTAAAAATATATATTTATTTCAAGGCAGTCTCTGAGCGAATGAGAGAGTGAGTGGTGGGGAGTGCTAGGGCCTGAGGGGTGTGTATGCGTTGAGACTGAGCACTGCAGCCGACAGCTGAGTCACGTGAGTGAGAGGAGCCAGAGCACGTGCGCACGTTGTGACAACTTTTTACCAGTTGTACAGTGGGGCAAAAAAGTATTTAGTCAGCCACCAATTGTGCAAGTTCTCCCACTTAAAAAGATGAGAGAGGCCTGTAATTTTCATCATAGGTACACTTCAAATATGAGAAGAAAAAAAATCCAGAAAATCACATTGTAGGATTTTTAATGAATTTATTTGCAAATTATGGTGGAAAATAAGTATTTGGTCATCTACAAACAAGCAGGATTTCTGGCTCTCACAGACCTGTAACTTCTTCTTTAAGAGTCTCCTCTGTCCTCCACTCGTTACCTGTATTAATGGCACCTGTTTGAACTTGTTATCAGTATAAAAGACACCTGTCCACAACCTCAAACAGTCACACTCCAAACTCCACTATGGCCAAGACCAAAGAGCTGTCAAAGGACACCAGAAACAAAATTGTAGACCTGCACCAGGCTGGGAAGACTGAATCTGCAATAGGTAAGCAGCTTGGTGTGAAGAAATCAACTGTGGGAGCAATTATTAGGAAATGGAAGACATACAAGACCACTGATAATCTCCCTCGATCTGGGGCTCCACGCAAGATCTCACCCCGGGGTCAAAATGATCACAAGAACGGTGAGCAAAAATCCCAGAACCACATGGGGGGACCTAGTGAATGACCTGCAGAGAGCTGGGACCAAAGTAACAAAGGCTACCATCAGTAACACACTACGCTGCCAGGGAACACACTACGCCGCCATCCTGCAGTGCCAGACGTGTCCCCCTGCTTAAGCCAGTACATGTCCAGGCCCGTCTGAAGTTTGCTAGAGAGCATTTGGATGATCCAGAAGAGGATTGGGAGAATGTCATATGGTCAGATGAAACCAAAATATAACTTTTTGGTAAAAACTCAACTCGTCGTGTTTGGAGGAGAAAGAATGCTGAGTTGCATCCAAAGAACACCATACCTACTGTGAAGCATGGGGGTGGAAACATCATGCTTTGGGGCTGTTTTTCTGCAAAGGGACCAGGACGACTGATCCGTGTAAAGGAAAGAATGAATGGGGCCATGTATCGTGAGATTTTGAGTGAAAACCTCCTTCCATCAGCAAGGGCATTGAAGATGAAACGTGGCTGGGTCTTTCAGCATGACAATGATCCCAAACACACCGCCCGGGCAACGAAGGAGTGGCTTCGTAAGAAGCATTTCAAGGTCCTGGAGTGGCCTAGCCAGTCTCCAGAACTCAACCCCATAGAAAATCTTTGGAGGGAGTTGAAAGTCCGTGTTGCCCAGCGACAGCCCCGAAACATCACTGCTCTAGAGGAGATCTGCATGGAGGAATGGGCCAAAATACCAGCAACAGTGTGTGAAAACCTTGTGAAGACTTACAGAAAACGTTTGACCTCTGTCATTGCCAACAAAGGGTATATAACAAAGTATTGAGATAAACTTTTGTTATTGACCAAATACTTATTTTCCACCATAATTTGCAAATAAATTCATTAAAAATCCTACAATGTGATTTTCTGGATTTTTTTTCTCATTTTGTCTCTCATAGTTGAAGTGTACCTATGATGAAAATTACAGGCCTCTCTCATCTTTTTAAGTGGGAGAACTTGCACAATTGGTGGCTGACTAAATACTTTTTTGCCCCACTGTATGTAGAATATTTAGGTTGTCATTATGGACACACTTATCCAACTCCTTTTCCATAAAACATATTAACGCACTATAACTGATGCGCATCAACAAATAAAGGTGACAAAGCACAGGAAATCGCTCGGAGGTGTCGACTTTGCTTATGGAAAACCATATGAAGCAAAGGGTTTTATGCATGATCAGTGCTTTGCGAGTGGACTAAAACGTTAACTTACTTAACGTTAGATAACTCCAGGCATTCCGTTGTTTAATAATCTAACATCAACACTGATTACATGATTACATATACAAATGACAAAGTGACCCAAGGACGTTACCGCAGTGAATTCACTTAAGTTAGAAAAGAGCGTCTTGTCTGCGTGTGGTCACGCATATCGGCATTCAGCAAACAAGTTGATGAAACTGTGTGTTTCTATGGGAGTGCAAGCAAACATTTATTTTGAAACCTCCTGACAACATTTAGAAACGTTGGCCAGTGGTACCCTTTCATACGTGTCAAACAGTACCAAATCTCAAACTATTGGCAACTTTGGAATATGTTTCAAATGCATTCATTTTAAAATGTTTATTTAGGAATGTTGAGAGAACGTTGTTACAACGTTTGTTTTTGCAACACCAATATACAATCTTTCCCAACCAAGTCCAACGTTGGTTTAGGTTCCAGGAACGTTTTGTGCTACCTGGGTTACCACAAAATCTCTGATATTCTTGTTGAATGTCAATTTGAACTAAGCAAACTGCTAAATCGTTAATCTTACATCTTGCCTAGGCTACTGTGTAGGCTATCTGAAATTAGATGTAGGCCTATCAGGGGCTATAGGCTACCTGCATCTAGCTAACCAAACCATGGCAAAGTTTAATTTACCTAGGCCTAGCCTATGTCTATTGAAATGAAAAGTCAATCTCCCAAACTGGCCATTTATAACGGATTGTAGTCTTAACATCTGCCACATAATAAAGGCACAATTGCCAGAAAATTTTGAATTTTAGTAAAGGGCTAGTTTTGAGTAGTCATTGGTCTAGAAATGTTTGCTAGACCTGGCAACCCTGGATGAAAATGATTGAATCTGGGTTTGCATGATCCTGTAGATCAATACTTTGGAAAGTAATGAATGATCCCAACCTGAGTAGCCGCTTAGTCCACGACTGAAGCTGAAATAGGAGTTATAACCTTCGTTAGGAGTTATAAACTTCAACAACAGCAGTCCTCTCACCCAGCAGGTCTCCTTTCACAGACAAACACAGAATGACAGATACAGTCAGTGGCAACCAGTCATTTGTTGTTGTTGTTTTTTTGGGGGGGGGGCTTGCTTGTTTTGCATGTTATTTGGCATTAATACGTGTCACATATCAGTTTGCAAACAATGTAAAACAAATATATATAATTGATTTAATAAAGCTGCATACAAACATGGTCTCTTTTTTGTTTTCTTGTGTAAGGCAGCTCCAAAATGCAGGTGTTTCAGCCTAGCTCAGTGCTTTCTATGGTGTTGGGGCAAGCGATAGAGTTACATTAGAAGTGCCCATCCAAGAAGATAAAAATACGTAAAATCACATTATATCTACAGTAGCTTTGATTGGACTGATCATGTCAACATCATACTTTAGCTAGCAGTTATCATCATGAATCAAGTCGACAATCTACTGGCGAATCATTTTTAATCATTGTCATATGAAGAGAAATAATGAAGAGAAATTATAAATAAAACGCATCGGTGCTCATCGGCCATTGGACATCGCAAATTGGGTTGGAAGGAATCAGTAGCTAACTCCAAGCATTGCAAAGCAATCATTAGCCTGCTATTCAGTGGAGTGGCTGTGTGGTCCCAAATCTAGGATGAAGGGTCTCTTTTCCTAGTTTAAAATGATAAACATTCAGCATGATTTGTGCCACGCTCAAAACAACTATTAACTTGGAACTGCAAAATCTAACTAGTGAGTTCAAGACAAGTGGGACCTCTGGAAAAACGAGCTACGGCTGGAAAAATACGTTCTGAACTTTCATCCAACTCGGAATTGTAAATTCGGAACTCGGGCCTCTTTCTAGAGCTATGACTGATGTCATCTTGATTCAACCTTTTTTTTTGGGGGGGGGGGGGTGCTTTCCAGTTGTCTTGAAAGCACCAACAATCCAGAGAATGCCAGACTTTGATGACAAAGTTTGATGACAAAATTTGCCCACGAAGGACCGCCGCGCCACCTTCCTGTTCAAATTAAAATCTAAAGTTAGATTTTGGGCCGGCAGGTAGCCTAGTAGTTAGGGTGTTGGGCCAGAAACCGAAAGGTTGCTGGATTGAATCCCCGAGCTGACAAGGTAAAAAATCTGTCATTCAGTTAACAGTTAACCCACTGTTCCCCGGTAGGCCGTCATTGTAAACAAGAATTTGTTCTTAACTGACTTGGTTAGTTAAATAAAGGTTACATTTTTTATATTTTTTAAACACAGCACAACAAGGTGTGTCCAACAATGTATTGTATGCTGCTGCATAAATGATGTAATATGCCAGGGAGATATGTATACTGTAGCTAAGAAAGTCATACTAAGTGTATGTTGTGTAGTAAGCTTTTAGTAACTCATGTGCCTCACCCTAATAATTTGGTCTATTTTCACCTCTTGATTTCGCCTACTGTTCTGAATTGGTGGTGCACATGTAGCCTATAACCTGTTTTAGAGAAATGTAATCATAGAATATTGTAAGAGCTTTCATTGTCTGCTTATACCCCCTTTCTTTATCCCACGGTTCTGACTTGGTGTACAGGGAGAACAGTGTAAGAACGACCCATGTTCTGAATTCTGTCGCTGTACATTTTAAAAGATCTGAACAAATAGTTATATTGACCACATCGGTCCTACCTCACTCATTAATGTCTTAATCTAAATTACGGATTCCGTCTAATCCGCTTGTTGTCCCCTTATGCCATAGGTTGTACATCTCAATTGTCAGTAAAAAACACATTTGTTTAAGCAAGACAGCCATATCAGCTATGTTTTTTTTTTTAAGCAGTAAATGAGGCAGAATGAACTGTTTTGCTGCCAGACAATGCTCCACTGATAGCCAGTTGTAGCAGTGGTAAGGTGTTGGGACTGCTGTTGGGACAGCTTTATGTAGGCTGTAACAGTTTGTGGGCACCGTTTTTCACCGTTATAGGGCAATTAAGGTATTGTTTAGTGTTGTGATGTGTAGCGGCTTTGCTGGCATGCATCCCACTTTTTGGGGGGGCCCCACCAAGATTTACATGCTAAATTCACCACTGGATACAGTAGCTACTGTTATATTTCCAGAGTTCAAATTGAAGAAGTGGTGTCACGTGTATTGTACAATCGCAAATGTATGATATAGGTTTATGTTAGATTATCAAGCTAGCCTGAGTGCCAGTCTGTTTTTACTATCATGTCTGACAACTCCTTGTCACTCATTGGCATGCCAAATATGTTTAGCTTGACAAGAGCCTTTTTAATTGCACCTTTGAGTCATTATGTCACTCATGTTCCAAGTGACAATCTTTAATCATGGTTTTATAGCACTCGTGACAAACTTATCACATTTTGCTTTACAAAATGTAAATACAGCCTGCAAAAACGTGCGACTGTATAACAAGGAAGTAAACCGGAATGACGTGTACGTATGGAAGAAAAAAATGTGACGTCAAGAAATCCTAAATCAGAAAACGCCCCTAATTGCGGTCCGCAATTACATCCTTCTCGTTATTTTTGACTTTTATTTGACATGTTTTAAATATTTTAGCAACAAAGCAACAATTTATAAAAAATAATAAACATTTAAAAAATATATTATGTGTGTATGTAGCGGTGGGTGCGCAATCTAATTCCACATTCCAAACGTTGAGACTCTGGACGTTGCTAGGGGGCAGTCTTTCACTGCTCTGTCATGATGGTCTACTACTCCCGTTGCTTCAGCGCGCAATGACTTTCAAAGCGCTCAAGCTAGCAAGCCAAAGAAGCACACATTGGTAGGGAAACCTGGGTGGGTAGCTAACCGTTATCTAGCTAGTCCACGCAGAAATTCGATTTAAGGACTGGGAAGTGTCAAATTCTCTGAACCCTGCAGGTTAGCTTAATTTCGATATACGATCATGAAATAACGTTGACTTTAGGCGAGTGAATCGATATTGGAGGTGAGTGATTTAGCCTGCTAGCGATGCACTTGACTTGTTTTAGTTCTAGCGGCTGATGGCTATCTATCGTTAAATAGCTAACGTTAATTATCCGAACAAGCTAGCTAGTTATTCTGACCACAGATGGCTAGCTAACTAGGAGTCTTTGTTTTGACAGTTCTGACAACTAACTTTAGCTACCTAAGTAGGTAGCTAGCTAGCTAACAGCTAACTAAGACAATGGGAACGTTTTAGCTCGCTTGTTAACTGTTAACTAGCTGAGAATCTTCGTGTTGGGTAGAATCAACTCTACTCACTAGGTAACGTAACCGTAATTCATATATATTGAACTAACTAGTTAGATAACGACCGCTAACTAGCTTAAAAATGGTTGACAAGTTAGCCTATCTAACGTTGATTCAATGACACCTGCTAGCCAGCCAATACGTTAGTTAACGCTAGTGCCTGGGAATTGTAGATGATTCATTGGACAGACTTGCAATTAATGTGACAGGCAGTCTACGTTATAGCAGGAGACGTTAGATGCTGCAACAATTAGTGATGGGAAGTTCGGCTCTTTTCCGAGAGCCGGCTCTTTTGGCTCAGCTCCCAAAGAAGAGCCGGCTCTTTCGACTCCTGAACGGCTCTTAATTTAGGATTTTTTTGTAGGCCTTTATTTTACCCTAACTTTAAAAAAAAAAAATGGTTTGTGTGTTGAAAACCCTTTCATGTGCAGTGTTTTTATGCATTTATTTTGTTACAAAAGCATTCTTTTGTTTTTAATCATTTTAATCAAACATTTTTTTGCACAAATTAACAACAAAAAAACAGCAAATAAACAGAATTGAACTAGAACAGAACTAGAACCAAACTCAAGCAAACAGTATTAATGTCCTCAGTGAAGATTGGCATTCAAAAAAATCAGATGCCTCAGCTTTGATGGACTGATCCTATTTCTTCTTTCTGAGATTATCTGCCCTGTTTTTGAGAAGATTCTCTCTGAAGGAACCGATGTTGCCACAATACACAGTCTCCCTTCCATCACCTTCGCCAGGCGTGGAAAGACTGAGGCCTTGGCCTGCCACCAGCTCAGTGGGTCTTCTGCTCGTTGGATGATGGGCTCCTCAAGATAAGACCTCACCTCCAGTATAGCATCAGCTGTAGGATTTCTTCTTGTAGCATCTCCTGTAGCTCTTTCATCAAAAAGCCTCCAAACAACAGAGGTTTGTGGTTCCTCATACACTTGGCCTTCTAATGGCGGAGCTGGCTGGCTGCTAGGGGTGCATCTTGCTGCTGCACTAATTCTCTGAAGTGCCTCATCAACAGCTCTGTTGTCATTGAATGCACGTTTTTTAAACCTAGGATCCAATAATGTGGTTTCTGAGTGGACAGTGTTGTACTCCATACGCAGAAATTTCCGGTCCATGGCTGAACAAAGAGCTGCAACCAATTCTTTCCCTTTCTGCATGGTTACAGTCTGTTGGGCTGTCACACGCTGCAAACCTTTGCATAGCAGGAGCATTTTTGAGGCAGAAACATAGCTGAGGGAGAGAAACAGCAACTTTTAAAATGAAGCTTTTTTTAAAGTATGTGGCATATTATATGTGGCACATTATACTGTATTGTTTCTGCAATGTATAATAGTGACTGAATGGTAGTAGTGAAAAAAAATGGTCCAAGGTACCTGTCTGCACTTATTTCCACAGTCACCTCCTCAAATGGTTGCAGGACGGTGCAGACCTCTTTCACCAGCTCCCATTCCTCTTGACATAGAGCATCAACTGGTGCGTTGATGAGGGCCAGGGTGGAGATGATGGCATCTTTTGTTTCAAGAATTCGTTTCAACATATAAAATGTTGAGTTCCACCTGGTGGCACACTCTTGTTTGGGCCTCAGTTCAGGCATCCCCATCTGGCACTGTGTGGACTTTAGCCTCTGTGTTGCAACTGTGCTTTTGTGGAAAAACTCCACAACAGCCTTCACCTTATCCACGGTTGGTTTGACCACCTTTAGGGCATCTCTAATCATGAGGTTTAGTGTATGTGCCAGACATGGGTGATGGGTCCACTTAAGAATTTTTATGGCTTTGGTGATGTTTGCTGCATTGTCACTCACACAGCACACTACTTTGTCCTCTACTTGCCACTCTTTTGCCACTCTTACTAGCTCATCTGCTAGGTTTTCTGCAGTGTGTCTCTCTGTGAACTCAAAGCAGTCCAAAAGGCAAGATGTCATCTTGTAATTTTCAATGAAATGGCAAGTGACAGCCATGAAAGAGCAGGTTGTTCTGGAGGTCCAGCAGTCAGTTGTCAGGCAAACTGATGGAGCTTGTTTCACCCTTACTTGCCATAATGCCCGTTCTGTGTCATATAGTTTAGGTATTGTTGTTTGGGACAATGTTTTTCTACTGGGAAGAGTGTATGTGGGATTTAAAGTTTTGACAAAACTTTTAAAACCTCTGTCCTCCACAATTGAAAAGGGTTGGAAATCAGTAGCTATCATTTTAGCTAGCTCTACATCAATGCTGTGCTGTTTGGATGGGGTCATCACTTTGGGTATAAACTGGCTTATTTTGCTTTGAGCTGCAGTAGGAGAGGTTATACCTGCATGTGTGGGGAAGCCAGTAGATGCTGCTGCAGTTGCTGATTTTTGGGGATGAGACACACCAGGATCTGTAGATGGGGTGCTAGCTTGCCCTCTCTCCTCTAACTGCACTGTAGGATGGACAGTTCTCATATGTCTATGCAGGTTTGTGGTGGAACCTGCTCTTAAAGTAATTTTCATCTTGCAGTGAACGCACTCTGCTTTGTTGTTTCCATTGTCTTTAAACTGGAGCCAGATGCTGCTTCTCTTTCGGGTGTCACTCATAGTTACGACTCACACACTCTCCTCACCGCTATCTGACAGACAGTGTCATTATTAACGTTGTTACGACTCATTAACTTGCAGTGGAGTGCCGCTTCACTTCACCCCCCTCTCTGTTTTTACATAATGGTATGATCCCATATCCTCACATCTGATTGGCCGCGATGCGATTGCTGACCAATCAAAACAAAGTTCTGCCTGTAAGCACGCAGCGAAAGGAAAAAAACTGGGAGCCGGCTCTCACTCGATGCGAGCCGGCTCTTCTGATTCACTACAAAGCATCGGCTCTCAGAGCCGCATCTTTTGCGCATGACACATCACTAGCAACAATTCCCCAACAGACATGCAGATTTGTAAACGTATAAAGTATGATAGCTAGCTTCATGCTCAAGTGGGAAAATGTTACACTAAAAACTGAGCATGTAAGTAAATGCTGTAACAATTTACAGAGGTACTTGCTTTTTTCTTTACACTCACTGGCCTTTACCCTGACAACAACGATCACAAGAAAGTGATTGAGAGGAACCTGTTAAACTCAACTAACCACCTAATCTGACTCTTGATGACTGTGACTGGGCTGCCAAATTTATTTTTCTCTTAATTTTAGCTAGTTGTCAGCTGTCAACTCTTGCGAGTCAAATTAAATAATATTATTTTACATCGGGTTAGTTGAAGTTTCGACTGTTACTTGGTTACTATTTATGGCTATGAACAGTATGATGATGCCTAAATGCCCCTGGGTGGTGTTTTCTTCCTCCACTCCCACAGTGAGCAGTAATGAGGCAGGAGGATTGAAGGAGGAAGCAGGTGTCCCGGTGGAGCATTGGGAGACAAGGCAAAGGATGCTGGAGGTAGAGGAGGCAGGCCCAGTGGGGACGGAGGGAGATGAGGAGATGGAGGTGGGGTGCAGTGACCTGAGAGCGGAGGTGGTGAGGCTCAATTTGGATCTCCAGGAGGCCAACGAGGAGAAACTGCAGGCAGCCCGGTATGGCCTGGTGGTGCTAGAGGAGAGCGCCGAACTGAAGAAGAAGCACACCAAGCTGGAGGAGGAGCACGAAACTCTCAAACAGGAGCTGCAGCAACTTAAAGAGGTCAGCAGAATCTCTAATTATATATAGAAAGCAGAAACACTGTAGCAATCATAATGCACCTTGAAGATAATCAGGCCAGTAAAATAAGAAATGTTTAATATAGCTATTATAAACCTTACTTGCACACATATAGCTACTACTACGTGTGCATGGTGGTGACATTGTCTGTGATTGAGTTGACAAGACCTTTTGTTCATACATTTTTTATGGCTTTGTCTAACACTAACTACTGCAGTGTGAACAAGTGCCAGTCACACATGGCTATGTATTGACCAACCTGGGATTAGCCAAACAATGGGTTTGCTGTTAGGACACAAGCGCTTTTAGTTAAATTGTTCTAAACTGATAAATAATCACAATCATAATGTTGTTAGGTATCTGTTAATCCAGTGTTGAATAGCAAGTTATTCATTGCCTACTGAACATTTGATAGGTTCCTTAAAGATACTCTATCATGTTGAAGCATGTTACTAGTTTGGCTGAATGACAAGACAATTCCCCAAGACTCGAGACGAGGCCTAGTGTTCATATGAATAATTCAGTTTGTGTGATCAGGAGGACCGGTCAGTTTCTGCTTCTGTAGTGTCATAGGATGTTGTGTATAGATGTGATACTGTTTATCTCTACCAGGGATCTGTGATGAAGGGATGAAAGCACATTAGTCAGAATATCCCATGTTGGAAATGGGAACCGGAATTACACTGAACAAAATAATAAACGCATATAAAGTGTTGTTCCCATGATTCATTGAGCTGAAATAAAATATCCCAGAAATGTTCCATACACACAAAAAGCTTATTTCTCTCAAATGTTGTGCACACATTTGTTTACATCCCTGTTAGTGAGCATTTCTCATTTGTCAAGATAATACATCTTGGTTATGGCATGGGCAGGAATACCGTGATGAAATGAGGCCCATTTCTTTTAAGGTATCTGTGACCTACAGATGCATGTCTGTATTCCCAGTCATGTATTTTAGTTAATTATAATTCCAACACTCATCTAAGCAGCTCTGTCTGATGCAGACAACATTGTGCCATTAGAGGGGTGAATAGGGCAGGGAAAAATACCTATCAGTCAAATCAAATTAAACTGAATATATCGTAATTGTACAGTCACATTTTGGCTAATATTGTTTTTGACCACTCATTTCCAACAAAGCCCCTAGCCTAGCTTCTAACAGACCCTGCACAAATAGGCCTACCATTCTGTTTTGAATACTTCAACAGAGTTTATAGTTACATATAAAGCATTGCATGTTTTGGGTAAATACCACATTTTATGTAACTGAATGTTTTGTGCACATTTCTTTTTGTAAATTACATCATGCAACAACAAGACCGAGAACCCAATCACCTGGTGTTCAATTGTGTAATTTATCCAGAGCGACTTTGCATAGAAGTAACTATCAAATCATATTTGTGGGGTAAAGTGAACATTTGTCATTTGAAAGAATGTATTCCTATTTGACTCTGATTTGTCCCAGATGAAACTGGTTTGTACCACATTCTCAGTTGAGGGCATGTAGGCCTAATATATGCATGGGATGTACTTAATATTCAAGACTGCTCAGATTTTGACAGCTGGTCTGTGGAGTCCTATTACCACTGGTCTGTGGAGTCCTATTACCACTGGTCTGTGCAGTCCTATTACCACTTGTCTGTGGAGTCCTATTACCATTGGTCTGTGGAGTCCTATTACCATTGGTCTGTGGAGTCCTATTACCACTGGTCTGTGGAGTCCTATTACCACTGGTCTGTGGAGTCCTATTACCACTTGTCTGTGGAGTCCTATTACCACTGGTCTGTGCAGTCCTATTACCACTTGTCTGTGGAGTCCTATTACCATTGGTCTGTGGAGTCCTATTACCATTGGTCTGTGGAGTCCTATTACCACTGGTCTGTGGAGTCCTATTACCACTGGTCTGTGGAGTCCTATTACCATTGGTCTGTGGAGTCCTATTACCACTGGTCTGTGGAGTCCTATTACCACTGGTCTGTGGAGTCCTATTACCACTGGTATGTGGAGTCCTATTACCACTGGTATGTGGAGTCCTATTACCACTGGTCTGTGGAGTCCTATTACCACTTGTCTGTGGAGTCCTATTACCACTGGTATGTGGAGTCCTATTACCACTTGTCTGTGGAGTCCTATTACCACTGGTCTGTGGAGTCCTATTACCACTGGTATGTGGAGTCCTATTACCACTGGTCTGTGGAGTCCTATTACCACTGGTCTGTGGAGTCCTATTACCACTGGTCTGTGGAGTCCTATTACCACTGGTCTGTGGAGTCCTATTACCACTTGTCTGTGGAGTCCTATTACCACTGGTATGTGGAGTCCTATTACCACTGGTATGTGGAGTCCTATTACCACTGGTATGTGGAGTCCTATTACCACTGGTATGTGGAGTCCTATTACCACTGGTCTGTGGAGTCCTATTACCACTGGCACCATTATACGTCTTTGTTGTCCTGAGTCTGTCTAAGAAAAAATGCTGTCTTTAGTAGATTTGGCACTGTTTTAATTTCCAGCTTGCCTTTCATGGTGCACCCCACTGATGGACCATGTGCCTTACATACACCATATGGTGGTCACACAAGCAACTCAAATACCCCAATAAATGCAGCCCTTTTTGCTTTTGTCTGGCTGTATTCACTGGCAGACTGGATGACACCCAAATAAATGGCTTTTTTTTTTTTTTGTCTGTCTAGTCTCTGGCAGACTGGATGACACCCAAAAAATGGCTCTCTTTTTGCTTTCTCTGTCTGCGTGTACAACCAGGCTCTGTCAGACTCTTTGACCAGCCACAAGCGTGCAACAGCATATGGGGAGACCCGGGAGGAGTGCCTGCTGGAGGAGACTGCCAGCAAGGAAGCTGCCATGGCAACCAGCATGGCTGAGTTGCAGGCCGAGTTACGGCAGGCGCGCCTCGCTCTGGGCAACGCTCACGCCGAGATAGACCGACAGGCCGGCGTCTCCTCCCAGCTAAAGAAGGTATAAATAGTGGGCATATCATTCACTGACATACCTAATTCTTTACACACCACTATTTACTTAGATATGGAAGCATAAAACTATTTAGTAGCATTTGTAAATCTTCCATCTAACAGAGAAATGTAGGTCTAAGTTAAATTTTACTCTCTAATTCCTGCTAGTCTCTTGTGTGTGTTCAAACGTCAAGAGCATCGATAACATTGTTATTAGTTCAACTGTATACTGAGAGCTTGTGTTTGTTTCCCAGGAGTGTGAGTGTTCCGAGCTGGAGAAGGGCCACATGAGGAATGAGATGAAGGAGTATAAGGTGCGGGAGCTCCGTCAGCTCCAGGACAACAGTGAGCTGGAGGAGGAGAACACCTGTCTGCAGAAACAGGTGTCTGTACTCAAGGAGAACCAGGTCAGAGCCCCTCCTTTCTTACCACTCGCCTCACTGATAATAACACTCAGGTAACACAACAGGGCCTTGTTCAGTAGGGAGATTTATTTTTATTAAACTGGGAGGTTGTAGCTGAACCTGTCCAATAAAAACATTGCTTTTAGTTTTCCATTGCATAAAGTTTTGCTACAGTGTGCCCTACTGAACACAACCCTGTTCTCCCATCGGCACCTCCAGTACAACAGCCAGTAGTTGGGCCAAAATACTAATGGAATGCATATCTCGAATGACTCAGTACCTTGTGTGCAATGTCATAACAAACATTAGGAGTGTGTTTGTTTCTTGATGGGCAATAGGGGGTTCCAGATCATTCTGGTGTAGTGCTGTGTGATTAGGGCTTTTTTAAGTCATTTCGGTTTTCTTTTTTTATTTAGATTATTTGGGTTGAATGCTGTAACAATACAGAATAAAACAATACCTTCCCATGATGGTAGTGACTGCCCATTACTGCTTATCACTTAACCATTTATTCACTTTACTTTATATACAACATTTCAGTTGTTCTGTATATTACATTTTGTTTTATTGAATTACTTTATAATTTAATTCCAAGTCATCTCATCTCTATAGAGTTGCTACCTATGTTGTCTGACAAAATCACTATTTTGTAAATAAGGCCTACTTTTGACTGCTGAATATATATTTTCAAGTAGATACCTCGCGAAGCAATGTTTGCTCTCTATATCCATCATGATCGGGCATTCTTGTCGCTTTTGTAGCAGGCGTAAAAGAAACAGACTGGACAAGTAGATGCGCAATGGATTATGGTCATTGTAGTTAGTTTAGTGCATAAAATGTGGTAATTATGTAGAATATTGGCCTGTTGGAAAGTACAACTCCCTACTACATCACACATTTCAGGCTGCATCTGATTTCTATGGAGAAACTGTGCAATGTGTGCATTGAGCTCACATAAAAAATGATTATAATAATTGAACCGACATAGGTCAATGACTAGTTTAAAAAAAATAACAGAAATGTAGGTTAATCGCTCAGCACTATTCTGTGGTTGGTAAGTTTGTATTCTTCCTGTCCTTTAAGTCTCCATCTCCTACTGGGTATAGTATCTGAGGGTGTGTGATGAGGATTCTAGCCTTGTCTGGTGTATGTGTGCTGGGTTTGAGTTTGGCTGACAGTGCCTTCCCCTGTCTGACACAAACACTCATTGTTGTGGAGTCATCTCAGCCGATGGGAGACAATGGCATCTCTCAAGTGGGAAGTCTCAACTAACAATCGGAACAGATTTGATTCTCATCCTGGTCACGCATAAGCATACTGTAAAAGTGTAACGTAAACTCGTCTTACGCATTTGTCAGCTTACTCATCAGTTGGCCAAGTAGTGTAGATCAATTATTGAGAAGGTTTTAAAATAATTTAGACGGCCAGTCCAAAAGTAACAGATGTAGAACATTCCTGTCAGTAATCTATGTTCTAAGGTCAGAATAATGATAATTTATGTAGTTGACAGTTACACATTCCTCGTTCAGTACCATCCAACAGACTCACTTTTATTGTCTCTTACCACTCCCAAAGTGACCCGTAACACACTCCTACTCAGGCCTACACTCTGAGTCTCTGTCCTCACATGCCCTCTCTCTCTTGTCTTGTCATCTGCAGGTGGAGTTTGAGGCGGTGAAGCTGGAGCTCACCCACAAGGAGGAGCAGGACGAGGTTCTCCGTGCCCAGCTGGAGGAGGCGGCACAGCTAAGGGAGATCGCAGAGCGTCAGCTGGACGAGGCCCTGGAGGCCCTCAAGGAGGAGAGGGAGCAGAAGAACACCCTGAGAAGGGAGCTCTCGGCCCTGGCCCTCAACCCCTTTGACTCGGTCAGCCACCTGGAGATGCAGCTTGATGACAGTGGGGACAGCGGAGGGGGCCAGAGGAGCTCTGAGAACCAGGAGCGCGAAAAGGATAGCGGTTACAACATCGGCCTGGGGTCTGGTTGCGCTCCTACTAACCCTAACCCCAAGGCTAATGGGCACGTCCAGCACTTCTCCACCCCCAGGAACAGTGATGTGTTCCTGAGGCCTGCCCCTAGCCTGGTGTCTGACCTGCTTAGCGAGTTGCACCTCTCTGACGGACAGAAACTCAAACAGCAACTCATGCAGGTATGCAATGGGATCAAAACCACATACGTACTGGTACATACTGTATGGACACTAACTTATTTCAAGGAATCATCTGTTTGTCTTCTTTCAGTAAAGAATTGTTGGAATGCAAAAAGATTGTAACAGAGATGGTCTGTAGACCAGTAGATACCACGTGTGTCAATGACTAGATTTAATTCTCTGATCATCAGTACTTCTTGCCAATGGCGGATGGCCTATATATAAGTTGTAAAGGTTTCAGTCAGGTAAGTTTTGCATGACTGAGCCGCCCATGTCTCGACTGCTTCCTGCTAAAGACCACATCCTGCTACAGATGTCATTGGATCACTTGGTGTAACTGTACTGCCAGTAAATGTTTGAAACGGCCTATCAAACACCACATTGCACATTCAATTAGCACTTTTCTACACTTTATTTTAGCTCTACAGTATGCTCTGTCCCAAGCTATTCTTTATTTTCCTATTTCCATTGTGTAAATGTATAATTTATAAAGCACTTAGCTTGGGGGTTGGTATGCTGCTGCTGCCCGGGCCCAGCAGATGTTAGGAGTACTGAACGAGCATGTTGAGGCTGCCTGTCTCAAATGCTGCTCCACGTCATGAATAATACAGTGAAATTGAAGGCACCGGAGGGTGAAATGCGTGTTGACCGTCTCAGAGAGAACCTCTCCTTTTTGTCTCGCAGCAAAGATGGATCAACCTGATGAAGTGTATTACTGACACCACTGACATCCTTTGTCTAGTATCGAATGTGCTGTTTAGTTCAGCCACCCAAATGCTTGCTACAGTAATCTGAGGCATGATTGGCGCTTTGAAATGCCAAAGATAATAGATAATGGAATTTGATGCCCTCTACTATATATTTAGCTATAATTCCTCTTTCAAGCAAAGATGTTTTAGTCTTCTTTTCTGTACCTCTTTGTCTCTTTCCCCAGGCTGAGAGGGATAAGACTGGTCTGGCCAACACGGTCCAGGACCTCCAGAGGCAGTTGGAGCTGTCCCAGCAGGCCTTCAGTGAGCAGGAGGACAAGGTTGGCTCCCTGACCCAGCAGCTGGAGGTCGTGCAGCTGCAGAAACACATCCTGCCCCAGGGGAAGGCAGCAGGCGATCGGGGGGATGGTAGCACCAGGACCCTGGAGAACGGGGTGGCTGTCTACGACTATGAGCTGGACGTGAAGAGCACTGAGGTGCTGGAGGCCCGGATGAAGGCGGCTGGCGAGGAGCTGCTGAAGCTGCGTGGGGAGCTGTCCCAGGCGGGGAAACGTTACTCAACCCTGGAGCAGCGCTGCCGGCAGGAGAAGGAGAGGTGGAGGGGAGAGGCCCATGAGCTGGCTGAGAAGATTCGCCAGTGCATCAAGTCCAGCAGGCAGGATCAGGAGCGCATCAGCGAGCTGGAGAAGGAGATCGGAGTGACAAAGAAAGTGGCTACTGATTCTGAGGGTCATCTCAGCGTGGCACAGGAGGAGCTGCTGGCCTTCTCTGAGGAGCTGGCCAACCTCTACCACCACATCTGTGTGTGCAACAACCTCACGCCCAAACGCGTCACCCTGGATTACTACCGCGACGGGGCCAGGGGCCAATCAGGGGGGAGTGGAGGGAAGTCCAACCACCTGCACCCTCACCCCCATCATGGACGTAACAAGCGACGCTCCAATGAATTGTTTGCGAAAGCGGTGCACGGAGGGGATGGAGACAGTAGGCCTGGTACTCCCCAGGATTCCCGTGACAACTCTCCCTCCCCCGCCCCAGTCTGCCCCAGCTCCCCCACCATGGACTTCAGGGACCCCTCCAACGTTCGCAACCTGGTGGCTGTCATCCGCTGCCAGATCAAACACCTCCAGGTACGAGTGCCGACGCCATATTGTCTTCCACTCAACATACATGTTTAATGGCCAGTTCAGTAAAGGTCTTAATATGCTGTGCTTAATTCTGATCCCACAGTACAGAATGTGTTATTTGGCCTCCGAAAGCTTTTAAGCAGCTTGTCTGGCGCTTTGCATTGATCGGGAAGTCTATCTGTAGACTGTAGAGAGTAGTAGACCACTAAGACTACATATGTAATAATATTTTAATTGTGGTTATTTGTCCTCCCTCGTGAGAATCATTGTAGATCATTTTGGTGTCCTTTATATACAGTTGAAGTCGAAGTTTACATATGTTTCAACCACTCCACAGATTTCATGTTAACAAACTATAGTTTTGGCAAGTCGGTTAGGACATCTACTTTGTGCATGACACAAGTAATTCTTCCAACAATTGTTTACAGACAGATTATTTCACTTATAATTCACTATATCACAATTCCAGTGGGTCAGAAGTTTACATACATTAAGTTGACTGTGCCTTTAAACAGCTTGGAAAATTCCAGAAAAGGATGTCCTGGATTTAGACGCTTCTGATAGGCTAATTGACATCATTTGAGTCAATTGGAGGTGTACCTGTGGATGTATTTCGAGGCCTACCTTCAAACTCAGTCCCTTTTTGCTCTGCATCATGGGAAAATCATAAGAAATCAGCCAAGATTTGGTTCATCCTTGGGAGCAATTTCCAAACGTCTGTACAAACAATAGTACGCAAGTATAAACCCCATGGGACCACTCAGCCGTCATACCGCTCAGGAAGGAGACACGTTCTGTCTCCTAGAGATGAACGTACTTTGGTGCGAAACGTGCAAATCAATCCCAGAACAACAGCAAAGGACCTTGTGAAGATGCTGGAGGAAACAATTATAAAAGTATCTATATCCACAGTAAAAAGAGCCCTATATCGACATAACCTGAAAGGCCGCTCAGCAAGGAAGAAGCCACTGCTCCAAAAACGCCATAAAAAAGCCAGACTATGGTTTGCAACTGCATATGGGGACAAAGATCGTACTTTTTGGAGAAATGTCCTCTGGTCTGATGAAATAGAAATGTTTGGCCATAATCACCATTGTTATGTTTGGAGGAAAAAGGGGAGGCTTGCAAGCCGAAGAACACCATCCCAACCGTGAAGCACGGGGGTGGCAGCATCATGTTGTGGGGGTGCTTTACTGCAGGAGGGACTGGTGCACTTCACAAAATAGATGGCATCATGAGGAACTAAAATGATGTGGATATATTGAAGCAACATCTCAACACATCAGTCAGGAAGTTAAAGCTTGGTCGCAAATGGGTCTTCCAAATGGACAATGACCCCAAGCATACTTCCAAAGTTGTGGCAAAATGCCTTAAGGACAACAAAGTCAAGGTATTGGAGTGGCCATCACAAAGCCCTGACCTCAATCCTATAGAACATTTGTGGGCAGACATGAAAAAGTGTGCGAGCAAGGAGGCCTACAAACCTGACTCAGTTACACCAGTTCTGTCAGGAGCAATGGGCCAAAATTCACCCAACTTATTGTGGGAAGCTTGTGGAAGGCTACCCGAAACGTTTGACCCAAGTTAAACAATTTAAAGGCAATGCTACCAAATACTTCTGACCCACTGGGAATGTGATGAAAGAAATAAAATCTGAAAGAAATCATTTTCTCTATTATTCTGACATTTCACATTCTTAAAATAAAGTGGTGATCCTAACTGACCTAAGACAGGGAATTTTTACTAGGATTAAATCAGGAATTGTTAAAAACTGAGTTTAAATGTATTTGGCTAAGGTGTATGTAAACTTCTGACTTCAACTGTATGTTGATAAACTTTGATAAAGGTTGGGACGATAACCAATTCTAACACGTGTTTTGCTGAGTGGTCCATCACTTTTAGTGTAACTGAAAGTAATACCTAATAATGATACTAGCACAATCAATCACTCATCATGGTTGTGTGAACTGCCTGTCCCCCCCCCCCCCCCCCAGGTGGCGGTGGACCTGTGTCGCCAGAGGGGTACGTTGCCCTATTCTGGAGGGATCAGCTGTGGAGGGGAGCTGGAAAGCGAGGCCCTCATGGATGAGGTGCTGAAGCTCAAGTCTCTCCTCAGCACCAAGAGAGAGCAGATCGCCACTCTGAGGACGGTCCTCAAAGCCAACAAACAGGTACAGCACAGTAGACTAATCACGCCATGGGCACGCCAAGTTGAACGTGCTCACATACACACACAACCAATGAGACTCCGACAGGTTACTGTAAATCACTATTAATCTATGAGCGGTGTCTATTTTAGTGTTGAAAATAAGTTTAATTCCCTGAAGGATCTATTCTTCCATTAAGGGTTTGTCTGGCTGACTGACTCTCAGCCTGACCAGTCCATGACCTGTAATCCTCAGGCCAAAGTCGGTAGAGAACATTCTAACTCGATAACAACTGAACGTATAATAGGACTTCCTCTGGTCTTTCTCAATTGTTCTGCTTGCTGTGAAGGTTTTCATCCTGTTCCATTTCCTTGGCTTGTCAATAAAGCCTTGGGTATCTGACCGATAGCAACAACAGTAAAGTTTTGATCCTGTTCTAGTTTCAGGGTCTGCTGTCTGTCAATAAACCCCTACTGACTGCTAGGACCACCAGTCTGCCTGGAGGGGATGTTCCTTTGTTCAATTCAGTCTTTCATCTTTTTTTGCGATCAATATATATATTTTTTTCCATTAACAACTGAAATGATATTCCCTAAGAAGAGGGGGAAGGGGTAGGCTTGACGTCATTTGAAGGTCTGAGTATAGAGTCGGAGATGAGATCTTCCAGTACACTGCTCCTTCCTCCCGTCTACTCTGTATGCCTCCAGACGTGGCTGACCTGATTCTGCTGTCAACCCCTTCGCTCTCGCTTTCGCACTCGCTCTCTCACACGCAAACACACACACACACACGATTAGGGTAGACTCTGTCATGGGTTATCCACTGAATTCAGATGTCTGGCTCTGTCCTTTTCTACACACTGTGCTAGAAATAGAATTTGTCATTCAGTAAAGCTTGCAAGCCTCATTAAGTAGTATCATGTCTGACTGTACTGATGAATGCCAATGAACTTTAGAAGTAAGATATTTACCAACTAATTCATCGTAATTTGCTTTGACAGGGTACATTCTCTCTCTACCCTTTATTTAAACAGTTAAGACTCATTGAGATTAACCTCTTTTGCGAGGGTGACCTGGCAAGGAGGCAAAACTGGGAAATAGCAGTGTGTACATAAAATATTACAGAAAAATACAAAATACACACAAAAGACAGTGTTACAATTGAAGATTAAAAACAACTGCACTTATCACAAACAGTGTTGTCAATCAGAGTCTTAAAAACAGGCACGGACACCTACTCCCCTAACTTTAAAATCTTTTGAAGCGTGTTCCAGGATGAAGGGGCATTATGGGAAAAAGATTTGTTTCCCCATGTCAGTTCTAGCCTTAGGAACAGACAAGGACAGCAGCGACTGTGAACGAAGACCATATTGAGTGACTGATCTGGTCAGTAAAGAACAGAGATACAAAGGGATTGGTCCTATCAATGCTTTGTACACTAAAGTGTACCAGTGCTTTAGCCTCCTGGTGGAGAGAGAGGTACATTGCACCATAGCCTACAAATCACAGTGATGGGTGAGTGATCTAGCATTTGTAATAAATCTTAAAGCACCATGATACACTTTGTCCAGAGTTTAAGGTACTTGCTGAGGCCTGCATATAGACAATATCACCATAATCAAGCACCGATTTTAAAAATAAATAATAAAATAAATAAATAACCACTAACAAAAAAAAAAAATAGGTTTGAACATGATCCTTTCTGACAAACATTGAAAAGCAACATTTGTTCCTGAAATAGAAACTCAATTTCAACTTCAATTTCTTGGTCAAGTTATCAATGTGCGGTTTAAAATTCAGCTTTTCATCGAACCAAATCCCAAGGTACTTGAAGTAGGTGACGCTGTGAATTTGGTTCGCTACATGCTGTAGTTCTGTGTTTCTGTTTAGTTAAACGGTTGATATTTCCATCGCTACAAATATGTCCCATCTGTGTTTATTTTGTCAATAAAAATAGTGACAAATATTTGTGAAACACCTATTCTTCAGTGGCAATTGACGAGACTATAACTGGCTAAAATAGAACCAGAAAAAACGAAATGATCTTTCATATACTAGACAAAATAATTTCTGAGTACTAAGTGGACAGGACAAGAGTTTTTGGAGAGATTGAGAGCTTTTCAGTGATGAGGTCATGCCACACTCTCTGATTGGGTAAATAACCTTTATTTTGAGTTAATATGGACCTAGTGACTCAGACTTGAGCACTGGGACTCGGACTTCAACCATAGGGACTCGTGACTCAGCTCATGACTCGGACTTCGACTCGACCACAGGAGACTTTGGATTCGATTCGGACTAAAATGTTTATGACTGAGGTGCAACCCGTACTATTTGGCCAATACTTTGCATCACCATCTGGTGATTGTGGCGTTGTCTCGCTCGCTCTCTCTCTTTCTGTGCATGCGTGTGTCTGTTTGGTTTGTCTGTAATGTGCCATCTCTATGTAGGCTGAATTAGGAATTTACATGCCCTGATACTCCTTATATATGTTTGTCACATTTCTGCTGTAGGTAAGAGAATAGGGTGTTATACAGAACAATATGTTGGTAGGACAAGGCTATGTACAGTGGCAAGAAAGTATGTAAACCCTTTGGAATTACCTGGATTTCTGCATAAAATGGTCAAATTTAATCAGATCTTCATCTAGGTCACAACAATAGACAAACACAGTGTGCTTTAACTGAAAACACACAAGTTGTTGTATTTTTCTTATCTATATTGAATACATAATTTAAACATTCACAGTGTAGGTTAGGAAAAAGTATGTGAACCCCTAGGCTAATGACTTCTCCAAAAGCTAATTGGAGTCAGGAGTCAGCTAACCTGGAGTCCAATCAATGAGACGAGATTGGAGATGTTGGTTAGAGCTGCCCTGACCTATCAAAAATGTGAGTTTGCTATTCACAAGAAACATTGCCTGATGTGAACCATGCCTCGAACAAAGGAGATCTCAGAAGACCTAAGATTAAGAATTGTTGACTTGCATAAAGCTGGAAAGAGTTACAAAAGTATCTCTAAAAGCCTTGATTTTCATCAATCCACGGTAAGACAAATTGTCTAGAAATGGAGAAAGTTCAGCACTGTTGCTACTCTCCCTAGGAGTGGCCGTCCTGCAAAGATGACTGCAAGAGCACAGCGCAGAATGCTCAATGAGGTTAAGAAGAATCCTAGAGTGTCAGCTAAAGACTTACATAAATCTCTGGAACATGCTAATATCTCTGTTGACGAGTCTAAACTAAACAAGAATGGTGTTCATGGGAGGACACCACAGAAGAAGCCACTGCTGTTCAAAAAACCCATTGCTGGACGTCTGAAGTTTGCAAAAGAGCACCTGGATGTTTCACAGCACTACTGGCAAAATATTCTGTGGACAGATTAAACTAAAGTTGAATTGTTTGGAAGGAACACACAACACTGCGTGGAGGAAAAAGGCACAGCACACCAACATCAAAACCACATCCCAACTGTAAAGTATGGTAGAGGGAGCATCATGGTTTGGGGCTGCCTCAGGGCCTGGACAGCTTGCTATCATTGACGGAAAGATGAATTCCCAAGTTTATCAAGACATTTCACAGGAGAATGTAAGGCCAGCTGAACAGAATGTCCGCCAATTGAAGCTCAACAGAAGTTGGGTGATGCAACAGGACAACGACCCAAAAAACAGAAGTGAATCAACAACACAATGGTTTCAACAGAAGAAAATATGCCTTCTGGAGAGGCCCAGTCAGAGTCCTGATCTCAACTCGATTGAGATGCTGTGGCAAGACCTCGAGAGCAGTTCACACCGACATCCCAAGAAAATTGTAAAGAGGAATGGTCCAAAATTCCTTCTGACCGTTGTGCAGGTCTGATCTGCAACAACAACAAAAAACATTTGGTTGAGTTTATTGCTGCCAAAGGAGGGTAAATCCAGTTATTAAATCCAAGGGTTCACACACTTTTTCCACCCTGCAGTGAATGTTTACACTGTGTTCAATAAATACATGAAAACGTATAATTTGTTTATTAGTTCAAGCAGACTTTGTCTATTGTTGTGACTTAATCAGATCAAATGTTATGACCAATTTATGTAGAAATCCAGGTAATTCCATACTTTTTCTTGCCACCGTTTGTTTACATGGCAGTCAGTGATTTCTGTTTTACTATAGGTTAATGAGGCAATACAAATGTGATGTGACTAAAATGAAAGGGCATTTAGTTGACTAAAATGGCCCAGTGTTTTTGTGATTTTGACAATGGACTAAATAATTATTCAAATGACAAAAAAACTACTAGGACTTAATGATATTTTAGTCAAAATGACCATGACTAAATCTAAAATGGTGTGCCAGAATGAACACTACCGCATCTATACAATCATGGTAATTTTTTGTTAAGTTGCACTGACAGATGAGGTAAACTTTGAAGTGTGTTTTTTTACTTTATGTATTTTTCCCAAATGTAACAATGAGCCATAATGTTTCTATTCCAGACGGCAGAGTTGGCTCTGAGCAACCTGAAGACCAAGTACGAGACAGAGAAGAGCATGGTGTCGGAGACCATGGTGAAGCTGAGGAACGAGCTCAAGGCCCTGAAGGAGGACGCTGCCACCTTCTCCTCACTGAGGGTCATGTTCGCCAGCAGGTACAGTCATTTATTTACTGTCCTTTTATACTGAACAAAAATATAAACGCAACATGTAATGTGTTGGTCCCATGTTTCATGAGCTGAAATAAAAGATTCCAGAAATGTTCCATACGCACAAAAATTTGAGCACGATTTGAGAAATATGCTTTTTTTTATTTCTGTCTCTAATAAAACCTTTTTTTGGAGAAAAACTCATTCTGATTGGCTGTGCCCCTGCCCAGTCATGTGAAATCCATAGATTAGGACCTGATGAATTTATTTCAATTGACTGATTTCCTTATATGAACTGTAACTCGGTAAAATCGTTTAAATTGTTGCATGTCGCGTTTTATTGTTGTTCAGTGTATATATTTACAATCACAGAGAATAACACCAATCTAGAGACCTGAGTTGGAGAAGCACAATGTATTTTTTATTTATTTATTCATTTGACAATTTAGAAACAGAATTCAGCCTCGCAAGTGGATATGCTGTATTTCAAATCTCTGAGGATAACACAGAAAAAGTATTGAAATGTCGTGCATCAATTAGTGTTATTGCTACAATCAGAAATATACATGTTGCGTGACATTTGTCCAAAGTCCTGTGGTAGGCCTACTTTTAGATGACCGTTCTAGGCCTGTTTTCCACTCGGCTTCACATCCACAGACTAGCCGACCTCTGCTGCTGTTAGCAGATTCAGATCTAGCAGTGGACAGACTCAGTCCAGTGGAACTAATTGTTTTCCATCTTAAAGCAACAAACGTTAGACGTCATGTTTCGTGCTCCTGTGGCTCTGGTTTAGATGAGACAGTCAGACACGGTAGACTAGAGTTGGGCCACCTCCCAAATGGAGCCCTATCTCTTTATAGTGCACTACTTTTTAATCAGAGCCCTATGGGCCTTGGTAAAAAGGAGTGCACTAAATGGGGAATAGGGTGCCATTTGGGACGCATCCTATAGATTGTCACTAGAGTGTCATCTCATCGGATTAGAGGCCTTTTACCACTGCAGTCTAACAATCCCTCTTCTCACGTGCAGATTAGCACACACATGCACTGCCGTTTGGAGCCTAAGCCTGGACCGAACTGTCCGTCAAGTCGGGTCAGGGAAAGAGACTCCACGCAACCCAACAGTCTCTGTAGGGATAGCTGCTAGCAACCAAGAGTGGACCGAGACCGAGTTAATCTGTGCAGAACGTAGGCTATGCCCCTGACTCACATGTGGTGCTCTGTTTGTCCGTAGGCAGATACAGTATGTGTTTTTTAGGCTTGGCATGTGTATCCTCCATTAGTGTGTGTGTGGTGGTACAAAGGGATTTGTTATTTGTGTCTTGATGTTGGTTACACAGTTCTGTACTGGACTGTTCTGTACTGTAGTAGCTACTGTTGCTGTATTTCTAAGATTTGGCCTAAGTGGATGTGGGTGTTTTACCAGGTGTAAAAGTAGATTTAATTTCTTCCTGGTACGGGACCTCTTATGTGTGCACATGCTTGTGTGTGCACCAAACATTTTTATGGGCCTTATCATAGAATTACTCAATACACGGAGTGTATAAAACATTAGGAACACCTAATATTGAGTTGCACCCCCTTTTGCCCTCAGAACAGCCTCAAATCGTTGGACTCTACAATAAGCTCCGTCTCTTGTCTAGAGGCAGTAAATGAGCTAACATTTGATTAGGCCTAACATTTGAAAGACCCTGTCTGATTCTGACTGACAGCATTGAGCACTGACCCTGTTGAAATTTGACTTTGTGTAATGGTGCCACCAAATGGACATTTTGGAGCAACTGCCCCACAGTTTCACTCAGAAATATTATTATTATTCAATGAATTCAGAAATGAAAATGTGCTTTCTCTCTTCTCTTGGGTTTGTCCCATGTGATCTTACTGTCGGTCTTCTCTTATAGACACTGAGCATACCAAACATTAGGAACACCTTCCTAATATTGAGTTTTGCCCTCAGAACAGCCTCAATTCGTCAGGGCATGGACTCTACTAGGTGTCGAAAGCGTTCCACAGGGATGCTGGCCCATGTTGACTCCAAAGCTTCCCACATTTGTGTGAAGTTGGCTGGATGTCCTTTGGGTGGTGGACCATTCTTGATATACACGGGAAACTGTTGAGTGTGGAAAACCCAGCAGCGTTGCAGTTCTTGACACACCCAAACCAGTGCGCCTGGCACCTACTACCATACCCCATTCATAGGCACATTTTGTCTTGCCCTTTCACCCTCTGAATGGCACACATACAGAACATGGCTCAATTGTATGAAGGCTTGAAAATCCTCCTCCCCTTCATCTACACTGATTTGAAGTGGATTTGCCCAGTGACATCCATAAGGGGTCATAGCTTTCACCTGGATTCACCAGGTCAGTCTGTCATGGAAAGAGCAGGTGTTGTTAATGTTTTGTATACTCTGTATGTCCTGTCATCTTCCTCTCTCTGTGTTTTCATCATAGCTGTTGAGATAGAACATTATTCAGATTTTGTTTTGTCTGTGTGTACAGTTCATATAACATATTTATCTGTCTAACATGTCTGCTAAATGTGTGTTTTTGTGTTGCTCTAACATGCATGTGTCTCCAGGTGTGACCAGTATGTCACCCAGCTGGATGAGATGCAGAGGCAGCTAGCAGCGGCGGAGGATGAGAAGAAGACCCTGAACTCCCTGCTCCGCATGGCCATCCAGCAGAAGCTGGCCCTGACCCAGCGCCTGGAGGACCTGGAGGCCCCTCTGTCTCCCCACAGCCTCTGCAGCAGCCCCCGCCGCGCCAGGGCTAAGGAGCTAGGCACCAAGACGGGCCGGAGCCCCCGCCGCAACAGCCCCCGCTCCAGCCCGGTACTCACCAACAATGTGCCCAGCACCGCCACCCACCACCTCCGAGCCCTCACCCGCAGCCTCCACACCAGCCCTGTAAGAACCCCGTCTTCCTCCACCACTACCTCCTTCCATCCTGACCCTCTTCATCCCCTATATACCTTAGAAGTCGCAGTTTCACTGCTGTGTTCCGAGCAGGGCTGAGTCCTTGGGAGGAACAGCATGACGCCCGCTCTCAGGAATCCCATAGAGGGTCTTCCAGCTCCCTGGATAGCGCCGTCTTTGGCCGTGCTCATGTAAGGAGCGCCAGACGGGCTTCAGGCCCTAATCGTGAAGGCACCTTTTTCACCAAATCAAGTTCTTCAGAGATGACATCCACAAGCTCTTCCCATTCAAATTCTGCTCCAACCCCAAGGTGCCTTACAGCAGCTCCCCCCCCCCACCCCCCCCCCCCCCCCAGTCAGTCCAGTAGAGCTGGTAGAAAGACCAGACAGGCACAAGGCCCAGGTCATATAAACACTGAAGAATCGCAGAGTAGTTTGAGTAGGCCTGGTTCTAGAAGCACCAGTGATCCTCACCCACAACCAGCCAGGGCTCGTAGGTTACAGTCCAGTGGATCACGCTCACGCAACCAATGACACTTTGGCGTTTCATCAGCATACGTTTTCTCAGGCGACAAATAGTCTGATTTAACCATTACAACTATCTTTGCACACCTTTAGCAGTGCTCAATTATTTTGCCCAGGTTAGAGAAATGAAACAAGCAAAATGCAATCCATCCGGCCTCAGCATTGGTTTTGTACTAATAGCACCACATAGTCACAAACTATTGTCAACCTTTTCATACCTGTTGTCTTAATCAATTGTTGTGTTTTGCTGTGCTGTTTAGATCAGTGACCGTATCCTTTTTCACTTTCTTTTATTACTAAATGTCATTTATTTTATGCATCTGCCTCCCCTTGTCTCTGCAGCGGTGAAATAAGGATCGTATTCTCCATGTCGACCTCAAAACGCCTTCCCTTCCTCCTGAAGTCATCATTCCTCCCAAGACATCTTCTTCATACCAGACCTTCTCCTACTCTACTCATCTGACCCAGTGGATGCCTACCTGCATGAAACCAGTAAAGGAGTGTTAAAAGAAGCAAAAAAAGCTCTGATTTTTATTTATAATATTTTTATGAAGTAAAGTAATGTTTTCCTGACCGGCACAGTATTATTTACCCTTTTACTTTTTCAAACTGAAGAACTTTGAAAAGAAAAAAAACAACCTGTCCTGTGTTCTCCTGCTGTTGATGTATATTTATGCAAGTTTATATATTCCACTTTGATGCTGTGCATGTCTTTTGACACTAGTGAAGACTTTTAGCCTAGCAACGTGACAAAGCCTGTCTGGAAACGGGCTTCTCCTAGTAGTGTCAGACCGCATCCCCCTTTAGACAACCGCTGCCACCTGAAATGGCACCCTATTCTCTATATAGTGCACTGCTGTTGACCAGGGCTCATAGGGATTTGGTCAAAAGCAGTGCAATAGGTAAGGAACGGGGTGCCATTTCGGACGTGCCCCATTTCAACACAGGTTTCATGGGCATTTAAAAAAAAAAAGAATAAGAATGGCGGCATTACTAACCATATTGAAATACTAAAAGCACAGGGAAGAGTCTTGTCTTGATGTTTATTCCTTTAGCTCTTTGCATTTTCTACCGGCGGTAACTGTTAAACTCTTGTCTTTATCCTTCGACGTAGCTCACTGTTCGGCTTCGGCCTACCAGCCATGCCTTTCAGTCAGGAGATCAATATCACTGATTTTGAAATTACAAAGCCATAGTCACAGCACTCAAGGTTAATATCACAGTTGAATTAACTAGCTCCCAAAAATATTTTGGTGATATGTGATGAGCATGCTTCATTCCAAACTATGCACATAGTTCAGCAGAGCCTTTGTGATATCACTCCTGCAGACATCTGTTCTTCAGGACCTCTGTAAGGGCTGGGCCTCTGAGGCTGATGGTTCCATAGAAATATAATAATTGCTACAGGCATCTGTTTAATTCTAATTGTATTGGATGGTTCTCCTCTCTCCTGGCTGCAGTGGTCTTGGGTCTTCTTCTACAGGGGTCTTACAAGACTCCACGGCCAGCCTCCTACAGTACAAAACCAATGGGATGACAGGACAGGATTTGAGCAGCAGAGCCACATATGATTATATCTAGTAGCCAAACCTAAATGTTTTTTGGAGATGGCCATTTTTTTTGAATATTTAAATAAGAAAAATAGAAAGGCTGAAGTCAACTCTGTATTATTGGGTTTCCGTCCTGTGTTTAGTTTAGGTCAATACATGATGCTAATCGGTGGTTCTAATTGTTTAAATAGTGCCTTGGTTTTCCTCCTCCGGCTCCGGTCAGTTGATTTTAGGCAAAATCATATTTTTAAAGAAAAACATTTCACCAATGTGTTTGTATATGTACAGTTGAAGTCAGAAGTTTACATACGCCTTAGCCAAATACATTTAATCTCAGTTTTTCACAATTCCTGACATTTAATCCTAGTAAAAATTCCCCTTCTTAGGTCAGTTAGGATCACCACTTTATTATAAGAATGTGAATTGTCAGAATAATAGTAGTGATTTATTTCAGCTTTTATTTCTTTCATCACATTCCCAGTGGGTCAGAAGTTTACATTCACTCAATTAGTATTTGGTAGCATTGCCTTTAAATTGTTTATCTTGGGTCAAACGTTTCAGGTAGCCTTCCACAAGCTTCCCTCAATAAATTGGGTGAATTTTGGCCCATTCCTCCTGACAGAACCGGTACAACGGAGTCAGGTTTCTAGGCCTCCTTGCTCGCACATGCTTTTTCAGTTCTGCCCACACATTTTCTATAGGATTGGGATCAGGGCTTTGTGATGGCCACTCCAATACCTTGACTTTGTTGTCCTTAAGCCATTTTGCTACAACTTTGGAAGTATGCTTGGGGTCATTGTCCATTTGGAAGACCCATTTGCGACCAAGCTTTAACTTCCTGACTGATGTCTTGAGATGTTGCTTCAATATATCCACATAATTGTCCTTCCTCATGATGCCATCTATTTTGTGAAGTGCACCAGTCCCTCCTGCAGTAAAGCACCCCCACAACATGATGCTGCCACCCCCGTGCTTCACGGTTGGGATGGTGTTCTTTTGGCTTGCAAGCATCCCCCTTTTTCCTCCAAACATAACAATGGTCATTATGACGAAAAAGTAAGATCTTTGTCACCATGTGCAGTTGCAAACCGTAGTCTGGCTTTTTTATGGTGGTTTTGGAGCAGTGGCTTCTGCTGAGTGGCCTTTCAGGTTATGTGAATATAGGACTCATTTTACTGTTGATATATACTTTTGTACCTGTTTCATACAGCATCTTCACAATGTCCTTTGCTGTTCTGGGATTGATTTGCACTTTTCGCACCAAAGTATGTTTGTCTCTAGGAGACAGAATGTGTCTCCTTACTGAGTGGTATGACGGCTGCGTGGTCCAATGGTGTTTACACTTGCATACTATTGTTTGTACAGATGAATGTGGTACCTTCAGGCATTTGGAAAATGCTCCCAAGGATGAACCAGACTTGTGGAGGTCTACAATTTTATTTCTGAGGTCTTGGCTGATTTCTTTTGACTTTCCCGTGATGTCGAGCAAAGAGGCACTGAGTTTGAAGGTAGGCCTTGAAATACATCCACAGGTACACCTCCAATTGACTCAAATGATATCAATTAGCCTATCAGAAGCTTCTAAAGCCATGACATCGTTTTCTGGAATTGTCCAAGCTGTTTAAAGGCACAGTCAACATAGTGTATGTAAACTTCTGACCCACTGGAATTTTGATATAGTGAATTATATGTGAAATAACCTGTCTGTTAACAATTATTGGAAGAATTATTTGTCATGCACAAAGTAGATGTCCTAACCGACTTGCCAAAACTATAGTTTGTTAACATAATCTGTGGAGTGGTTGAAGAATGAGTTTTAATGACTTCAACCTAAGTGTATGTAAACTTCCGACTTCAACTGTATGTGTATTGTAAATGTAACTGATCATACAACATCTATGTATCATGTGGACAATGTATCTTATCTGTAAATTGATTTTGTGTCGATAGAACCCAAATGGTATTAAGCAATTTCTGTGTAAGTTAATTTTATTGACCTGTGCCCCACTTATTGTGTGATTGAGAATAAAGCAACACCACTGTGTAAGTAATTGTTGGGCTTTATGTTATTCTAATCAAACTGTTTTCCCTCCCCTAATATGACTTGGCAATTCAGTTGAGGTAATGCAAGTTATGTAGCCAATTTATTTGATGTTTCATTCGTTACATTGTATCTACTGACGTATCCCTTGGATTCACGCACCTTATTGTGATTGGTTCAAAGAACTCCAGGCCCTTCCCACTACACCAGGGGGCGTAGAGTGAGAAGTCATGCCTGTCATATCTGCATATAATTTATTTTCTGTAAGCAGGTACCAAGTTCACTGGTAAAGTAAAGTTAAAGCAATTGTAATCAATACCGGTATATTTTTACTCATTGGTTTCCTCGTTTTTCTTATAATGGCCTACAAGAAAGTGGGTACTACACTGGGCCGTGTATTATGGCAAAACGGTAGCAGGACACCACCTCTTTCAAGATCTTCGAAAATTATAAACTTTTCAACAAGCAGGGAATTGACAAGTGGAGAGAAGAAATTTAAAGAGCAAACCTGTGAATCAAATTGCAGGTCGGCATCGATGCCTTTACCTGCCGCGTGCTCCTCTACACCTGCCGCTCAAAGACATCAGGTTGGGGGCAAGAAGGGTCCCGAGGAGCCGCTGACAGTGTCCGGACGATCGTACTCCTCCACCGCCCCAAAAGCAGATCATAGGACATATTTATGGGCACGTTATAATGAGATGAAACGGCTTGTGCACGGTAAGTAATAGGCCTCACAGTTGTTCTTTGTCATACCACCCCCCCCCCCCCCCAACCAATACGTACTGCAAATTTAGAAATCATAAAAATAAGAAACTACTATGAAACAAAGATAAATTATATAAAGAATCATAGTAACATGGTTTGGAACACCTTAAATTACATTTTGGACGAAAAGGCAAACTGCTCCATCATTCATTGTATCAGATGGCCCAATTACTTTAATTATTTTTTTCATTGGCAAGATTAGCAAACGTATGCATGACATGCCAGCAACAAACGCTGACACTACAGGCTGACACTACACAAGTATAACTGATTAAATTATGATTAAATTATGAAAGGGAAGCATTGTCATTTTGAATTCCGTAAAGTCAGTGTGGAGGAGATAGATAGATAGATACTTTAGGGGAAATTTCTTCGTCACGAAAAAAGCTACGAAAAAGCTACGAAAAAACACAGGGCAGGTTCAAAATGCCAGAACGAAAATACACAAAAGACAGATACACGAAACATGATACATAGAGCGGCAGTATGAAAAAGTATAAAAATATAAGAGGTCTGGAGTGCAAAAAAGCTATAAAGGCATTGCATAGTATGGGTGGATGACTGAATATGTACACTATACATTGTTACAGAGTGTTAGGTGATGAAAAAAATATATACAAATATTGCAAGTTGATATACATAAATAAGGAGTATTTGCATGGTTAACTATACTATACAGGTCAATGGCAGAGAAATTCTTAAATAGCTAAATGTGCGTATGATATAAGTGAGGGTAATAATAGTTTACTTAATATACAGTCTGGTTAAATGAACAGGTAAGTGAATATTTTGCATGGTTAAATACAACTACAGGTAAATACACAGTTAAATTGACAGGTAAGTGAATATTTGCATGGTTACATTAACTGTACAGGTAAATGACAGGAAGAGATACTTAAATAGCTAAATGTGTGTATGATATAATTTAGGGTAATAATAGTAATTCCTTTAAAATACAGTCCTTAGTGGCAGGGTTTAATTACAGATAAATGCACGTATTGCACATTCAATATACTAAAAGCAATGAAAAAAGATACAACTGACAAGATACTAATTTGCAGTCCTGAGTGAATGACTACTTAAGTTCAGTCCAAGAATTTCTTACAATTTTGCACGTGATATGATATAACAACTGTACATGAATATGTATATACAGACCTGAATTAATAAATAAGTCCTGAGTGAATGAGTGCTGACAGACCAGAGTTACTCACGGATGGATGCATAATTGTTAAACTAGGTCTATGTTGCCGACGGCACGGCACCCCAGTGAGGCATTAAATAGTCTAATAACCGCCGGCAGGAAGGACCTCCTGTAGCGCTCTCTGGCACACCGTGGTGGGATCAGTCTGTGACTGAAGGTGCTCCTCTGCGTCATAACCATGGCATGCAGTGGGTAGGTGACGTTGTCCATGATGGCCAGCAGTTTGGCCAGGATCCGTCTCTCCAGAACAGAGCAAACCTTCCTGATCAGCTTATTTACCCGAGAAGCATCTCCGGGTTTTATGTTGGCGCCCCAGCACACCACTGCAAAAAAGACTGGTAGAAGGTATGCAGTAGTTTACTGCACACGTTGAATGACCTGAGCCTCCTCAGAAAGTAGAGTCGGCTCTGGCCCTTTTTGTACAGAGCCCCGGTGTTACCAGCCCATTCCAGCCTGTTGTTCATATGGACTCCCAGGAACTTGTATGACCCAACCATTTCCACATCCATCCCCTGTATAGGGACTGCAGGTCTGAAGTCATAAAGGACAGTGGGGTGCGCCTTCTTGGGCACTGGGACGAGGCAGGATGTTTTCCACAGCACAGGGACCCTTTCCAGGCTCAGGCTAAGGTTGAAGGGTCGCTGAAGTATTCCACACAGTTGGTCAGCACAGACCCCAAGCACCCTAAGGTGAAAAATGATTGTCTATCAACAATGACAAGCCACCGGGGTCTGACAACTTGAATGGAAAAAGACTGAGGATAATAGCAGGGCAGCTGTTTATGCCTCTTACTTTTCTCAACCTTCAACCTTTACTATTGACATTGAGTAAAGCCAGTGTGTCTATGTATGTGGATGACTCAACACTATACACGTCAGCTACTACAGCGAGTGAAATCACTGCAACACTTAACAAAGAGCTGCAGTTAGTTTCAGAATGGGTGGCAAAGAATAAGTTAGTCCTAAATATAAAAGAAAAACTAAAAGCATTGAATTTGGGACAAATCATTCACTAAACCCTAAACCTCAACTAAATTGTGTAAAAAATAATGTGGAAATTGAGCAAGTCGAGGTGATTAAACTGCTTGGAGTAACCCTGGATTGTAAACTGTCATGGTCAAAACATGTTGATACAACAGTAGCTAAGATGGGGAGAAGTCTGTCCACAATAAAGCACTGCTCTGACTTTTTAACAACACTATCAACAAGGCAGGTCCTACAGGCCCAAGTTTTGTCGCACCTGTTCAGTTGTGTGGTCAGGTGCCACAAAGAGGGGCCTCAGAAAATTACAATTGGCTCAGAGAGCTAACATTAATAATAGGCATGTAGATTTCTCATGGCTCAAAGTGGAAGAGAGATTGACTTCATGGGACTAATAGTCTCTTCACAATCCCCAAGTCAAGAACGGACTATGGGAGGCGTACAGTACTACATACAAATGACAAGACACGCACTCTACACACAGGTACACATGGATTTTTTATTGTACATATGTGATAGTAGAGTAGTGGCCTTAGGGCACACACTTAATGTGTAGTGAAAAGTGTTATGAAATGTAATGTCATGTAATATTTTAAATTGTATATAACTGCCTTAATGTTGCTGGACCTCAGCAAGAGTATCTGCTGCCTTGGGGATCCTTAATAAATACAAAATACAAATACTCCCAAGTGGTGCAGTGGTCTAAGACACTGCATCTCAGTGCTAGAGGCGTCACTACAGACAACCTGGTTTGAATCCAGACTGTATCACAACCCCCGTGATTGGGAGTGTGGCACACAATTGGCTCAGCGTCGTCCGAGTTTGGCCGGTGTAGGCCGTCATTGTAAATAAGAATTTGTTCTTAACTGACTTGCCTAGTTAAATAAAGGTTACATTTTTTTTTAAAGATTAAAGAAAAAAAAAAACTCAATATCAGCCGGGTAAACTTCAAAGGATTCCCATAATTTGTGATGTGCATACACTTATAGTGATGGGTGTTGATGGGGAGTGATTCAGTATTACTCATCAGCTGTTGATGGGAGCCTTGTCATGTCCTGGTTGAAGACATTACTGTTAGCACAGGGGTTGTATGAGTTCATCCTCTTCTAGACCAGTGCTGTAACAGTTCATCCCTTCCCTAGATTTAAAACTGGGTCAAACGTGGCAAGACAGCTGGATGGCAATCCTGTCATTGATCTTGTTCTGAGAAAATGAAAGTTGGGGGCAAGAAAGCCAAATTGTTGTAAACCAACATACTCTTTAATTCTACAGGCTATATATATATATATATATATATATAAAAAAAAAACAAGCTCAGGACCAATCCCAAACTCCTACAGGACAGAACATGGTCTCTTCTCATTTACCCACTAGACATATGATTGCATATTCGGATTCATTATCTGGTCCTTTAAATTGTAATCATTATGTCAGCATACAAACACATAGCCATAACCTCCACTATAAAGACATAAGAAGGATCCTACTTGATAATGTAGGTAGAGGCAGAGTTAGAGGAGAGATACAGACTTGAGAATTAGGTTACAAGATAGATATGGTAAATCTATCACGTTGAAGGCCAGCTGCTGTCACTCCTGTCTCATCTAAAAGGCCATGGCCCACTTAGCTGTCATAGACAGCTCAAAATGAAACATGGTGCCGTCGTCATATTCCAGGGATTTAGTGACAGATTGGGAAACCGTTGGTGACCCTCTTTTTAATCTGAGTCTGTGTGTTTGCTCTGTGGCTGTTATGATTGCTCTGCAAGAACCGGGTTGTAAACACGCAGAGAGCAATACAAAATATACACTAACCATGTTTCCATAAAACCTTTTTTTGCGAGTAAAGTACATGTCAATTAAACAATTTAATGACATGCCTGATTGAAACATTTCTTGATAGACTTTCCAAAATGTCAACAAAACAAAGTACGCTAGACAAGGTGGGATTTGTTTGTGTCGGTAAAAATAATTACGTGAGAAATGTCGGCGGAAATGCTTTTACGCGCAAAAATGTATATAATAACCATCATATCGAGGTAAACTTGGAGTCACACCATGACATGTTGTCTGGTCTTACCACTACGACTCGTCGGCAAAGCATGCAGTTTAGTAGGCTACAGATGAAATAAATGATGAACTGTACAAGGTGTTGAAGGTAAACGGTGATGAGCTTGATGCTCCTTTCGAATAAATAAATATTCTGGTGACATGATAATCGATGTTTGGCTGCAGCTTGATAAATAAAATAATCTCGGTATTTTGTCCATAATAATAATCTCATCATGTAGGGTAGGCTATACGTGCGCTCTAGCCAACAAAGCGCGTGCCAATACTAGAGTCAGTAGAGTTGAAAATGCGATGGAAATCCATTTCCATTTTATTCGGTATATGGGAATTTTACCTCAAAATGTATTTGCATGTGCACTAGGCCTAGGTCATCACACACATCCGTTTATCTGCAACAAGTACATTTGATGGAAACATCTCTGGTGGGAAAATGCACATATTGTTTTTATGCGGATTTTATAATATTCTCATGGAAATCAGGGATTTCATTGATTTTGGTCCATTGATTTTGTTTCTAAACACATTCTGCTGTTTGTTTTTGTGTGTGTGCAAAACACACAATTTGCCTCTTTAAATAGTGTTCAGTATTTCACATTTCTTACCTGCTATGATTTCCCTGTAATCCTGTTGTTGCTTGCCTCACTAAACTCAGTGCTTTGCTTCAGGTACAGTGCACTCCTGCTGTACAACTGGCATCACCTAAAAAAGATTAGTACTTAACATTGAAGTCCCTAAATGGTATAAAGGTGTAGTTACAGTGCCTTCGGAAAGTATTCAGACCCCTTGATTAAAAAAGTAAAAACAGGTTTGTAGAAATTTGGGCACATTTGTTTTGGCAAATGTATAATAAATAATAATCTGAAATATTACATTTTACATACACTACCGTTCAAACGTTTGGGGTCACATAGAAATGTCCTTGTTTTTTAAAGAAAAGCTCATTTTTGTCCATTAAAATAACATAAAATTGATCAGAAATACAGTGTAGACATTGTTAATGCTGTAAATGACTATTGTAGCCAGAAACGACTGATTTTTTATGGAATATCTACATAGGCGTATAGAGGCCCATTATCAGCAACCATCACTCCTGTGTTCCAATGGCACGTTGTGTTAGCTAATCCAAGTTTATCATTTTAAAAGGCTAATTGATCATTAGAAAACCATTCTGCAATTATGTTAGCACAACTGAAAACTGTTGTGCTGATTAAAGAAGCAATAAAACTGGCCTTCTTTAGACTAGTTGAGTATCTGGAGCATCAGCATTTGTGCGTTCGATTACAGGCTCAAAATGGCCAGAAACAAATTACTTTCTTCTGAAACTCATCAGATTATTCTTGTTCTGAGAAATGAAGGGTATTCCATGCGAGAAATTGCCAAGAAACTAAAGATCTCGTACAACGCTGTGTACTACTCCCTTCACCTTCACAGAACAGCTGCCAGTTGAGGACTTGTGAGGCGTCTGTTTCTCAAACTAGACACTAATGTACTTGTCCTCTTGCAGCCAAACTGCGGGACTACACAGCTATTTTCAGGTCTCTCCAGAGATGTTTGATCGGGTTCAAGTCCGGGCTCTGGCTGCGCCACTCAAGGAATTTCAGAGACTAGTCCTGAAGCCACTCCTGCGTTTTCTTGGCTGTGTGCTTAGGGTCGTCGTCCTGTGGGAAGGTGAACCTTCATCCCAGTCTGAGGTCCTGAGCGCTCTGGAGCTTTGCTCTGTACTTTGCCTCAATCCTGAAAAGTCTCTCAGTCCCTGCCGCTGAAAAACATCCGCACGGCATGATGCTGCCACCACCATGCTTCACCGTAGGCCAAAGAGTTCAATCTTGGTTTCATCAGACCAGAGAATCTTGTTTCTCATGGTCTGAGTCTTTAGGTGCCTTTTTGAAAACCCAAAGGGGGCTGTCACGTGCCTTTTACTGAGGAGTGGCTTCCGTCTGGCGACTCTACCATAAAGGCCTGATTGCTGCAGTGCTGATGAAATGGTTGTCCTTCTGGAAGGTTCTCCCATCTCCAAAGAGGAACTCTGGAGCTCTATCGGAGTGACCATCGGGTTCTTGGTCACCTCCCTGACCAAGGCCCTTCTCCCCGGATTGCTCAGTTTGGCTGTGCGGCCAGCCCTAGGAAGAGTCTTGATGGTTCCAAACTTCTTCCATTTAAGAATGATGGAGACCACTGTGTTCTTGGGGACCTTCAATGCTGCAGACATGTTTTGGTACCCTTCCCCAGATCTGTTTCTCGACACAGTCCTGTCTTAGAGCTCTACAGACAATTCCTTCGAGCTCATGGCTTGGTTATTACTCTGACATGCACTGTCAACCGTGGGACCTTATGTAGACAGGCATGTTCCTTTCCAAATCATGTCCAATCAATTGAATTTACCACAAGTGGACTCCAATCAAGTTGTAAAAGCATCTCAAGTATAATCAATGGAAACAGGATGCACCTGAGCTCAATTCTGAGTCTCATAGCAAAGGTTCTGATTACTTATGTGAATAAGGTATTTCAGTTTTTTATTTTTTATAAATTTGCAAACATTTCTAAAAACCTTTTTCACTTTGTCATTAGGGGGTATTGTGTGTAGATTGCTGAGGATTTTTTATTTATTTAATCAATTTCAGAATAAGGCTGTACCGTAACAAATGGTGGAAAAAGTCAAGGGGTCTGAATTCTTTCTGAAGGCACTGTATGTAATCTCTGATGCCATAAACATAGTATCAGTCTATAATGTTGTCTCTCTATTATGTCTCTGTGCTGTCTCTTTCCAGACCTGATTCCACCAAGTGTGTGTAACCTGCTCAACTCCTCCACTATCTACGCCAACAACGAGGTCAGCCTAGCGGAGGTGGACATCTATGGGTTTGACTATGACTACACCCTGGCCCTCTACTCCGATGCCCTCAACACTATGATCTACAACACTGCCCGAGACTTCCTCATTGAGCACTACAAGGTGTGTGTGCTCTAACTAACCCGCCAATAGACTAGCACATATTGTATATTCATTGCTCCTGATAATTCCAAGTATGAGTACAGTTGTGGACTCTTCTAATCTGATAATCTTCATTGTTTGACAGTACCCTGAAGGTATTCGCAAATATGACTACATCCCCAACTTTGCTGCACGGGGTCTTCACTATGATATTCAAAAGGTAAACCCCATAAAGCAGTTCTGCCCCTCTTTTAAACATTCAATCTCTAGGTACTGTGCGTTTACAGAACTATATGTTTTGTCTTCCCCCAGGGCCTCCTGATGAAGATAGATGCCTTCCATTACATTCAGCTGGGGACTGTGTATCGGTGAGTTCTGTTTATGGGTAGTTGAATAACACTCTGCAATGTCAGTCATTGTACTAAAACTGTGTTTACCCTATAGGGGGCTGAACCCAGTTCCAGATGAGGAGGTCCTGAGGCTCTATGGGGGGACGCACCATGTCCCCCTGCACCAGGTCAGCGGCTTCTATGGAAAGGTCAGTCACTGTGTCCTTGAAGAATACATTATCTCCGAGGTTGCCTGTTAAAATATTCACTTTGAGTGCATTGACAGGATCAAGGTATTTTGTTTTAATCTGCCGACAACAGTTATGAGGACAGGTCCTACTTAAAATTATGTTACCTTTATGTAAGCATTATATTTTGTAAGCTCAACTTTTGTCACCACATTACCCTTTTAGCAACTGACAAGCAACATTTTCACTGATCAAGTAAAACAGGATGTTATCGTTAAAGCCTTTTGGTAGTTTGTTTGCAATTACAGGTTATTATTGGACAAATGTTAATTTATCTCAAGATGTGGTCTGACAGTCTGACTGTGGCATGGTAGTGTTTGTTCATCAGGTTCAGTCTGTAGGGCCAGGGGCTTTGATGTTTTCACACAGGTTCACATTCTTCTACGTCTATTGAATGCTGGACTGTGGAGGGAGCACACCATGCCTGCCTTCTAATCTTCAATCACAAACATACGCCCACTACCCACAATCCTCTGGGTCTGGCACTGGGCTCCCTGTCTTCATAAATTAGGGATTAGCTCTGAGTACAGGCCTCGCTCCCTGTGGACACTGGTTTCATTTTTTCCTCCTTGGAAAGAAACTGGTTCTAAACATTTTTAGATTTTTTATTTAATCTTTATTTAACTAGGCAAGTCAGTTAAGAACAAATTCTTATTTACAATGACGGCATTCCCCAGCCAAACCTGGTCGACGCTGGGCCAATTGTGTGCCGCCTTATGGGACTCCCAATCATGGCCGAATGTGATGCAGCCTGGATTCGAACCAGGGACTGCAGTGACGTCTCTTGCACTGAGATGTAGTGCCTTAGACCGCTGCACCACTAAACATGGTGCCTCATTTGAGCTAGAAGCATTGGGTGGTAAAACAATGTTTATAAGCATTCAATAAGCAGCTGATTTATCATCCATAGGGCCCCAAGGTTAAGCAGTTCATGGACATCTTCTCCATCCCAGAGATGACCCTCCTGGCTGTGGCCAATGATTTCTTCATCTCCAACGACATCGAGTATGATCCCGAGCACCTCTACAAAGACGTTTCAGTGAGTGTCTCAGCACACTCTCATGCCATTTTTCACCTTGTGTAATGTGCTTTCCCTAACTCTTGCTGGTTTTCCAAACCCTCTGCCAGGTTCAGTTGACTGTTTGGGCACAGTGGGGATTTTCAGCACCAGGTTCAGATGTCTGTCCTCCTCCTAGAGAAAGGTTTCCAGAGATTCAGACGTGTGGACTAATGAACAATAGCTCTTCTCATTCCACACTGGGGTCAAAGGGTTTACATTATAGTTTGTCCTTTTCATATTCCCTTTCTCTGCCAGAAGAAACAGAAGTGATCTAGCTCTGACTTTATCCTCCCTCGTCCTTTTTGTAACCAAACCCTTCTGCCTGTTAGACTGGGTCGCTGGGTCGCAGTAGAGAGTGAATTGGTTGGAGTAGAGAGTGAATTGGTTGGAGTAGAGAGTGAATTGTTTGGAGTAGAGAGTGAATTGGTTGGAGTAGAGAGTGAATTGGTTGGAGTAGAGAGTGAATTGGTTGGAGTAGAGAGTGAATTGGTTGGAGTAGAGAGTGAATTGGTTGGAGTAGAGATTGAATTGGTTGGAGTAGAGAGTGAATTGGTTGGAGTAGAGAGTGAATTGGTTGGAGTAGAGAGTGAATTGGTTGGAGTAGAGAGTGAATTGGTTGGAGTAGAGAGTGAATTGGTTGGAGTAGAGAGTGTGTATTCAAAGCCTGAATATATGCAGCATAAGAATGTTGAATGTATCATTATCTATAGGTACATACTGTAACTGAATTTAAGTACATTTATGTGCACTTATTATTTGCGCTCCCTAAAGGCATAATGGAAACATGTATGTTTTTATTGATGTTTTTATCCTCAGGAAGCCATTGGAATGGTTCACATCAAAGGCTACATGTACAAATGGATCATGCAAGATCTGAGTGAGCAATGTTGGATTCTGTTTGTGATGTCCAGTCGAACACCTTATTTTGAGAAGCCAGCAGAATGTTAAGGTTTGACATGTTGTTGTTAATGTTTTTACATGTCCCCCTCTTTTCCCATCCGTAGAGAAGTACATTCTGGGAGGGGATGAGACTTATGCTGTTTTGCATCGTCTGGTCAGCCACGGAAAGAAACTGTTCCTCATCACCAACAGCCCCTTCAGCTTTGTGTGAGTGTCCATCTGAGGATGAAGACCCAGGGTCATGTTGGTTAGAATGACGTATTGATTGGTTAGTAAATGTACCATAATTACGATGGATCGTGGAATTACGATAGATTACTTGTTTTCATGATTACCCAACATGATTGACAGAGGAAGCACAAACGCATCATTCAGTCAGAACAGAAGCACTCACAGTCAGCACAGTATATTTTGGGGAGCCACAGCTCTGTTGCTTTCTCTGTAAGATTGATCCAATCCACAGGAGGTTGGTGGCACTTCAATTGGGGAACATGGGCTCGTGGTAATGGCTGAAGTGGAATAGGTGGAATGGTATCACCTCCATTCCATTTGCTCTGTTCCAACCGTTATAATGAGCTGTGCTCCCCTCAACTGCCTCCTCTCTGATATCTCTGATTGTAGGGATAAAGGCATGAGGTACATGGTTGGGAAGGACTGGAGGGACTTCTTTGACGTGGTCATCGTTCAGGCAGACAAACCACACTTCTTCAATGACTGTGTCAAGTGAGTATGGAGTGTTCTTGTGGACCAGGTTGTCATGTGTTTATTGGGACCATATTCAATTTGCTCTCCAATGTTTCCCCTTTTACAGACCATTTAGACGCCTGGATGGAAATGGTGACCTCCAGTGGGACAAAATAAACAGTCTGGACAAAGGACAGATCTACAAACAAGTGTGTACACCTTCAATATTAAACTACAACACTTATGACCTCATCTCCCACTGAACAGAATACTGAGGCCTTTAGTTTGTGTTTCAGGGGAACCTGTATGACTTCCTGAGGCTGACAGGCTGGAGAGGGTCAAGTGTGCTCTACTTCGGAGACCATCTCTACAGTGATTTGGCTGTGAGTGACTATTACTACTATCTCACTATGATTTAAAAATATGGGTTGGTTACAAAATCAAAGTACCATTCAAATACATAGAAAACTCAGGTGCTGGTTTCCTGGTCGGGAGTAACCACTACAGTATTGTCCGTCCAGAACAATGAGGTGACAGTATTTCCAGTTTAGGGGGTTTTAATGAACAGAAAGGATCCACACACACACACAGGTCTGACCACTCTTGAAACTGACAGATTTGTATTTGTATTTATTAGGGATCCCCGATGGATTTGGATACTGCTTTAAAGGACATTTCTGCAGCATTAGTAAAGATGTGATCAATACATGTTGATGATTTAATTCCTGTACTGTTTCTAACTACCCTGGTAGGTTGACTGACAACCTGAACCAGGTTTCAGGCACTGGTTACAGTTTTACGTTTTTTCTTGAGTGGGCAGCTTGATGAGAGCCAGTCAATATTTAACTTCATGGACCTTGTTTTTCAGGCCGCATATGTTAATATGGGCTATTTTTAGCACTTTTCTGTGTTGCTTGATCGTTTTCAATGCTTTACTGGGAAGCTTATCCAAAGTAGACTTGTTCATGTTATTTATTTTGGAACTGATAGTGCAGGGTGAACTGCACACAGTGGTCTCCCGACTAGGGCACACCACCTCAGTACTAATAGTGTACCTCTGGTTCATATGCTCATGATTACCGCATACAATAGCTGTAGGATCAACAGAGGTATTCAGGGCAATTAGGGGTATTTAAATTAATCGACTTAAATTGTGTCTGCCAACGCCCCTAGGATCATGTACATTTGATGCAGCGTTATTGTCACGGCTGGGTGTAGGGAAAGACCAAGGCGCAGCGCTGGAGTAGTTCGACATATTATTTAATAGAACTAAAACAAAACAATGAACTAGAGCAAAAGCAACCGCAACGTGTGTGTGTGTGTGTGGTGTGTGTGTGTGTGTGTGTGTGTGTGTGTGTGTGTGTGTGTGTGTGTGTGTGTGTGTGTGTGTGTCAGCTCAAAAGCACATAAACACAACAATATCCCACAACACAGGTGGAAAAGTAAGCAACTTAAATAGGATCCCCAATTAGAGACAACGCATAGCAGCTGCCTCTAATTGGGGACCAAACACAAATTAAACCATAGAGTTCACATAGAACTCTTCTGTCAGGCCCTGACCGTGACAAACATAGAGAAGCCAGAGGCCTCCCTACGGTCAGGACCTGACAGTTATGATGACTCATTGTCACAATGGAAGGGATTAACTGAGCTGGTCTTGGGTCATTGATAAGTCATTGTTTTAACGCAGCCTTGAAATGCGTGGACAGAGTCCAGGAGCCAACATGATTTGGATGGACTCCGTCATGTAGAGTATCTTCTGTTTCCAGAAGGTGTCAAAGTTATCTATAAAATTGACTCCAGCAGAACTACAGTAATCTTTTAGCCAGATGTGTAATGCCAGTAGCCTGCTAAATATTTCACACCCACGGCCCAATGATGGTACTGGACATGAAATTATTGGCGTCTTTTAATGCTAAAATCAGTTCTTTAAAATCTATTTTTAGATGTTCCGAGCTAGCCCTCCTGATGTAATTTGACCCCACATGGACTACGACAGCGTCAGCTCCCGGCATCTGTCGTAGAACAGTCGGAAGCAGCCTTGTCCTGTACTCATGCTCCTGGGTAGCACAGGGTTTTTGCATTGGGAACTGAGATGTTTCTCACCATAGAGCTGCCAATGATGACAGCTGGTGATGTTAAATGGGCCAGTCTCTCAGGCAGCCTCACGGTCTGATGAGGGTGGGAACTCTAAGGATCTGAACCCGAGGTAGAAGCCACCGGAGAGGGAGACCGAACAGAGGACGAAGAGGCAGTTACGATCTTGAATGGGAAGCCCCTAAGGAAGAAGGCGCCGGAACCTCTTTCTTCGACTTCCACGGCGAGTGACGTATCTCCATGGCTGGTTGGGTCGAGAACGTCTCAGTTCTCCAGGCAAGGGTGAAACCCCTTTGGGGATGGATCCCTGCTGAGCAGTCGGCTGTGGAGAGCTGACACAGCGGCAACACTTCCACCAGACCAGAGCGGCGTCCGGCTACTGGGGTGGAAGAAAAATAAAAAGTATGTGGGGAGTGGATTCCTCAGTAGTTTGTGTAAGTTTGCTACCTGCTTGCTAAGAGTAGCCACTTCGCCCCTGTAGTCCTCCGCAAGCATGCAGTTGCTACATTGAAAGTCAGCGCGGTCCACATTGTCCCGGAACAAAGCAAAGTAAACAAAGCACAGCTCCTGCAGCGCTAGTAACGTTCAATAGCGACCTCCATTTGAGAACGCCGAATCAGCTAGGCTAGCTGGGCTTCTGTGTCTCTCCCCCTATGCTATCTGGCAGGATCCCAGGACAGACAGTAACGCTCACAGCAACTAAGCACAACAGAGTAACAGGATCCAAAATAAAATAAAAGTATATAACAACACTGTCAGCTTTACAAAAATAACAAATTCCTCCTGTACAGGTCTGATCCGCAACTACAGAAAACGTTTGTTTAAGGTTATTGCTGCCAAAGGAGGGTCAACCATTTATTAAATCCAAGGGTTCACATACTTTTCCCACCCTGCGCTGTGAATGTTTACACGGTGTGCTCAATAAAGACATGAGTTACTTGTTGCACTTAGACTTGAGAGTACGCTGAGCTGCTTGATGTTCACGGCCACACTCCCAACATGTTCTTTGGAAAGGAGCTGGGTGGTCCCTGCCTTGGTCGCTGCTGAACTACGTGCCATCTTCTTGCACTCTCACCTGATACTCAAGCAACTCTGCCAGGTGAAGTTGGGTTGGAATGGGTGTCTTGATGGGGTTCACACATCTCTTGAAGCTGGCTCTTAGGTCATGTGGCAACTTAGCTAAGAGATGGGTGACGTGTGAGCCACACCTCAGTTCCATTCGTCCATTGTTCCCTAGCTGATCCAACACGCCAACCAAGGCACGCACCCTCAGAGCGAATCTTCGGAATGCCTTGGTGTCATCACTCTTGATGTTGGGGCGTCCATTAATCCTGCGATAGGTTGGAGGGCAAGCTGGTGAGGCTGGCCATACAGTTCTGTGAGGGACTCCAAGGTGTTGCTGTATGGGTATGTGCTGTTGCTGTAGGAGTCTGCAATTAGCAATGCCTCTTCCAACTTCAGCTGGTCAATCAGTATCTGAAACTTGAAGCCCTCTGTTGCGTCTACAGGCAGAACATTGTCGAGGGCAAACTCCCGTGGTTCTTCTTTGACGAAGTTGGGGATGTTAGGAGTTGGTCCCGGGAAGGGTGCGCTCCCAGCTGGGCGGAGAAGATGTGCGGTAGCGGACAGGTGCATGCCGATGACGATCAGGTGAGGACTGATGACAGCAATCAGGTGCATGTTGACGGCGTTCAGCAGTATGCTGACGGCGTTCAGCAGTATGCTGACGGCAGTCAGGTGTAGGCTGACGGCGGCAATCAGGTGAGGGCTGATGACAGAGATCAGATGTGGCTGACAGTGGCGGTCAGGTGTATGTTGATGGCGTTCAGGTGTAGGCTGACGGCAGTCAGGTGTAGGCTGACGGCAGCGGTCAGGTGTAGGCTGTGGCTGACGGTCAGGTGGTGGGCTGACGGTGATGATCAGGTGTAGGCTGACGGCGACGGTCAGGTGAGGGCTGACAGCAAAGGTCAGGTGAGGCCTGATGGCGACGGTCAGGTGAGGGCTGACGGGTCCTGCAATGAGAAGACTACCTGTCCCGCTGATGGGATGGCTCAAGACGGCGAGGATTTGATTGAGTAGATGATGACAATGATGATGACTGGTCTGGGTCGTGGGCTCTATGATCCTGAGTTCTTCAATGAGCTGTTCGATCTTATAACGCTGCCTTTGTGACCACAATGTGTCCTCTCTGGTTGTCACCAGCTATGCCCGCTCAGGCTGACATTGATGTTGATGACCTGTAGTCGGGGTGCGCCTACTGTGGGGTGCCGGTGAGTTGGCAACCGATGAGGATGAGGCTCCATCCTCAATGCTGCGGGGCAGCATGGATGGTGAACTGAACTGCTGGATGCTCTTTGAAGTGGATGAGGTTAGCTCTTCCTAATAGCTCCATTATCTCACGTCTCAACTTGTCGCTTTCCTCTCCAAGTAGCTTCAGGCACGCTGCGAGTGTTCTTGAAGGAGAGCGGGAACTTCTCTCATCTTTTGCAGGAGGTTAACTGCTGCTGGTCTGGTTGTGAGAGAAAGTAATTCCTCCCACAGTGACCTCTGCTCGTGGTCCTTCGTTGGAGTGGTCTGTATGGTGTTCTCTGCCTTGACTCGTAGCTTACCTCATAGTCGACTAAACGATTTGGGGGGCAGGTCTGACGGCGGGGACGAACCATTACTTGTGGAAGATCTTCTCTGGTGACTGGAATCCTTGGGCCTTAGCGGTTATTGCGTCTGGCTCATAAAGACCATATTTTTCAATGATGATAATGGTAAACTAGGAACCAATATACTACACACATATTGAACTCCTATGAACCCATTTATAACAAGCTCACTCTTTGGTGAACAAAAGAGACTATTCTATTGTATTATATTCGTTCACTCACTAATTAAACCTTGGTATATGTTTACTGCCTTTACGTGCTATTCTCCCTCTTCAAGGATCTGATGCTGCGTCATGGGTGGCGTACGGGAGCCATAGTGCCTGAGCTGGATCTGGAGACCAAGGTGGTGAACACAGAGCAGTACGCCCAGAGCCTCACATGGCTTCAGGCCCTTACAGGCCTGCTGGAACGCATGCAGGTATACTCCACTGGGGATGTTTTCCCTTCTCCCCAGATTAACATTCATAAAATATCTATTTGAATTCATTATTTCATAAGGAGCTGTATCTGTACATCTTAAGAATGATTGTCAAGTTTTTCAGCATACAGTAGCTGACTCTTGTCATGTTCTTTTGTAGATGCATCGGGATTCACAGTCTAGGGAGGTTCTGCAGGATTGGCTGAAGGAGAGAGAGGAGCTCAGGTTAGTCGCATGGAGTTAGTGGTACTGATTGAGTACCTTTTACTCTGGACATTGAAGTGATTAGGATTTCACGTCTGCAGAGCCTGAAAATGACCCACTTTTATTTTATTATCTCTTCCTCTCTTGTCCATTTTTATTACAGACTAAGAACAAAGAACCTCTTCAACCCCCAGTTCGGCAGCATCTTCCGCACCTGTCACAACCCCACCTACTTCTCCCGCCGCCTGTGTCGCTTCTCAGACGTCTACATGGCCTCCATCAGCTGTCTGCTGAACTACGACCTCTCCTACACCTTCTACCCCCGACGCACCCCTCTGCAGCACGAGGCGCCCCTGTGGATGGACCAGCTCTGCACAGGCTGCATGAAGACCCCCTTCCTAGAGGAGATGGCCCACATCCGCTGAGCCAACAATGGGTTCTCAGAGCTGGGTTCTCATCATGGACATTCAAAAAACAGCCCACTAGGGGGCACTGTAGATCAGTATTATTCAGAGAATAATTGTAGGTTATTGCTCTTAATGTAAGTGAACACTGTGAGTAGTATCATGGCCTATATAGGAGTTACTCTCTGGCAGACCTGATGTAAGTTACCTAATCATAGACATGAAAATGTATATTTGCACTTTATAAACATTTAACACCCTTCATTGTACATGTTATTAGTTATTAACTAATGGCTAACACCCATCCCTGTGAGACTGGCACACAATACAGCTGGTTGCAAAGACTGATGGAGCATCTGCCCATCATAGACACTGTCTGTTCTATGGAGAAGACATAATGTATGTTGTTCATTATCAATGGAAAATACTGTAGCTGCTTTTAAAAACTGTTGTGCCTGTATGCATTCAATAGAACATATGACCAAATTGAAACATATTTGTCACTGATCTAACTTTCTTCATTTGGCATGATGTTGCATGTGTCGCCTATGGATCGTTCCATAAAAATTGAATTATGCATTTTAAGAACAGTTAGGTAATGAAAACTAAATGTATGAATCAAGAAATGTGTACGAACCTTTGAGGTAGGCATCTATTCGAAAGGATTAGAGGCTTTCCCAAGTCTACCACTTCATCATCTATCACACATAGGCTAGGTCTAGTCTACTTACTATCATGAAAGCACTTTGTCAGGAAATGTTTCCTAATGCATTTTTACATTTCATTTCACGGCTTTCATCCGCCAGGACTTCAAGAAAAAACAACGGTTCCACTGCCAAGAGCTGGCATATGTTCTTGAAGCTCTTAGTATAATATAAACTGAAGGTACAGGCTTTTCTGCAACTTTTTCTTCAAAATGATCTCATTGGCTGTTGGTTGCACGTTGCTAGGCAGCACCTCATCACCGGCGTAAGGGTACCAGTGCCACCTCAGCTGCGCACGAGACAGACCAAGCAAGCTCGCAAACTCCAGGCTGCCACTCCTGTCAAAGAAAGAGGTAAGCAGCAAAACATGCATGTTTCATACTTATTTATAGCTTTATTAGGTATTGAATCTGGTTAAATAGGACACATGCTCGTTTGAGGGTGTTTTTGTAGTGTAAACGGGCATGGAGTGAGAATTTGAAAGTGAACATGTTTGAACATTGAATTTAAAGGTACAACATGAAACAATTAAACTCTATTGTTTTCTAATAGACCGGGGCCAGCAAATATTTAGTTGTCAAATTCACTGGTCCGTTGTTGAGTTAACGACAAGAGATTTGTTCGCCCCACTCAATCTGACAAGAAGAGCTGGTCTGTTGAGCAATAAGAAGGGTGCACTGTATCGAAGTGTATCGCTGTAGAGGGGAGACAGAGGGGCTCTGTTTACATGTAGAGAGACAGAGGGGCTCTGTTTACATGTAGAGAGACAGAGGGGCTCTGTTTACATGTAGAGAGACACTAGAGGATGCTGCTTACATCTAGAGAGACAGAGGGGCACTGTTTACATGTAGAGAGACAGAGGGGCTCTGTTTACATGTAGAGAGACAGAGGGGCTCTGTTTACATGTAGAGAGACAGAGGGGCGCTGTTTACATGTAGAGAGACAGAGGGGCTCTGTTTACATGTAGAGAGACAGAGGGGCTCTGTTTACATGTAGAGAGACAGAGGGGCGCTGTTTACATGTAGAGAGACAGAGGGGCTCTGTTTACATGTAGAGAGACAGAGGGGCGCTGCTTACATGTAGAGAGACAGAGGGGCTCTGTTTACATGTAGAGAGACAGAGGGGCTCTGTTTACATGTAGAGAGACAGAGGGGCGCTGCTTACATCTAGAGAGACAGTGGGGCGCTGTTTACACCTAGAGAGACAGAGGGGCTCTGCTTACATGTAGAGAGACAGAGGGGCTCTGTTTACATGTAGAGAGACAGAGGGGCGCTGCTTACATGTAGAGAGACAGAGGGGCTCTGTTTACATGTAGAGAGAGAGGGGCGCTGTTTACATCTAGAGAGACAGAGGGTCGCTGTTTATATGTAGAGAGACAGAGGGGCGCTGTTTACATGTAGAGAGACAGAGGGTAGATGTTTACATGTAGAGAGACACTAGAGGGCGCTGTTTCGCTCGCTCGGATGCTTTCTCCTGTGAGATACAGTACATTAAGCCTTTTGCGAATTTCCCTTGGCATCCATGAATACCCACCACTGCAGGACACATGTCTCCTTGACTAAACTACTAAATGTCTCCTTCCATACACTGCCATGGATGATTGTGCTCAATGCATAGGACGGAAGACAATTATGTGGCATTTTCTGGATGTGACATTTTCCGCGCATCTCGTGTCTATCGATACATGACGACCAGGATCGCTAGGATACAGGACCAGAAGCGCAGAGCTGTAGTGTATTGACATTCCTTTTAGAACAAAAATAATGAACAAAGGAGAGACCACGACCTTGAATTGGCGTGCACAAAACCAAATGAAACACACACAAAAACCCACAAACACAGGTGGGAATGTTGAACATAAATAGGCTCCCCAATTAGAGGCAATGCAGCGCAGCTGCCTCTAATTGGGGACCAATTTCCAAACTGAACCGTAGAGATTTCCAGAGAGGTCTCTGGACACCAAACCTGAAAACCATAAAGGTTTCCAGAGGCCTCTCTGAACATAAACCTTACATTGTGAGACTCTTTCTATATTGAGAAAATGGTGCAATTTGGAAAGTATCCTGAATGTTTTCTCTTCAGGCTGCTTCAGAGCTGAGCAGTGTGTTTTCCCAGGTTGACCCTCCAGCATAAGTAATGGGCTGCCAGTACAGTGTTCCCCTTGGCCCACTGGGTCGGTTGGCATCGTCTTAAAACAGATTCCCCAGTATCTCTCTGTTGACAGTTGCATTTGCCATGCCCTCTTTTGGCAAGTGAAAGAAACTATAGATAGGTAGATAGGTACTTTATTGATCCCCGAGGGTACATTTCTATGTCAAGCAGCTACAACAAACACAGGACAGGTGCATAATGCCAGAACGAAATACACAAAAGACAGATACCTGAATCTGGAGTGCAAAAAGCTATAGAAAGGCATTGCATAGTATGAGTGAATGACTGAATATGTACACTATACATTGTTATAGAGTGTTAGGTGAAAAAAAATGAAACAATTATTGCAAGTTGATATAAATAAAAAATATTTGCAAGCCTAATTCATTAATTATCAGAGAAATTGTTGTCAATTCGTCGCGGCATGGCCTCTACAAGGTGTTGAAAGCGTTACACAGGGATGCTGGCCCATGTTGACTCCAATGCTTCCCACACTTGTGTCAAGTTAGCTGGATGTCCTTTGGGTGTTGGACCATTCTTGATACACACAGGAAACTGTTGAGCCTGAAAAACCCAGCAGCATTGCAGTTCTTGACCAAAACCGGTGCGCCTGGCAGCTGCTACCATACCCTGGTCAAAGGCACTTAAATATTTTGTCTTGCCTATTCACCCTCTGAATGGCACAGATACACAATCCATGCCCCAATTGCCTCAAGGCTTTAAAATCCTTCTTTAACCTATCACCTCCTGTTCTGATTGAAGTGGATTTAACTTCTATAACGAAGCATAGCTTTCACCTGGATTGACCTGGTCAGTCTATGTCATGGAAAGAGCAGATGTTCATAATGTTTTTTTGCACTCAGTATATGTATTATATAAATACAGTCTAGATGTTCTCAGAGTGTCATGGTTCTGTACGTCCGCAGGGCTAAAGGCATGTCTGACCCTTTCCTTAACCCTATGTCCTCAGGGAACAAGTCTACACATGAGTTCCAGGAGCTCCAGATGGCAACACTGGTTGCATAAAGAAGATATTTCTTTTCCCTAAATCTTATCATTTAGGAATGAGGCTATCCAGACCTGATTTACCCAAACAATTTCAGAGTAGAGAGAGGCTTCTTTTACACACAAAGTGCACATCATGTGTCTCTGGATCTTAACTAACTGTTGTTAGAATAGTAGGATACACAAGTAGAATAGTAGGATACACAAGTAGAATAATAGAATACACAAGTAGAATAGTAGAATATACAAGTAGAATAGTAGAATATACAAGTAGAATATACAAGTAGAATAGTAGAATATACAAGTAGAATAGTAGAATATACAAGTAGAATAGTAGAATATACAAGTAGAATAGTAGAATATACAAGTAGAATAGTAGAATACACAAGTAGAATATACAATTTGGTTGCATCATCAGTTTTTCTCTTGTTATGTCAGTCACTGATAGTCAGTCAATAAGCCCATGTCAGTTGACATTTTTTAGATTGCTAAATTTGTTTAGTGGCCAGCTATCTAAACTTGTTATCATAGTTGAATTACCGGCCGGGGGCTCCCACTGATTTTGTTAGTCAGTCTCACTCAGATATCATATTAAAAACAGGTATTTGTCCTCTCCGCCCCATTGCAAAATTATTAGAATTGCATAAAATCTGTTTGGCAACTGTGGTCCCTCATGATGTGTTCAGATTTTTTGTGGCCCCCACCTTCATCAAAGTTGCCTATCCCTGGCCTAGGCTGTCCTTTTGGGGTAACAAGTGCATTCCCCATTGCCTAAATTGAGTTTTTTATTTCCTGAAGAGCTAATAGAATACAGGGACTGCATATCAGGGTTTCTGAAATATCTCTCCCCTAAGCCACTCTACCCAGTAACCTTACCCACCACCACCCCTCCATCCCCTTACCCGCCACTTTTCCTCCATCCTCTGTCCCTCCATCCCTCCATCCCTCCATCCCTCTATCTCTTATGCTTCCAGATGAGTGACCCTGCTCTGCTCTCCTTGTTCTGTTTCTGTGTTGGCACAGGAAGCCTTTATGGACACTCAGGAGGAGGCAGTGTGGGTTCTCTCTACTCTGACACTCCTTCCAAGCAGACTGTATTTTATTATTAAACATAGTTGCTTTATGACTCAGCTCAGCAACATCATCATCATCATCATCATCATCATCATCATCATCATCATCATCATCATCATCATCATCATCATCATCATCATCATCATTATCGTGTCTCCTTCCAAAACAGAATTTTGTTTGTTATTACTTGATGTCACCATGTTCTTTTTCTTTGTTAAACCCACATAGTTTCAGTTTATTCATGAGGATGAATGGCCCCTTATAGGAGCAAAGGAAAGTTCATTTTCAAGAAGCCTATGAGCTCAGCTGCAGGGCCGTGTCCTTGGAAATCCCATTCTCACTCTGGATCCTGTGGCTTCACGCGGACACTGGGGACAGTAGCCTGAGGCCAGCTGTTAATTGGCTCCTGTCTGTCTGTCTTTCTGTTTGTGTGTCTTTAGGGACCTGGGACTGTCAGGGGGAAATTTAGGGAACATATCCCTCTGGTGCCACTACATACATAGGTAGGGATTGTTTTATTGATAAGGTCCCATAGGACTTGTGTGTGAATTATGTAGCCCTCACCTAAATAGTAACTGAAGATCCTTAGTGGTATGGTTTATGAATCTAGCGGTACATTAAATGGATACTTCAGGATTTCTACCCTTTATCTACTTCCCCAGAGTCAGATGAACTTGTGGATACAATTTATTTTGTCACTGTGTCCAGTATGAAGGAAGTTAGAGGTAGTTTTGTGAACCAATGCTAACAAGCATTAGCACAATGACTGGAAGTCTATGGGTATCTACTGGTATGCTAGCAGATACCCATAGACTTGCAGTCATTGCGCTAACGCTAGTTAGCAATTGCCCTAGCGGTAGTTAGCAACTTACTTCAAACTGCATTCAGAGACATAAAAATGGTATCCACAAGTTTATCTGACTCTGGGGAAGTAGATAAAGGGCCTCATTGGCAAAACCCCAAAGCATCCCTTTAACTTGACAAGGCCATGGAGTGATTGATGGGTTTTAGAGTGTTATTGGTCTCCTGATGTATTTATATGTACAGTAAATCAGTCCAAATCCACAACATCTTGATCAATCTACTTCACATTGTACATTTTTGGGAGCTCCATGGTTAAAAAGGTTAACCTGATTCTTGGCTCATGTTTCACTATGATGGATGGCACCAGTGTACCTCCTACCTTGTTTCGTTGTCTTAATGGGCCCTTCCCTGACCTAATTTACCTTTGTAAATTTAAAATATCAGAACAGGAAAATGGTAGCTTTGTACTAATACTATACTGTGCAGTTATTTGTTAATTACCAAGTAGAGTTATATAATAACTGCATTCTACAAAAATGATATCCAAAAGACAAAACCTACCATTCCCCATTATCTCCAACTTAAGCCGTAGTTAGCATTCAGCAGACCTACATTCGGTCTGTGTAACAGGGGAGACAGTCAGCCCCTCAGTGCAGCTCATTACCCTCCCTCCAGTACCTCCAGTGCATCAGTACTAGCTGAGGAGAGAGAGAAAAGCCTCTGAACTTCTCCTAGTCAATTTCCACTAAAGCTCCGCCAGATCTCATATCATGAATTATTTATGCGGTAGCTAGTAGTTTATGTGAGGCCGCTGGGCTGGCTGGCTGGCTGGCTGGCTGGCTGCTCAGCAGATGATGATTTCTGCTTCTTTCATTATAATGCTGCTTGTGTTCTGTTGAAGAGGCATCGGGGTCTGTCGGTGTGCATCATATTAATTTTCTCTTCTCCCCCCTCTTTCTTTCTCTCTCTCTCTCTCTCTCTCTCTCTCTCGCTCTCTCTAAAATGTTCATTCTCTCTCACTTCCTCACTCTCTCTCTCTCCATTTACATCCTACAGTATCATGATGTACTGTGCTATAATATGGTAATGAACACAATCTAAATTATAGCACTGTCAGTGTTGTCTCAATTACATGCTTGTAATTAGTAGGATCAGTGATGCTCAGAAGCTAAAGGGGCGGAGTAGATCACAATAAAGTAACATTATATTTCTATTACTTTTTTCTCTTTCTATTCTATTCCTGTTCGTAATGTACGTGTGTACTGATAACTATGTTATTCAAAGGAAACTGGTATCAATGAAGTAGTAATTATAGACCTGTTCAGTGTTCTTTGTAGATGTTGCAGGCCAGGCTACTGTAGCACAAACACTATTTAGAGGTGGTACTAATGTTTTATTTTTTTAAGGCATGAGGGAGGGATGCATCAGTTTCCACTGCAATTTATTATTTATCTGAAGACCGCATCTGTGTCCTGCTGTTTTTCGACAACCACTGAAGATGTGGTCTGTGTCCCAAATGGCACCCTATTCCCTATATAGTGCATCTATATTTACTCTGGTAAAAAGTAGTGCACAGTGTAGGGAATAGTGTTTGGGATGCAGATGTGATGCCAACTGGACTAGAGCTAGCAGCTTATCAAAGCTGGAGATAGTACTTTCTCTTTGATGGCTTTGGAATGAGTCACCCATCACCACCACCCTCCTCTCTGCCTCTGTAATTCTGCTATTTTTACTTAATGTTTGCGTCACTGGCTTGGCTCTGTGGGGGGTTATTTATTTAGGCGTGTTCATGGTGATACATGTGAATCTTTGAGTCAAGTGTTTTATTTTTGTTTGGCTGGTTTCATTGCATGATTGCTGGTAGGCCTACACACATGACATGATATATTTACATATCTGACTTGGTCTTTCCATGTTAAACTGGAACTCTTTATTTTCCCCCACGGAATAGCCTATATATTCATAAAAATATAATGTCCCCTACAAAGAAATGGCGAATTATGCATGCAGACCTCATGAAAAACATACCCTATCATGTAGCCTAGCTGTTTCCTAAGTGTGTAAATCAGGGGTGTCAATCATATGGCCTGCGGGACGGAATCGGCCAGCAGGTGGTTTGAGCAAAAAATTCAATACAAACTAAACTGTGTAGAAATTATAATGGACCTACATTCATACAGCTTCTTAACTCTGTCCAGATCACCACAAATCACAGAAATAAAAGCTAGACAGTCATGGAGCATCGAAAATTCCCAAAACGATGGAGAGAGACATTTTTTTTGATGGCGAGGAAATATAAACAATTTTCAGTACGGCACTCTATACCTCATTGAAGACCGAATGCGACCTCGGGTACAAAATGAGTTCAAAAGGACCTGTCTTGATGGAAAACTGCTCGTCTGAAATAGTATAGCATGAAATGTGTTTCTGTCGCCTCTGATCTGTGTGTTTAGCATAAGACTTTAGTGTGTAGAGTGAGAGTGGTGACGCTGAAGTGTTTTTATCCTGCTAGAAGGGGTACAGGGTTGATGGTCGTGACATCCTCTCCTCTTTGTGGTCATGGAGACAGGCTGTCTTAGAGTGGGGAAGGTTACCCATAATAAGAAAGTCCTACTGAAGTGTTTTCAAATCAAATTGTATTTGTCACGTGTGTGAAATACATCAGGTGTAGACCTTACAGTGAAATGCTTACTTACAAGCCCTTAAATAACAATGCAGTTAAAAAAAATATGTGTTATGTAAAAAATAGATAAGTACAAAATAAAAATAACAAATAATTAAAGAGCAGCAGTAAAATAACAATAGCGAGGCTTTATACAGGTAATTAGGTAATATGTACATGTAGGTAGAGTTAAAGTGACTCTGCATAGATAAATAACAGAGAGTAGCAGCAGCGTTTGTCTGTGCGAGGGTGTGTGTACATAGTACTTGCAAACCTCAAAATCCACCTTTGTCACACTGAATATGAGACTAAGGTATGACAAAGTGATGTGGACCTGAAACCAAGCGTTTCATACTGCATGCATTGCATGTTTATTACGCCTATCCTCGCCCTCAGTACTGCAGAGCAGCAGAGTAGGAGTCTGAAGTCATGACTCTAAGTCATATCTCCTCTCCTGTCTGCTGGTAGTTTAGTGGAAGAGGGACCTCTTTCTCCTCTCTGCTCAAGATATTATGCATAGCATCCACATGTGAGAGAGAGAGAGAGAGAGAGAGAGAGAGAGGGTTGACTGTGCAGTGTCCATGTGGCCCTATGAGAGAGAGAGAGAGAGAGAGAGAGAGAGAGAGGGAGAGGGAGAGAGAGAGGTAAAGAGAGAGGTAAAGAGAGGGTTGACTGTGCAGTGTCCATGTGGCCCTATAGCCCGCTGCTTCTGGAGTCTTTCAGATAAGAAAGTCATTTAGCAGGGCTCTGATGCTTATGGTCAGACACAGTAAGACTTTCTCTCTCTCTGCGATGGTGACACTACACACTGAGCAGCCAGAGTGGTAGTGTCACTATAAAGGGGTCCATAATTAAGGGTCAATGGTTGGCTGATTTTAGTTGACAGTGAAGAGAATACCGTACGGCTGAAAGCAGTACTGTATACTAGTGACTAGTAAGCCATAGGACCTCACAGCCACTGCTGCATAGCTTCAGCTCTGTCCATGGTGCTGAAATACTGAAGCCTTATATGGATTTTTTACTACTGAAGACTATTCATTAGCATACAGTAGCTAACACATTTAGGCATGCTTAAGTATGCCTACATATTTACATCTTAGCAACCACTAATTACTTCTACTTAATGATTAACATACATGGAGTGTGTGTGAATATTCATGGACATGCTTGAAAAGACATGCTTAAAGATATAAAAAGCATAACGATCTAAGAACAGAGGAGTTTATTTTACTAATCTTTACTAGCTGACTGACAGCATGCTGTGGGATCTAGGTATCGCAATAATATCATATTGTGAGGTCCCTGGCAATTCCCAGCCCTACACCCCTATAGGGATTTCTTCTTGTTTCCTCTCCGTTGGCGTTCTGTCCCACTGAGTGAAATAACATGGTGAGTCTCGTCAATAGTTATGAAGTAATAAATTATGCCTTCAGGCATGACGTGACTGATGACTCCCCTCGTCATAAATATAGTGCAGCAGTTACGATTATTTGCTTTGACCTTTTTGTGTACACTGTGATCAGCTCTCATTGGGCAGTTAGAGGCATGTTGGGACACTGACCATAATCCATCATGACATTTGGTCTTCCAATATCCAGACACATGCAGTGTGGTATTCAGTATTCTCAACCCCAGCCATATGTTGGCTGACCACCAGCCCACTGTGAATTTGTGTGCTCAGTGCTGTATGACTTTAGGTTACTGTGGGTTATTTATCATGTTAAGTGACGGTACATGTATCATGATAATTGGCCATATTATGACCATGATGACCATATATAAAATGTGTAAGATAAGGTTTCTCCAACTTCTTTAATGCATCAATAAGTAGCTAGTAGCTCTAGCAGCCCATTTAGCTGATCCTATCTTTCCACTTTTCTGCTCTCTCCTATAAAATTGTCTGTCTCTCTCTCTCTCTCTCTCTCTCTCTCTCTCTCTCTCTCTCTCTCTCTCTCTCTCTCTCTCTCTCTCTCTCAGGGGACTAACAGAAAGGGGATGGGAGTGAATAACATATGTTAACCTCCTGAATAGATATATAATTGATTTCATAAAGTATTCCGTTAGGCCTGTGGCTCAGGACATATTACAACGGGACTTGTTTTGAAAAAGTTATATTTGTATTCACACTGCTCTTGCCTTTTAATGAAGACTCAACTCTTTTGCTTGTTCTCTTCAACTATTTAGTGGTCTGAGTCCTCTTTGCATTCATATTGCTATGTTTAGAAAGGAACCAAGATCTTTTTCCAACATTCACTCAATGCACTCTGGGTTTTTACAAAGTGCAGGACAAGCCATTCCATCAGATTGTGATATCGGACAGCTTGATATACCTACTTACATTTTGGAAGCTAATAGATTGTATTTAGTTAAGAGATCATTAAGTTTGCTGACGACACAACAGTGGTAGGCCTGATCACCAACAACGATGAGACAGCTTATAGGGAGGAGGTCAGAGACCTGGCAGTGTGGTGCCAGGATAACAACCTCTCCCTCAATGTGAGCAAGACAAAGGAACTGATCGTGGACTACAGGAAAAGGCAGGCCGAACAGGCCACCATTAACATTGACAGGGATTTCAAGGAGCGGGACTATAACCCGGAAGCTTAGAAGAAATCGCGCTATGCCCTCCGATGAACCATCAAACAGGTAAAGCGTCAATACAGGACTGATTCAATCGCTTGTTGGATGTGGCAGGGCTGCCCTGGCAAGTAACACTGAAACATGCATGAGAGCATCAGCTGTTCCGGACGACTGTGTGATCACGCTCTCCGTAGCCGATGTGAGTAAGACCTTTAAACAGGTAAACATCCACAAGGCCTCAGCGCTAGACGGATTACCAGGACCTGTACTCCGAACATGTGCTGACCAACTGGCAAGGGTCTTCACTGACATTTTCAACTGGTCCCTGACTGAGTCTGTAATACCAACATGTTTCAAGCAGATCACCATAGTCCCTGTGACCAAGAACACTAAGGTAACCTGCCTAAATGACTACCGACCCGTAGCACTCAGGTCCATAGCCATGAAGTGCTTTGAAAGGCTGGTCATGGCTCACATTAACAACATTATCCCAGAAACCATAGACCCACTCCAATTTGCATACCGCCCCAACAGATCCACAGAGGATCTCTATTTCACTCAACGCTACCCTTTCCCACCTGGACAAAAGGAACGCCTATATGAGAATACTGTTCATTGACTACAGCTCAGCCTTCAACACCATAGTGCCCTCAATGCTCATCACTAATCTAAGGACCCTGGGACTCAACAACTCCCTCTGCAACTGGATCCTGGACTTCCTGACGGGCCGCCCCCAGGTGGTAAGGGTAGGTAACAACACATCCACCACGCTGATCCACAACACGGGGACCACTCAGGGGTGCGTGCTCAGTCCCCTCCTGTAGTCCCTGTTCACTCATGACTGCATCGCCAGGCACTACTCCAACACCATCATCAAGTTTTCTGATGATGCAACAGTGACAACGATGAGACAGCCTATAGGGAGGACATCAGAGATCTGGCCGTGTGGTGCCAGGACAACAATCTCTCCCTCAACGTGATCAAGACAAAGGAGATGATTGTCCCCATTCTCATCGACGAGGCTGTAGTGGATCAGGTTGAGAGCTTCAAGTTCCTCGGAGTCCACATCACCAACAAACTATCATGGTCCAAACACACTAACACAGTCGTGAAGAGGGCACGACAAAGCCTATTCTCCCTCAGGAGACTGAAAAGATTTGGCATGGGTCCTCAGATCCTCAAAAGGTTCTACAGCTGCACTATCGAGAGCATCCTGATGGGTTGCATCACCGCCTGGTATAGCAACTGCTCTGCCTCCGACCGCAAGGCACTACAGAGGGTAGTGCATACGGCCCAGTACATCACTGGGGCCAAGCTTCCTGCCTTCCAAGACCTCTATACCAGGCAGTTTCAGAGGAAGGCTCTAAAAATTGTCAAAGACTCCAGTCACCCTAGTAATAGACTGTTCTCTCTGCTACCGCATGGCAAGCGGTACTGGAGTGCCAAGTCTAGGTCCAAAAGGCTTCTTAACAGCTTTTACCCCCAAGCCATAAGACTCCTGAATAGCTAATCAAAGGGCCACCAGACCCTTTTTTTATGCTGCTGCGACACTCTGTTTATTATCTATGCATAGATACTTTAACTCTACCTACATGTACATATTACCTCAATTACCTTGACTAACCGATGCCCCCCCACATTGACTCTGTACCGGTACCCTTGTATAAAGCCTCCTCACACTGACTCTGTACCGGTACCCCTGTATAAAGCCTCCTCACATTGACTCTGTACCGGTACCCCTGTATAAAGCCTCCTCACACTGACTCTGTACCGGTACCCCTGTATAAAGCCTCCTCACACTGACTCTGTACCGGTACTTCCTGTATGAAGCCTCCTCACACTGACTCTGTACCGGTACCCTTGTATAAAGCCTCCTCACATTGACTCTGTACCAGTACCCCTGTATAAAGCCTCCTCACACTGACTCTGTACCGGTACCCCTGTATAAAGCCTCCTCACACTGACTCTGTACCGGTACTTCCTGTATAAAGCCTCCTCACATTGACTCCGTACCGGTACTTCCTGTATAAAGCCTCCTCACACTGACTCTGTACTGGTACTTCCTGTATATAACCTCCTCACATTGACTCTGTACCGGTACTTCCTGTATATAACCTCCTCACACTGACTCTGTACCGGTACTTCCTGTATAAATCCTCCTCACATTGACTCTGTACTGGTACTTCCTGTATACAGCCTCCTCACATTGACTCTGTACCGGTACTTCCTGAAAATCATTTGATTTGATTTAAATGTAAAAATATATAATAATTGTAATACAGTTTTTGCCCGTTGCTTGAACACTATAGACACATGCTTAAACCAAAGTAACATAACTTGAAGTTGTTGTTACTATACCTTAAACAAAGTGTAACCATACCTTAAACAAAAGCGCTGCTTTGCACTTTAGTTGCAATTCTGTAACACACTTGCTCCTTTCTGCAACACACTTGCTCCTAGACACTACACACTATTTCATACATAAGACACTTAGTTAAAAAATGAAATCTCAGGGTACCATTGGGAAAACACATCTATTCAAAATACAACACACATTGGTTAATTGAAAAGACGTAGACACATACCTGAAAATACTTACTTACAAAACTGAACACCAATCAGCCAGCTACAAAAAGGCCTCAGTTAAGTCATTTTGAGAACTATGCAAGCATGGAGGCAGGGAGAGCTAGAGGCAGAGGAAGAGGAAGACAGAGAGAGAGAGGAGGATGTGGTCGAAGAGGCCACGCAAGGACCATTATTTCGGATGACATAAGAGCAACTTTGGTGGACCATGTCATAAACCATGGCCTGACTATGAGGGAAGCTGGGCAGAGAGTCCATCCTAATCTAAGCCGTTTCACAGTTTCATCCATAATAAGGACATTCCGACTGGAAAACAGGTATAACCCTTCATGATGCAGTTGTACAGGATGGACCAGAGCAGCCCAGGTTTGTTGTTGTCTGGGATAATGTTAGTTTCCATCGGGCTGCTCTGGTCCAGAACTGGTTCACCAACCATGATCAATTTGAAGTTGTGTACTTGCCCCCTTACTCGCCATTTCTAAATCCTATAGAGGAATTTATTTCCGCTTGGAGATGGCGCGTATATGACCGCCAACCACATGGCCGTATGCCTCTTCTGCAGGCAATGGAACAGGCCTGCGGAGACATTGAGGTGAGGTCAATCCAGGGATGGATTCGGCACACAAGGGGATATTTTCCCCGATGCTTAGCGAGAGAAGACATTGCTTGTGATGTTGATGAGATCCTGTGGCCAGACCCCAACAGATGGCAGGATCCATAAGCCCACTTGCGCACAATTGTGTTTTTCTGTGTTTACAGTAGTGGATTGTTTGTTTTATTTTTTATTTAACTGAATTTACTGTACTGTAAAATATACTACTGTAATGTAATGATTTTGAATTCAGTATTTCATTTTTTGGTTGTTGTGAAAACATGCCCTCTGTGGAACTGAATAAAAACATTGAAAACAAAAGACTGCATTTTTTTATATAAAGTAGACTAGTGTGTTGGTGCTGATCTGAAAGTGTATTCATATGATGCAAGTGGGTATCATTTTGTCATCAGAGTGACATTTTGACAAAGGATTGTTAGGTTTTGATAGCAGAGTTTCAATTTGACATAGATGTGACTGGTTTATTTCCCAGTGTTGTGTCTTATTTGCTTGTGTGTAGAGTTTTGACACAATGAGCCAAATTTAGCAAAACGTGTGTAAGCAATAGGCAAAAACTGTAAGAAGATACTATTAACATGTAAAATGTTATTGGTAACAGAATAAATAACAGAAGAGTAACTGCAGATTAAATAATGCTGTAATTCAAAATTTAGTCATGACCGCAGTAAAATTCCACGTGACCATTTAGTCACAGTAATCTCCTTATATGCACTCTGGACTTGCTTTGGTAGTACCCAATTTGTTTGCTTCAGGGGCTCTTTTGAGGGGTCTGAGTTCCTTTGGAGTGTTCACAATGCACAAAAAGTGTTTGAAAGGGACCAAGTGTGAAAACACCCTTAGTTTTTGGATGGTTTTCACTTGAGAGCTGACACTGTCACCCCTTCGGCAGCTCCTTGAGGGCTGATGAAGTGTATCTATCCCTCCATTGTCCAGCAGAGGACACTCTTACTCTGACCTGCCCTGTCCCCTGTGGACATCCTCACTAGCCTATTAGATACAGTACACACTGATTTAGTCACGCTTGATAAAACATGAAATGTTAGGCTAATGATTATTAATCTGATTATGATCTTTCCACAGTGCATGCCTACTAATTTCTCGAAACAAGTAATTTTGAATGTATTATTATTTCAGCTCTTCCATTCTACTACATCCTACCTATCATAGTTAAAAGACTAAAACTTGGCATTTATACATAGTTTTTCCTCTTACATGGAGATTTAAGTAGACTTGTTCTGTCCAGTCTGTCTTCACTGGGCTGGGTCTCTATTAATCGTGTGGGAGGGAGAGTGGTTGTTGCCACAGAAAGCCATCCATCACAGTGCTGCCCGGGCCACAGAGTGGAGATATATCATAGCGCTGAGGATCCATTAGAACTGAAATAGATCTTTCTTTCTCTCTCTGGGAACAGAGATCGATCGATGCTCAGGGAGCAATGTGTCCCTATCGCCCTCACCTAACCACAGACCTGCCTTGCAAGTCATTGTCTGAAGTAACCAAGACAGACAAGCAGAATTCATTGATCCGTAGACGGCTACTTTGAAGAAGTTTCTCTTCCCGATCGGAAAGCATTTAGTGAGTGAATTTGATGAGTCAGTCAAAGAGAGGTTAGAATTATTTCAGAATGCAGAAACAATACAGTATATGATGCCTAATTGCTTTCATGTCACATCTTGAAGTTAATAAAATCAATTATAGATCTATACAGGATGTTAACATATGTTATTTACTCCAATTTCTATTGGTTCTTTTGAGAGAGAGAGAGAGAGAGAGAGAGAGAGTAGCCTGAACAACAACACTCTTTTTCATCAGACATAATATCCTGCCCCTCTAATTAGACCCTATGAAAGGCCACAGTGTGTAGAGAATGGGCCAAGGGTGTGTGTGTGTGTGTGTGCATGGGGCCGTGTGTGTCTCAGAGGGGCCTGTGGGACTCTGTACAACCACTTACAGCCCAGTGGGCTCAACACTGCTCATGTCAAACTGTCAACAACACACAGAGCCACACATAAGCTAATTTCAAATGGCTGCTTATACAAGAGTCAGCTATACAATGGCTGCCTAGGAATACCTTTTATGTTTAGGAACACTCAGTAATTCAGGCAAAATAAATGTGACTGACCCGCTTGATAAAAGTAAAGACTCAGAGATAGAAAATGGTATATCATACACTATAGTTGTGGAACAATGGGAAAGTAATTCTGCTTTCAAAGTTGATAAACTTATATCCTCACTTTTGAGAAAATGGCCTTTGAATTTTTGGTACCTACAGGAGAGTTATTCTTTGTCAACAGCCATTCAGCATAGTTCCCACCCTCTTAAGCTTTAGCCCCACCCAACTCCGAGCGTTCTGTCCTAACAACAGCAGTCAAGCACCCAAGCTAACTGGCTAACGTTGGTTAGCTTGCTAGTTACTTGCAGACACAAATGAGAGAACAGCTCACTGATCATTTTACTTGTCCTAGCAGAGCTGGTTAGGCTGTTGTTATGTTATCCAGAGCGTTGGTGACTGCAACTGTGGTGCTGGCAACAATTTACGTTTTTTTGCCAACGTTTACTGACACCGGCCATATTCAACGGGTGTTGAGCTTTTCGTAAATTTGTCAGTTATTCTGCGCTCTGGCGCACTCAGACGAGAGTGCTCTGAATTCAGTGACATTCTATTGAAATGGTTACTTGCATAGTGGAGTCTTTTTTTGAGACATGTAGCTAGCTAGCTAGGTAAACAATGAGCCATAATCCCAACTCACGATGTTACTACACTGCATAAATCTGCAGGTAGCTAACCAACCATGTTCATGTTAGCTAGCTAACATTAGGCTGAAACTAGCAAAGCAAATGGCTCTGAGATACGAATAATATTACTACACAGATCATACACATAACGTTAGCTAGCTGACCTAACAACAGCAGTCAAGCACCTAAGCTTTTTTTTTGTCAACAAAGCCCTATATACTACCGACCACTCTATAAGTCCTTGCTAGGTAAATCCCCACCTTATGTTAGCTCACTGGTGACCATAGCAACACCCACCCGTAGCCTGCGCTCCAGCAGGTATATTTCCCTGGTCACCCCCAAAGCCAACACCTCCTTTGGCCGCCATTCCTTCCAGTTCTCTGCTGCCAATGACTGGAACGAATTGCAAAAAAACTTGAAGCTGGAGATTCCTATCTCCCTCACTAACTTTAAGCATCAGCTGTCAGAGCTGCTTACCAATCACTGCACCTGTATATAGCCCGTTTGTAAATAGCCCACCACAACTAGCTCATCCCCATACTGTTATTTTTGCTCATTCGCACCCCAGTATCTCTGCCCGCACCAAAGGCATATTGCACATAATCATCTGCACATTTATCACTCCAGTGTTAATGCTAAATTGTAACTATTTCACCACTATGGCCTATTTATTTTCCTACCTCCCTAATCTAACTACATTTGCACACATTGTATATAGATTTTCTATAGTGTCATTGTCTGTACGTTTGTTTATCCCATGTGTAACTCTGTGTTGTTGTTGTTTTTGTCGCACTGCTTTGCTTTATCTTGGCCAGGTCGTAGTTGTAAATGAGAAATAGTTCTCAACTGGCTTACCTGGTTAAATAAAGGTGAGAAAAAAAAAAGCTAACTGGCTAACGTTGGCTAGCTTGCTAGCTACTTCCAGACACAAATGAGAGAACAGCTCACTGACCATTTTACTCACCCTATTGAAATGGATACTTGCATAGTGGAGTCTTTTGTTAAGACATGTAGCTAGGTAGCTAAACAATGAACCATAATCCCAATTTCCTGAAACGAGTCACAAATGCATAATGTCAAAATAGACTGTAGTTATACAGTAGAGATGGAAGGGATCGATCTTATTTTGAATGACATGTGGCTCATCCAACATGACATTGCGACAAGTTGTGGTTTGGCACTTTGTTGTGGTATTTTACAAACAGTTTACTGTTGCTTTAAACGGTGCCGTCTGTCAGCGCTACTCTGCTCTATGGCTGCTAGTGAAATATGAAAGTGTAATGAAAATGAAATGGCCAGTTTATTTCCTCTGGCTTCTCAGCACAATTATCGTTTGAATATTTACTCCCCCCCCCAATCTCCAAATAACCAAGCATATACAGTATGTAATTCATGTTCTATCTGGCTGCTGCTGAACATATTTAGAAGGTAGGCCTATACTGCATCCATAGGCACTGTATTCATCAGGATACAGGGCCAATATTTTGGAATAATTAACTAACCTCACTCTTCAAAGGGCAATGCTAAGTCTTACTTTACCACTTCATGCTGGGATCCGGAGAGGAAGTCTTAAAGAGACAGAGCTCCCTGTGTGAAGTACTTTAAAGAGACCCCTCTGTTGGGTTGAAATTGGTGAAAAAAGGACGTCAGGAGGTTATCGGGAAGGATACGTCTATGCAGGGGTGCAACTTTGGTTTTAGAAGTGTGGGGAGGGGGGCATACAATTATTTATTTTATTTTTTTCAGTCGGATGAACACTCAAAACAGCCTATCCGACCACTCGGAGGCGTCCGCATGGCCCTAAAGCACACAGTTACCTCGTTTTTATTTTATAATTTTTGTTGTTGTTGTTGTTGTTGTTTTCATTGCATTTAGTATATCGAATGTGCAATACGTGCATTTATCTGTAATTACCCCTGTTCTAAAGACTGTATTTTAAAGGAATTAGTATTATTACCCTAAATTATATTATACCCACATTTAGCTATTTAAGTATCTCTTCCTGTCATTTACCTGTCTTTAAACCTGGAGAATATAAAATGTTGTAGGCTAAAGGATTTGATGATGCAATGGTCCCTGCAAACCTGCCCTGGTTAGCCTAGTGCTGAAAGTTTGTTTGTGAATCCAAGTGATTGATATTGTTTGGCCTGCCTCTTAACACATTAAACCTCTATGCACGGGGAGAATTTGATTTATTTTAAAAGGGATAGAAATTATGAATGCAGGTTTTGGACCTGCTATAAAGGTGCTGTACACTCAAAGCTGCTAGTTTATTTAGCGTCCGCTTCTCTCCAGCTCAGACCTATGCTGATGTATTCCTCAAGAGCAGAGTATGTGACCAGAGTTGAGTGGTCAGAAATCCTGCTCATCTGTAATGGAGCGGTGCTTGCGCATAACTCCAGCACTCTATGTCCTTTCCAATGTCTACGCTAAAAACCACTAAAAAAAAATAAAAAATAACTGCTGCTCTATTCATTAAAATCACAATTTAACCAACACCAATCTATTTTTGTGACTACCTGGACCTACCATTTGGTTTTGAAGCATTGAAACCAAACTACATGATTTGAGTGAAAAGTATTTTAATAAACATGAAAAGGTGAATGTAAGAAGCACTCATCACTTCAAATATGCTACATGTCATATTAAACAGCAAATGAACACAATAGGCCAGGAGCCAGCCTGGGAGCCTAAATGAATTATTTAGGCTATATTATTATTAGGCTCGTTCTACAGTGCCTTTGAATTCAATTTTACAGTGCCTTTGAATTCAATTTTAGAAACATTTTAGAAACATTTTAGAAACACGAGTTTGGCCAGTCTATGGCTTCAGGCTCATGCGATGGTGCCTGGAAAGCAGGCCAGCAGCGGAGAATACCCTCTCCACTGAGGATGCTAAACACCAATTTAACCCAATCAAAACAGAAAGCTCCTTGAAAGTGGGAATATGTCAGGCATATTGGGCCAAAATCAATTATGGCCTATTGTATAGATAATAGAACAAAAAATTAAACAAACTTTTAAGAGATTTTTTGTTTATAGATCCTTTGCTACAATGACACCCTTACATGCTGACCACACCACTCACTACAGTTCATCATTCAATCCCCCACCTCCACGTGGGTATATGCTCCTAAAAACCAATGAGGAGATGGGAGAGGCGGGAAAATCGTCACAAATAGAACCAAGTTCTATTTTAGCGCCTGGCTACGCAGAGTGTGGGTGCAATGATTGAATAACATGTATGTGTACATTTATTTTGTAACGCTCACGCGCGTGACGCGGGTGGTGTGGTCATCATGTGAGTTATCTACACCATCATGCTTTCAGGATACCTGTCTTTCCAGATTCTACAATTACTCTTTAGTTGTGGACATTACATCACTTCACTGCCTCTCTTGCTCTTGGTCCTCATCATCTTTATAAGTCACCTTGATTTTGCACCTGTGTGTTTTATCAGTTTCTTTATGAAAATATTTAGCGAACTCCATGACAGTAGCTAATAGAAGGGGCCATAGCAGCACACAAGTGCATGCTGGGCCGGGAATGCCCTGAGCTCATGAAGTGAGAGCTACTGGAGCGAAATTGGAGCAGGCGTCAAGGCCAACGCTCCAGTTTTTGGGAATCATTCGCCACGCTCCAGTCAAATTGGGCACACTCCGCTCCGCTCTGCTCACAAAATCTGCTCAAGAGAAAATGTCCTGCCTGCCTGCTGTAACCGGAGCACAATCTGCCTCAGCCCTCCCTGGCCCTATCCCTGCCTCCCTCTATCCGCTCCACACAGCCAGACCAGAATGGAGATACATTATTGAATGCACATGGCCTTATTTACACATGAACAGATTGCCAGTCTGAAGGAGGAGACAGACTGCTCCATTTACAACAATGGATGTACTGTAATAAGACCGTCTATGCAGTGTGTTCACACTATACTTGTTTAATAAGGTATTCATTGATCAATGCGTGTTGTTGAGAAGAAGTTATAATTGCATTAGTCTAACTTTGAAGTTTAAGGTGTCTGGCTCCCTACTTAGTTTTGATGATCAACTCTATATTTTGTAAAACGTACTGTATTTTCTTTTAGTTCCTGTTGTGTTATGTTGTTTTGCTAGAGGGTTATATCAGTGTAGTGAATCAATTGCTGTGTGAGTCTGAAGGAGAGGTTGGTTATCACTGAGGGATCTGTGCTTCTTTGTCCTTGTGAGGTTTCAAGACAAAAGAGCAGCCAGCCAGAGGACCTTTGGGGCTCCAGCTCTGTTGCTTCTGCTGTGATAGCACACTCTGTATGTCTGTCTCACACACACACACAAACACACACACACACACACACACACACACACACACACACACACACTCACACTCACACACACACACACACACACACACACACACACACACACACACACACACACACACACACACACACACACACACACACACACACACACACACACACACACACACACACACACACACACACACACACACACACACACACACTGCTTAGATTAATAAAATCATCTGAAAAGCAGACGGGGACCAGAACATCCCATCAGTCTTGTAGTGCTGGTGAAATGATAAACAACAGAGGAAGTTTCAGCAGTCCGTTCTGTGATGTAGTGCCAGACAGAGGTCATTACACACACTGACTTTACAGTTTACAGCCGTAGTGCTGCACACACATTACTGCTAGTGTAGCTCAGCCCTCAGTTAAAGAAATAGAGAAATGATTGGGCAAACTCACGACCAACAACATACAGTGCCTTCAGAAACTATTCACACCCCTTGACTTTTTCCACATTTTGTTGTGTTACAGCCTGATTTTTTGTCACTGGCCGACACACAAATGAATAAAAAATTAGTCAAGAAGTATTCAACCCCTTTTGTTATGGCAGACATTGAATATCCGTTTGACAATGGTGAAGTTATTAATTACACTTTGGATGGTGTATCAATACACCCAGTCACTTGAAAGATATAGGCGTCCTTCCTAACTTTGTTGCCAGAGAGATTGGAAATCGCTCAGGGATTTCACCATGAGGCCATGGTGACTTTAAAACCGTTACAGAATTTAATGGCTCTGATAGGAGAAAACTTAGGATGGAGGGGCTCCCGAGTGGCGCAGTGGTCTAAGGCACTGCATCTCAGTGCTAGAGGCGTCACTACAGTCCCTGGTTTGAGTCCAGGCTGTATCACATCTGACCGTGATTGGGAGTCCCATAGGGCGGCACACAATTGGCCTAGCGTCGTCCAGGTTTGGCCGTTGTAGGCCGTCATTTTAAATAAGAATTTGTTCTTAATTGACTTGCCTAGTTAAATAAAGGTTAAATTTAAAATAAAAATCAACAACATATATATATAGTTACTCCACAAAACTAACCTAACTGACAAAATGAAAAGAAGGAAGCCTGTACAGAATAATAAATAATGCAAAACATGCATCCTGTTTGTAACAAGGCACTAAAGCCCCGTGTTGCTCAGATGGTAGAAAGTGTTATGTTTGGGGCAAATCCAATACAACACATTACAACCCTCCATATTTTCAAGAATAGTGGTGGCTGTATCATCAAATCAAATCAAATCAAATGTATTTATAAAGCCCTTTTTACATCAGCCGATGTCACAAAGTGCTATACAGAAACCCAGCCTAAAACCCCAAACAGCAAGCAATGCAGATGTAGAAGCACGGTGGCTTGGAAAAACTCCCTAGAAAGGCGAAAACCTAGGAAGAAACCTAGAGAGGAACCAGGCTCTGAGGGGTGGCCAGTCCTCTTCTGGCTGTGCCCGGTAGAGATTATAACAATTCATGGCCATTAAGCCAGTTCTTTCTTTCAAATGTTCATAGATGACCAGCAGGGTCAAATAATAATAATAGTAGTTGTAGAGGTTGCAACAGGTAAATACATCAGGAGTGAATGTCACTTGGCTTTTCATAGCCAGGCATTTAGATGCGGTAGAGAGCGCAGGTACGGTGAGATAGAGCGCAGGTGCGGTAGAGAGAGAGAGCGAGATGAAAACAGCAGGTCTGGGACAAGGTGGCACGTCCAATTAACAGGTCAGGGTTCCATAACCGCAGGCAGAAGAGTTGAAACCGGTGCAGCAGCACGATCAGGTGGACTGGGGACAGCTAGGAGTCATCAGGGCAGGTGGTCCTGAAGCATGGTCCTCTAGGTAGGCTCAGGTCCTCATGGTATGTGTATGCATGTAATCATTAACGACTGGGGAGTTTTTCAGTATAAAAAAGAAACGGAATAGAGCTAAGCACCGGCAAAAAAAAAGCTGGTTCAGTCTGCTTTCCACTAGACACTGTGAGATGAATTCTTCTTTCAGCAGGACTATACCCTAAAACACAAAGCCAAATATACACTGGTGTTGGTTTCCAAGAAGACAGTGAATGTTCCTGAGTGGCCAAGTTACAGTTACTTAAATCTACTTGAAAATCTATGGCAAGACCTGAAAGGTGTTGTCTAGCAATGATCAACAAACAATTTGACAGTGCTTGAAGTATTTTGAAAAGAATAATGGGTAAATGTTGCACAATCCAGGTGTGAAAAGCTCTTAGAGACTCTGTAATCATAGTATCGACTCAGGGATGTGAATAATCAGTACATAAATTAGATATTTCTGTATTTCATTTAAAAAAAAAAAAGGTTTTCACTTTGTTATTATGGGTTATTGTGTGTAGTGTTTAATCTATTTAATCCATTTTGAATTCAGGCTGTAACACAACAATGTGGAATAGGTCAAGGGGTATGAATACTTTCTGAAGGCACTGTGCGTTATTGGAGGAAACAGATGGTGTAACTGTATATAATTGATTATAGCGTTGGACCTCACTGGCCCTATTCCAAACAGATAATGTCTCTGTGTCTCTGTGTGTCCAATCCTACATTCACTTAAAATGATGGCTATTTGAATTCTGTAGGTCATTCCCAGTACGAGTAGTTGTCTTTAGCATATTTCATACTAAATCTAATGCACTGCATCTCGGTACTAGAGGCGTCACTACAGACAACCTGGTTCGAATCCAGACTGTTTCACAACCGGCCATGATTGGGAGTACCATAGGGCGGTGCACAATTGGCCCAGCGCTGTCCGAGTTTGGCCGGTGTAGGCCGAAATTGTAAATACGAATTTGTTCTTAACTGACTTGCCTAGTTAAATAAACAATAAAAAAGTGTCCTATATTGTCTAAAACTTGAATGTTGCTTGTAGATAATGATCCGAGTTATATTTTTGACCCTATTCATGTGGTATCAATGATCCTGCTTTGCCAGTGAGTCAAGTGGAACTTTCTGCCAGAAGAGATGACTACTCTGGACAAATATTTACTGCAGTTAATCAATGAAGCCAATCACTGTAGTGATACAGAGACACAGTGCTACAGGCTTTGACACACGCAAGTATCAGCTATAAACAGCCCTCCTATGGCTATAGTGCAACCCTAGTACTACAGGAGGGCTGTTTATAACTGATACGTGTGCGTGTTAAAGCCTTTAGCACTGTGTCTCTGTATCACTACAGTGATTTGGCCTTCTTGCGGTCAATTTCAAGTCTACAAATGACTAAATCCGGTTCCCTGACCATCCGTCCGCTCAAGAAAAATACATCTTATGTGAAGTTACTGTATGTTGAGTAAGTAGTAGTAGTAAGTAAGTAGTAAGAGAGAGTGGTACTTCTTCTTTCCTATATTTGACTCATTTCTTGTAACTTGGAGCTCTTGGAACAGTTGATATCCTGGAGCTGGTGTGTGGTGTCTCTTTGTGATTACAATGTTTGAGAAGAGTAATGATCTGTTTGGCCTGGTCAGTAAAGCCACCGGCACTGGGTTGTTTGACCAGCTGCCTCAGAGAGAGAGACAGAAAGAGAGTGTGAGAGAGAGAGAGAGAGAGAGAGAGAGAGAGAGAGAGAGAGAGAGAGAGAGAGAGAGAGAGAGAGAGAGAGAGAGAGAGAGAGAGAGAGAGAGAGAGAGTATGTGAGAGAGTGAGAGAGATAGAAAGAGAGCAGGAAGGAGAGAAAGAGCGAGAGAGGGAGAAAGAGAGAGAGAGAGAGATAGAGAGAGAGAGAGAGAGTGACAGAAGTGAAAAACAAGTTCCCAGCAGATTGTGAAGATAAAGAGCTGCATCATGTTTCTCACAACGCTGAACTTGTTGTTTTCTGTCATCTATGACATTAATACTGATTTTCTGTCCTCATCTACCTTGTATAAATAGTACTCTCATTATTTGTACCCATCAGCAAACTATTGAATTGTTTATTATCTGATAATGAATCTATTTGAGGTAAGGAGAAAGACATATGGTGCCTGCCCCCCCCTCCTGTTTGTTAAGGAGGCATGCGATGGGAAGAGATAGGGAGAGAGGGAGGGAGGGGCAGTGGAGCTGAGTGGACAGCCACACACACTCCCTCTCTAACATACACACACAGTCAGTGTGAGGGAGTGAGTGACAGAAGTAGAGGCTCCATTCAGTGCTGAGTTGACTTACTCACGGTTGGTCCACTTCCCGCCCCATTAGCTGGCATGCCGCAGAGAAAGAGGAGTTTCACTTTTGGAGCGTATGGAGGGTAAGAGTGAATAGCATTCTCATTTACAGAGCTGAGCTGCTCAAACTACCTCTGCACAGCACATTTTACTGTGTGTGTGTGTGTTTGTGTGCTTGTGTGAATGTGTAGACAGGCATGTGTCTGTGATTGTGTGTGTGACTGTGTGGGCATGTGTGTGCCTGCCTGCTTTTCACCAAGGGATATGATTTCTGCTTGAATAGATTACTGGTCTTTCCGCTGTACTTGTTATAAACCATTGTACCCATGTACATTACAATAGTGGTGCATTATTTAACATCAGCTATGACAGACAGACTCAACACCAGCTAAATACTGATTTCCTGACTGACTGATAGTCACAGGAGGCTTGGCAGGGTGCAGGGAGGTGAGGAGGGACAGAACCGTGTTTCAGTGGAAGCTGCAAAGACAGGAACGCTGAGAGAAGAAGAAAGTGTTAAGAGCATTGTAGAGGGAGGGAGGCCCATGAGAGCTGAGGGTATTATTGAATATGGATTGAATTAGAGTGGGCAGCGTGGCTCACTTTGTCGTTAAACACACGCACTCACGCACACACACACACACATGGACAGGTTGTTAACTGTAAACAAATTAGAGTCTATTTACTCAATCTATCAAGCGATCTTGATTCGATTGACTCTCTTTAAGCAACAAGTCGCCTCACTTACAGATAAGCAGAGTCTGTATTCAGTTTTTGTGTGCGTCAACACGGGTGTATGTAAGGTCTTCTATGTCTCTGTGTTGTACTGTACAGTATCCTAGGTTTCCCAGTAACAGCTAAGTGTAGATAGAGCTCTCAGGTGGCTGTAGTCTCCCCTCTAACTATATAAGGAATATGTAGGAATTCACACTACAGTCAACAGGTGCTCTATGGTATGTCTGAATAGCGTCTCTCAAGGACAAGTGGTGTGTGTGTGTGTGTGTGTGGGTGTGTGTGTGTGTGTGTGTGTGTGTGTGTGTGTGTGTGTGTGTGCGCCATTCAGAGTGGGCAACCCTGAGGAATAGAGATTATTCCGCTTGCTTGACGAAAACAGATTGGGAAGAATTAGGAGGATTTTAACTGTAGATCTGTTTGCTCTGATGTTTATTTTTGAACTTTTGTCATTTTGATAGGTCAGTCTGATTTCCCACGTTACCAGGAGACATCAGCTTATCCTGGCGCTTGCATCCTATTGGCATTCACTGTGAGGAATGAAACTATTCTGTTGTCTACAGATTGGTATTTCTATGACACTACTTTTTTAAATTTAAATGTTAGAAGAGCAGCTTCTCAACTCCAAACCATGGCACCAGTTGTCACATCATGCTGTAGAGGTTTTTAGTTTCAAACTCATGGAAGATATTTGTTGAGGTACATTTCATTACTACTGATATTGACATGCTATCCTCTCAGAATTTACCAGTCTGTTCACAATCCAACGGATTTACAGTGGAGCCAGCACCAGGAGTCCCCATTCTAAACTATGTTTATGGCATTGTCTCTCAGGAAGAAATCTACATGACACACTATACAGTACAGTATCACTGTGTATTGAGTTCCTTTCTGCCTAGCCGCAAGAGGTTAATGGGGGTGTGGTTTTGGGGGTCAAAGTTGAGACTGTTCTGAAGTGATCTAACCAGACGTGAATGTATTGTTGATCTGAAGTGCTTAGTAAAAACCCATAAATGCTCATCGGTCTTCAGCTGTCCTTCCTACTATTTGAGAGAAGTATATTCTGTGGTGTTGCGGTATTCAGTCCTTCTCAGTTCCTCTTTTTTAAGGGGATTCTTTTTTTCTCCATGCAGGGGATTTTGTGTAGACTAGACACGAATTGTAGTTTGGTTTCCCCTGAGCAAGCCAGCCAAATACATGGTGAGCCATGGTGAGACTCTGTCATATCCTAAATGAGAGACAGTTACATTTGTTGTCTCTCTGTAGTCTCCTCCATGTTGTAGTCTCCTCCATGGTCTCTCCCTCAGCACACATCTCACATGCCCCTTCCTCATACAGTCTTAATGGGACTCATGAAATAAAAAGTGAGGTATGTCTTTGTCCCAGATCAGAACACTCTCTCCCCACTGGGCACAGACGTCAATTCAACGTCTATTCCACGTTGGTTCAACGTCATTTAATTGAAATGCCGTAGAAACAACATTAATTCAACCAGTGTTTGCTCAGTGGGTCATCTCCCCCCAATGCCCAAGACCTGGGACACACAGAACCACAGACAGAGAGGCTGCATGCGTTCGCTGTGGATTTTTCGTCTCCAGTTCTTTTGTCTACAGTGCAAATTAAAGCACTGAGGGGAAAAAGAGAAAGATTAGATTATTGTTGGACACAAAAGACTGTATAAACACCAGACAATCAGCAGCAAGTGATATACATTTTGGAAATCTGTTAATAACAGAGAGACTAATAGAGAGATTGTATATTATGCTTTAGTCAAATATCTATTTGGGCTTCTTGCGGTCAATTTTCAGTCTACAAATTATTTGTAATCATGTAAAAATTGGCCCGCAAATTAATCTACATGATGATTCCTGGCATAAACCCTGTTCAAGAACAAACAAGTGGAAAGGGTCATTGGTGTGAATGTGGATCAGGCCAGCAGCACATTATATTCTAAGCAAAGCAGTCATCTGATTTGAGTAGAGCAACTTCCTCCAATGATATTCCCAGTCAGTTGATGAAAAGATGCCTTACTTTTACTGAAGGACACTTTAATGTTGTTTAGAAGCGATACTCACCTACAAGCACACCCGGTCTCTTTCTCATGAGTGGGTTGTATCTAACCTTTTTTATATATTCTATTCTCTAGTCTCTACAGAACAGGAAAACAACAGGGAGTGGGCCTCTTTTCATTGTCCTTATGGTCAAGTTTGCATGACAAAAGATCAGCCAATGATTACATGGCAAGGCAAGGCCTCTTGAGTTTTAGAGACTGTTCAAGTGGCTCTCAGAGCAGAGGCAAAACAAACAGGATATCAAGGCCATACAAGAGGGCTGGAGAGGGCTCTGTTCAAACACTGTGAACAGTATTCATATTCACACTGACATTCACATTCGCATATATATTCACAACGGAAAGCTACCCTGCTTTGGAGAAACAGTGGGAAGCATAGGATGAACTAGAATGTACGTACAGTAGGCTTCCCTTAGGGCTGGACACCTTGCTTAAGATTGATGTCCTTTCTTGCAGCAGCTTTCTACTCCCTTGATTGCGGAGTCATTGACACATATTTTTTATCTGACAATTATCTCGGGTAATATCCCCAGGGTTTGGAAGGTGGCCCATGTGCTCCTTCTCGAAATTGTCTTGCCTAGCCAAAACATTTGAATCATTAATCAACTGTCAGCTTAGATCCTTCCTAGCGACGATGTGTATAGCAACATCTCTGCTGCAACCTTGGTGTTAAATGATGTGGTAAAGGGTATGGGTAAGAGGAAGTGCTGCCCTCTGACTTATCAACGGCTTTTGATACTGTTGACCATTCTTTATTGATTCAAAGATTGTCTGCAATAGGTATGGATCTGGTGTAATTGGTAATTGGTTCGAAAATGACTTGAGACAGGACACAATGTGTTTCTTCTGATGGTGTTAAGTCAGCTTTCCTTGATTTTACGAAAAGTGTCCCACAGGAATTGATTTAAGGTGTTGTACTTTTTACTGTCTATATAAACAATGTTGGTCTATGCTATTGCCCCCAAGGTTGACTCTTTTTGGTTATACTGTAAAGCCCTACTGCATAAACTTCCGCAGGGCCTTACTTGATTGTTAACTTACAGACATACGAGATACCAGACCCGGTCTCAGGGATGGCTAACCTTCAATCTCCAGGTTTTTTCACCTTACTTGTGGAATAATCTCCAAGGCTCTCTAAAATTAGATGAATTGGTGCCTCTAGGGCAGGCGTGTCAAACTCATTTTGCCACATTCGGTCTTCAATGACAATTATACAGTGCATTCGGAAAGTATTCAGACCCCTTGACTTTTCCACATTTTGTTACGTTACAGCCTTATTCTAAAATTGATAAAATAATCTACACAAAATACCCCATAATGACAAAGCGAAAACAGGTTTTTAGACATTGCCAATTTTAGAAAAAATAAAAAACAGAAATACCTTATTTACAGTATTCAGACCCTTTGCTATGAAATTGAGCTCAGATGCATCCTGTTTCCATTGATCATCCTTGAGATGTTTCTACAACTTGATTGGCTGTAGTTAATCAATTTTAGAATAAGGTTGTAAAGTAACAAAATGTGGAAAAAGACAAGGGGTCTGAATACTTTCCGAATGCACTGTATTTCCTCGCTGTCAAAATTACCAAAAAATAAAATGGGGGAATTTTGGTTTACTTCCTAACTGTATAGCTTTCATTTCGGTGATTATTAGCGAGCTGGACACAGTCAACTAACTGTACGAATGTAGGTCCATTATCACAGTTTTGAATTTGGTTTTAGTCATTTAAAAAGTATATTGAGTTTTTCCACCCCCTCCACCCCTGCTCTAGGACAATTCAAAACGCTGATTCAGGACAATTTTACAGTTTGTTTTCTATGATCGTGTTTTTTTAATGTGTATATTGATGTGTATAGTGTATATTGATGTGTATAGTGTATATTGATGTGCATAGTGTATGTTGATGTGTATCAACATACTGTTGATCTGTAAAACAGACCTTGTTCTCACAAGTTAAATAAAAATATACTAAACAAAAATATAAACACAACATGTAAAGTGTTGGTCCCATGTTTCATGAGCTGAAATAAAAGATCCCAGAAATGTTCCATACGCACAAAAAGCTTATTTATCTCAGATTTTGTGCACAAATTTGTTTACATCCCTGTCAAGATAATCCATCCACCTGACAGGTGTGGCATATCAAGAAGCTGAGTTAACAGCATTATCATTACACAGGTGCACCTTGTGCTGGGGACAATAAAAGGCCACTCTAAAATGTGCAGTTTAGTCACACAACACAATGCCACAGATGTCTCAATTTTGAGGTAGCCAGCAATTGGTATGCTGACTGCAGGAATGTCCACCAGAGTTGTTGCCAGAGAATGTAATGTTAATTTCTCTACCATTAGAGAATTTGGCAGTACGTCCAACTGGCCTCAAAACCGCAAACCACGTGTAACAACACCAGCCCAAGGACTCCACATCTGGCTTCTTCACCTGCGTGATCATCTGAGACCAGCCATCCCTGACAGCTGATGAAACTGAGGAGTATTTCTGTCTGTAATAAAGCCCTTTTGTGGGGAAAAACTAATTCTGATTGGCTGTGTTTGGCTCCCCAGTCATGTGAAATCCATAGATTAGGGCCTGATGAATTTATTTCAATTGACTGATTTCCTTATATGAACTGTAACTAAAATCGTTGAAATTGTTTTTTCCCCCAGTATAAATAAATAAATACAATTGTGGACCATGTGGTATTGAAAGGACATTTGTAAAGAATGAAAGAATTATCGTGAGAACTATGACAGCTGTTACGTTTCTGATCAAGGCTGAATGATGCATGGCTTAGGAAACATGTTACCAAATAAGCATGCAACCTTTAGGCTCTTGTGCGTGTTTGTTTGTCTGTCTGTCTCAGAGGTGACTGGTGTGATCTCTTATGGCAGGGCTAGCGATGGCATAGCCTATCAGCATTGCCATGCTTTGCTCTGCTCTGGTACCATTGTGTGTTCACAGTCCCAGTCACACTGTACTCCACTGTACTGGAGCATCAATGTGCACATTCAGCCACTTCACTCTCATTTACTCCGTCAATGGGCTCATTCAGCTGCCCACGCTATACAGTACAGTCAGGCTGCTGGCCCTGGACCTGGGCTCATTCATTATTGTTGTTGGCCAATATTTGTTTGTCAGACATTGAATGGGAGGATGGTGTGGCATCCATTTGTCCAGAGGCTTTTTGTGATTCTTTCTTTCCAATCTATTTTTTAGAAGAAGTTTATATTTCCATCACTGTCATTCTAGTCAGTTGAATAGAGCAAGTGTGGATGATAAAATCAGCTTTATTAAAACGCTGAATAGACATTCAACCACTTCTAGACATTCAGTCACCTTTTATTTTACTGAACATCTGAAATCCCATGTTCATGTTGCAAATGAATGAGAGCACAATGTTGTACAGCTAACTGCCAGCTTTAAATAGTTTACATGGGGAATATACTGTAGAAGTCCAGTGGTGTGTATTCATGGATGCCAAGGGAAGTCAGACTTCCCCAACAATTAACCAAGAAAAAAAGAAAAAAAACATACAAAAACTCAAAAATGTCCTTCAATTCGCAAAAGGCTGAATGTATCTCACCGAAGAAAGTATCCGAGCGAACGAAACAGCGCCCCTCTGTCTCACTATGTGTAGCGTATCTATCTGGTCAGAAAGATGATGACATGTTTGCCATCCGTAGCATTGAATGCAAGGGAAGCCAGCAAGCATTTGGCCTCCTTTGATAAAAAAAAATAAAAAAAAATAATAGCCAGTGAGTCAAGGGAAACCACTTTGGATTTGGCATTTGACCAATCACATCATTATTGTTGCATGTCGTTGTGTTGTTGTCCTCAGGTGGCTAGCTAGCTAGCTAAAATAGTCCCTTTCCTAAATTACCCATCGATGGAGATAGGGATTTGGATATCTGGTTTTACTTAATTCTCCGTACTGGCCAATGATTATAACGGCGATTCTGATCCAACCATAAATTCATACATTGTGCCTCTGGCCTGAGAGGATGGAAGTTCAACATGTAGCTAGATGTAGTACGCTAATGTTAACTAGCTGGCCTGTTTTATTTGCGACTTGGGGTAACTCTCTGTTGTTCTAAATCAATAGTTGTTTAGTAGTCCATAAATGTCGGAAACATTACCTTGCTTGACCATGCTGTATGTCACATGTAACAGTTTTTTACAAGCAATATGTTTTGTGAACTTCACCGGACAGATGTTAGTAATAAAATAAATGTGTCATTGAATTTATTCTGCCACTGTGTATTCTTATTGTCTCGACCTTAGGCCTATATATCATGGTGGCAAGGCATATGAACTAACAGGTTATAGAGCAAACAACACAATTCTCACAACACATAGGTTGTATTATGGCTTATTATTCTGGATTGGTGATTTTATCCACGCACCGCTACTGCATTATTCCAATGTTATTCGGCATTTAAAATGATCATCAAATGAAAAATAGATGGAACAAGTCCTGGTTGTGTTCCTATTCTTTAATACACTGGAGCTAGAAGACAGTTGTTTGAGCTTTCAGCTGAATTATCTTACATTTGTTTACAATCCCCTCACAACCTCCTTTGCAATCTTGCCCAGTGATGACTCAATTGCTTAAATTGACTTTATAATAAGTGTTGGCATAAGTCATTTTAGAAAATTACATTTCTATTCTAGCATTTAATGATATTCTGCCAAGTGGATTTGTGTGTATTACGCTGTTGCCTGAAGTAACATCACATGTCATGGTGGAAACAATGAATCATCCCACAAATATAAGACAAGGTGGAAAATGGTCAATTGAAATCTGAGGCACACGTAAAGAGCTAAACTTTAACACTGAAAACTTTTTGGATGCTACGCCATTCAAGGTTTGGGCCAGTGTCTATCTGTGAGACTAGCCTCAAGCTGTCTTTTCCCTGCTGTTTCCATGGAAACGACTAGCTTATTTTTAAGCAATAAGGCCTGAGGGGGTGTGGTATCTGGCCAATATACCACGGCTAAGGGCTGTTCTTTCACTATCAGTCCCGAGACACAAGCAAAAATCTTTTCATTTATCTAACTTTCATTTATCTGCATGTCCAGCCATTATATCTAGCCTCACAATGAAGTGTTTTTTCAGGACAACCAGGACTACAAGTAGAACACAAAACAATCTGACATAAACAGTTGCATTCAAGACTTTATTGACATAAGGTCTGCCATAGCAAAATTTATATGAATGCTGTAAGTACAGAAATGGTTTGCTCAGTGGGAATTTAATATCCAACTAGTCAGTGACAACTGTGTGGAGTTTGGAGTTTGTGAAAGCAACTATGTGAACTTATTACAGTATTATAGGCACTATGTCCTGGGATTTCCTATGATCTTCTATGTAGAAGATAGACTGGAACGAATTGCAAAAATCCTTGAAGCTAGAGGTTCCTATCTCCCTCACTAACTTTAAGCATCTGCTGTCAGAGCTGCTTATCGATCACTGCACCTGTATATAGCCCTTCTGTAAATAGCCCACCCTAAATAGTCCCCATATTTATTAATTTTGCTCATTTGCACTCCAGTATCTCTATTTGCACATCATCATTTGCACATCTATCACTCCAGAGTTAATGCTAATTTGTAATTTATTTTGCCACTAATGGCCTATTTATTGTCCTACCTTCCTAACCTTACTGCATTTTGCACTACATTTGCACACTCTGTTTATAGATTCTCTATTGTTATTGACTGTATGTTTGTTTATTCTCATGTGTTACTCTGTTTTTTGTCGCACTGCTTTGCTTTGTCTTGGCCAGGTCACAGTTGTAAATGAGAACTTGTTCTCAACTGGCCTACCTGGTTAAAAAAAGTTGAAAAAAAGTTGAAAAAAAAGAATTCCTTACATTCTAACGACTCTTGTGTAGCTTGTGAGCGTCATAGAGCAAAATATATTACACGTGCATGTTAGTGGGAGTCTCAGCTTTTCATAGATAGATGATAATCATTTGTAGCTCAAACCATTCTGAATCTACAGATGGGATCCGCCCTTGTCTCACAAACACTGCTCTTGCTCAGCCGCCACTAATCACAGATATCACTTGTTGGTACCAAGAGTCATTTTATCTGTGGCCAATGACCTTGAGCCTTCTTGGATGGGCACTTCTAATGTATGGCAGCACCCAAGGGACTTGAATTTTCTAGCTCTACCCTTAGACGTATTTCCTGCTGGCTTGCCCCACCACAGAAAGCACTGAGCTGGGCTGAAACGCCTGCATGTTGGAGCTGCCTTACTCAAGAAAACAAAAAAGAGACCATGTTTGTATGCGGCTATATTAACTCAAAATATATATATAAAAAAAAATATATATATATATATACATATATATATATACACTGTTTGCAAACTGATATGTGCCAAAATAACATGCAAAGCAGGCAAGGCCTGAATGATGGGTCGCCACTGCTAATTAGTGTCCTTAATTAATAAATCAAGTACAAGGAGGAGCGAAAACCCGCAGACACTCGGTCCTCTGTGGAATGAGTTTGACACGTTTAGATTTAGTGTCAGCACTTTTCTATTCCCAACCCAGCCCAAGCGAAGACTAGCTTTGTGTTGCTAGTGGAATTCCACTCTGTGCTGGTAGCAGTGATCAGGTTTCATTATTGTGGAAAAATGGACAACTTTTTGAGTTGATATCATTATACCCCCAACATAACATTATATCTGACATAAGGCTATCATATATTAATAAGAGTGTTTTCATTTATAACAGTAAACAAATGTTTATAGTTTCTTCTCCAGAGTAGTTTCTCATTCCCATTGTATTGGCCTCACTCTTAACCCAGTTAAAACTAGGGCAATTATCCTGTCAAGTATAGTAGGCTACTCCTTACAGTACATAAGTACACGCTATGTACACAAACACTCACACCCCCTACTTCAATGACAAGAATGAAGATGAGCAGCTTCTTGTCCTTATCTGACAACATGTCTTCTTCAGTTTGTAGAATGATAGTTGACAAGTAATGTTGCCTAACACATATTTAATGTTGCCCTAGCTACATGTTTGAAAGTGTGTAGCTTAGTGTAGCTTAGTGTTTAGAGAGAGGTCAGAGTTTTGTTTTGAAGTGAACCCAAGCTTATTCGGTCTCAATATGGTTGTCAGATCACATCATTATGCTGACCAACCCCATTTCTGGTGGAAAATAGAACAGGACAGAATATATTCCCAGCAGGTATTTTAGGTTGGAGCCTGCATTGGCCAAGAATCTAGCCGCACCCTGGATTGATTTCATTTTATGGGAATTCCAGGCAACCTTAGAATGGGTGAGACCCACAATGTAAAGATTAGAAAATATTATGCTTATGATGCTCATGAAGCCTGCACTTAAATTCTTAAAATAATATCCCGATGCAGTTAATGCTTACTCCTTCCAAGCAGTTTAAAATAATTTATTCGCCAAAGGAAATGTACGTATTTTTTGAACTGTACAATGTTATAACTACAGTACGCATGTCAGGCATACAGCAACCTCAGGACTATTGTAACATGCCAATAGTCCTCCTTTAAGAATGAGAAAGACCGTAATTTGTGAAAGTACAATTAACAATAATCTTACCCCTCTGGATAATTGTCCTTTTCCCCTCAGTGAGGATGTATTTTCTTTCTTTCTTTTTGTACTTTTTCTCCCCAATTGGTAGTTACAGTCTTGTCCCATCGCTGCAACTCCTGTACGGACTCGGGAGAGGCTAAGGTCGAGAGCCATGCGTCCTCCAAAACACGACCCTGCCAAGCCGCACTGCTTCTTGACACACTGCTCGCTTAACCCGGAAGCCAGCCGCACCAATGTGTCGGAGGAAACACTGTACAACTGGCGACCGAAGTCAGTGTGCATGCGCCCGGCCCGCCACAAGGAGTCACTAGAGCGCAATGGGACAAGGACATACCGGCCAGCCAAACCCTCCCCTAACCTGAACGACGCTGGGCCAATTGTGCGCCGCCTCATGGCCTGGGATCGAACCCGGGTCTGTAGTGACGCCTCAAGCACTGCGATGCAGTGCCTTAGACCACTGTGCCACTCGGGAGGCGAGGCTGTATTTTCTGAGAAAGAGGAAGTTGCTTTAAGGATTTGATTAGTTCTGTAAAGTGACCACATGGGTCTTTACTCAACAAGACAAAATATCAGTACACCACAAAGGGATTTCATGATTAAATAAGGCTGTGGAACTAACACTACTCTACTCCATGACATCAGTATTTCAATGTCTACATTTCCATGCATTTTAGTCATTTAGCTAGTGTCTTAGAGTTAGTGCAGTACTCCCAGTGTCTTAGAGTTAGTGCAGTACTCCCAGTGTCTTAGAGTTAGTGCAGTACTCCCAGTGTCTTAGAGTTAGTGCAGTACTCCCAGTGTCTTAGAGTTAGTGCAGTACTCCCAGTGTCTTAGAGTTAGTGCAGTACTCCCAGTGTCTTAGAGTTAGTGCAGTACTCCCAGTGTCTTAGAGTTAGTGCAGTACTCCCAGTGTCTTAGAGTTAGTGCAGTACTCCCAGTGGAAAATGCCTGTTTTGTCCATTCATCTTTGAAAAACCTTGGGTGAGTTTTGCTGAAATATTGATCCTATAGACAAGGCTGAAGGTGAAAACAGCATGCATGACATTGATTGATTTGTTTGTTTTTGCAGTTTGTACAAAAAAGTGCCTTCAGAAAGTATTCACACCCCATGACCTTTTCCACATTTTGTTGTGTTAATGGATTACATTTTAAATTCCACCATATGGGCCCTGGTGAAAAGCAGTGCACTATATAAGAAATAGGGTGCCATTTGGGACGTGACCCTGGACATCTGATCATGGACTGTCAGCCCAGCAGGGGGAAACATTAGCGTGAGATCAGATCCACAGTAGAGGAGAACAAAAGCAAGACTAGGACAAATAAAATAAAAATGTCATGTCAGACATTGGTTTTTGTACCATGTCCCATAGTACCATCTACTGACAAACTTAGAATTGCAGGCTAGCAGTTGATTTCATTCACATCCACGGTGGATCATTTGATCACAAGACTAGAGCCATATGAACACCACTGGTTTCAGAAAATCACATGAAGCTCAGGAAGTCTTGATCAAGCTATCATGCTTTGTCTGAAAGACATTCAATAATGGAACAAGTGGAGTTTGGGTGGCAGGAAATACAAGACTGGCAACAATCCCTACAAGCGCCAGTTTTGACTCAGATCAAACTCCAAGCAATGTTTTGTGTAGCCAAGCAGACTGTTGTACTCCCTGTGAGATCAATATATGAGCTTATGTACAGCACTGTCTCTCTTTGTTAGAAAACAAACATCAACTATTCATGTTGGTGTCAGTGCTCGTCTCTGGGGTTACCCTGTACTACAGTGGTTGATTAAAATAGATTGAGAAAGCTGGATTGTGAGAAGCAGCATTGGTAAAAAGGTCAGTTTTAGACAGCTATTCTATCACTGTGGATAACAAGGACAGTATTACACATGATCAGAGTAAAAGGATGATAGGGGCAGCAGCTAAATTAACTCTCACATCTCTCTTTCTTTTCAGAGTAGACAAGACTTTCTCCAGGGCCAGAAGCATATTGTGAGTTCCTCTTCTTTTAATTCTGTGTCATGTAGAATCAGTTACAATAGGTTGTCCTTAAGTTGCAGTATATGTGAAAGATACATACAGGCAGGGCTCTAAATTAACTTTTTTCATTGATAGCACCGGTGTTCCTAACTTCAAAAAGTAAGGAGCACCAGAAAATAATCTATAATTTTTTTTTTACTGCAAATGACTGTCCTATCATTCTTAATTGTCATAAGTTGTTACCGTGATGATGTAGAACGCATCACAAGAGAGTGGGCAAGAAATTAGTATAAAAACAACTTTTAATAACTGTATTCAAATGTGCAACAAACGTATATATTTAGGGAGCGTTTGTAAATTCACTCTGGCTATCTACTCCGATTTCAGACCACTCTCGTCTGAGTGTGCCAGAGTGCAGAATAACTGATGAATTTACAAATGCTCAACATTTGTTCAATATGGCCGGTGTCAGTAAACATTTACATACAGTTGAAGTAAGGAAGTTTACATCCACTTAGGTTGAAGTCATTAAAACTAATTTTTCAACCCCTCCACAGCTGTCATGTTATCAAACTATAGTTTTGGGCATGACACAAGTAATTCTTCCAATAATGGTTTACAGACAGATTATTTAATTATATCACAATTCCTGTGGGTCAGAAGTTTACATACACTAAGTTGACTGTGCCTTTAAACAGCTTGGAAAATTCCAGAAAATTATGTCATGGCTTTAGAAGCTTCTGATTGACATCATTTGAGTCAATTGGAGGTGTACCTGTGGATGTATTTCATGGCCTACTTTCAAACTCAGTGTCTCTTTGCTTGACATCATAGGAAAATCAAATAGAAATCAGCCAAGACCTCAGAAAACAAATTGTAGACCTCCACAAGTCTTGTTCATCCTTGGGAGCAATTTCCAAACACCTGAAGGTACCACGTTCAACTGTACTAACAATAGTACGCAAGTATAAACACCATGGGACCACGCAGCCGTCATACCAATCAGGAAGGAGACGCGTTCTGCCTCCTAGAGATGAACGTACTTTGGTGTGAAAAGTGCAAATCAATCCCAGAACAACAGCAAAGGACCTTGTGAAGAAGCTGGATGAAACAGGTACAAAGGTATCTATATGCATAGTAAAACAAGTCCTATATTGACAAAACCTGAAAGGCCGCACGGCAAGGAAGAAGCCACTGCTCCAAAACCACCATAATAAAGCCAGACTACGGTTTGCAACAGTACATGGGGACAAAGATCGTACTTTTTGGAGAAATGTCCTCTGGTCTGATGAAACAAAAATAGAACGGTTTGGCCATAATGACCATCGTTATGTTTGGAGGAAAAAGGGGGAATCTTGCAAGCCGAAGAATACCATCCCAACCGTGAAGTACGGGGGTGGCAGCATCATGTTGTGGGGGTGTTTTGCTGCAGGAGGGACTGGTTCACTTCACAAAATAGATGGCATCATGATTAAGGAAAATTATGTGGATATATTGAAGCAACATCTCAAGACATCAGTCAGGAAGTTAAAGCTTGGTCGCAAAGGGGTCTTCCAAATGGACAATGACCCCAAGCATACTTCCAAAGTTGTGGCAAAATGGCTTAAGGAAAACAAAGTCAAGGTATTGAAGTGGCCATCACAAAGCCCTGACCTCAATACTATAGAACATTTGTGGGCAGAACTGAAAAAGCATGTGTTGCCTTGCTCACACAAAATCCACAAACACAGGTGTGAAAGCTGAACATAAATAGGCTCCCCAATTAGAGGCAATGCGGCGCAGCTGCCTCTAATTGGGGACCAACTCCAAAACAGAAACATAGAGTTTTCCAGAGAGGTCTCTGGACCCCAAACCTGAAAACCATAAAGATTTCCAGAGACCTCTCTGAACATAAACGTTACACCAACTTATCGTGGGAAGCTTGTGGAAGGCTACCTGAAACGTTTTACCAGTTAAACAATTTAAAGGCAATGCTACCAAATACTAACGGAGCGTATGTAAAATTCTGACCCGCTGGGAATGTGATGAAAGAAATAAAAGCTGAAATAAATCATTCTCTCTACTATTATTCTGACATTTCAAATTCTTAAAATAAAGTGGTGATCCTAACTGACTTAAGACAGGGAATTTTTACTAGGATTAAATGTCAGGAATTGTGAAAAACTGAGTTTGTATGTAAACTTCCGACTTCAGCTGTAGGTGATTAAAACATAACCTTTATTGTATTTAAAAATGCAACCACAAACTTTAAACTGTTATCCATTTCTACATTCAGGGAACAGATAATAATAATAAAAGAAAATGATGCAATAATATTAAAGTTGTAACAAGGCAACATGCTGACTATGAACTGATGCTTAATTAAAAAAATGTTTAGTGTCCTCTCACAATGACTAATCAATGTCTTATATCTATAATCTAGCTAATATAGCACTAACCCTCTTCCTGTATACTATCCGCAATGGTGCCAATAAGGTTTGAACAGGACACTCAAAAAAAATGTCTGGCTGAATTGGTAATGCAGTAAACAGTGTTACATTTAATCTCTAGCTCTGCCTGTTGACAAATACTGCTGGTTCCTAGTAGACATAGTGATGTTGCTCCAGTCCCTATCCCGATGCACTTGTCTTGGCACTTGATGTCCGTTTGGCTTAAGTTATGTTTTAGCAATGACTCGTGTTTTAGGTTGCTGGACCCAGTGGCAAAATAAGTCTTCCTGCTGCTGTTACTCCACACTTTCGACAGTACTCACTGAACATTGTGTTGCTAGTTTTGTGCCTCCTTAGCTTCTTGAATTTGCAACGCCCCCCTCTCTGTAGCAGCATCTCCGACAGTGTCCTCATCGTCATCTTATTCTGGTTATGGTTGATCAGTTTCATCATTGTTTTTTTTTGTTAAAGAAAGATTCAATTACGCCACGTTTTATTGTTGTTGTTGTTTTTGCTAACTAGCTTGCTATCTAATGCCATTACTTAACTGACAGTTTCGTTTGCGCGAAAAGGGATTGGTTGTGTGCCTGGCGTTTGCCTTCTGTGTGATTGGTTTAAATAGCTATATTTAAATATTTGAAGCATTATGCTTGGTTATTATTTGTAAACAATGTATCAGCCCGTCTTGTTTGAGCAGTGAATAATATATGTTTTATTGTCTCATAGAATGGATAGGTGCAAAGAAATGTGTTGTTTTACAGGGTCTGCCATAGTAGTATGGTGCCCCTGGAGCAAATGGATACTTTGGGATTTTGACAATGAAGCCCTTTCTCTACTTACCCAGAGTCAGATTAACTTGTGGATACCAGTTTTATGTCTCTGTGTCAAGTATGAAGGAAGTTATAAGTAGTTTTGTGAGCCAATGCTAACTAGTGTTAGCGCAATTTCTTGAAGTCTATGGGTCTCAGATTTTTCACCTTGATAGTTCAATATTCGAACCAGCAACCTTTCCGTTACTGGCCCAATGCGCTAACCAATAGGCTACCTGACAGAAAAGAGTGTTGTGGAAAAATATTGTTACACATGTCATTTTAATTAAAGACGCACATTGATTTTTAAAGAATTTTTTATGCCTTACGAGTTTAGTAAACTGCCACACTGGTGTATAGTATCATAACCCTAAATATGCTTCTCTGCATCTCTGCTAAAATCTGGGTATAATATTGAAAGGAATGTGAGTGTTATTCAGTACATTTAGTATTTTCTTGCTTTTCTAAAGCTTAGCAAACTTGCCAGCAGGCATGCCTGCAAAGATAGGTAGACACGTTAATGGCTTGGTAGCTAGTTATGAGGTTGGGATATTGGAAACCGATCTAGGAAAGGGTACTAGTCAGTTGTACAACTGAATGCATTCAACTGAAATGTGTCTGAATCAGAGAGGTGCGGGAGGCTGCTTTAATCGACATCCACATCTTCAGCACCCAGGGAACAGCAGGTTAACTGCCATGGGGCAGAACGACAGATTTTTAACTTGTCAGCTCGGGGATTTGATCCGGCAACCTTTCAGTTACTGACCCAACACTCCTACCCTCCAGGCCACCTGCCGCCCGATCTAGCTGGCTAGCTAATGCCAAATTCATAGGTGGCTAGTATTACATAGAAACAATAAAACATGTGTGTTGTATTTATTCATCAAGAAGGGATCAATAGGCTGCATAGCTTCATTCATTTATAAACAATTAATTTAGAAACATACCTCCTGCGAATCCTGCCGGCAGCTAAAATCAAATCAAACGCTGTGTGTCTACACTCTACACTCTCTCCCCTCCTCCACTGATGATACTGTCTGCACGCACTAGACTTAGACTATCTAGCGTCCTGCCTAGCATGTCTTTGCTCCTTGGAAGGAAGTTTCAAGTATTATTTGTCACATGCACAAGGAACCACTTACTAGGGAAAATGGGGGGGTGTAGTCTTTTCTTGGTCCAGTCCATGTGGCACCTCTGCAAAATACAGCTGATAGATCTTTTTTTATAAATAATTATTTTAAAACCTATGCTTAAAAATGACGTTTAGTAACTAATTTAACATCTGCAAAAATCTGGATAATTTAAAGCAGGACAAATCTGAGGGGGGACGTGCCCTTGTGCCCCCTATGGGCATGACACCTCTAACATAAGAACTTGAACAAATATACTTGAGAACCCACAGACTGAGTAGAGTAATAAATGAGCCACTGATAGAGGGATAGCAGCATGGGACACTGCCCCACCCAGCCGGTCTGCCTGCAGTCCCCCTCCCAAGTCTTATTACCACAGTAATGGCACTGACTACCTGTTCTGCACTGTTGGCAGGACAGGGTGGCACTGATGCGCAGGCGAGGAAAGGCTGAGGCTCTGTTCTGCTGCTGAGTGGCACGTGGAGCCTGGCATCGCCACTGCAGACACACAGACAGGAGAAGATGGACCTCACCTCTCCCTGGCTTTCCTGAAGGTTGAAGGGTGGCACTGGATGTCAGCCCGACCTCCACCCCTCTCTCTCTGTGTGACCGCACCAGGACAGAGCCTCTCTGCTTGGTCCATGTGGGAGTACTCACTCAGAAGCACCCATTCTCTGTCTGGTCGAACCAGGCCTGCATTACTAAGCACTACCTGGAACACAGGAGGAGAGGAGAGTAGATGGGAGTAAGACCTCTTCCTGATACTGCAGAACATTTCTTCCTGATACTGTAAGAAAATTCAGGAATACGTTTTTTTTTTTTTACATTTCTATAGTAATACTTATTAGCTGAATGTAATTTAGAGCTCAATAGCAGTCTTGCATTGGTCTGTGTAACCTCTTGGCATGGCCAACTGGGATAAAATATATATTCAGCTGAAAAACAATAGGTGGAGATGAGGTTCTTTTGGCTTGAGAAAAAGAAAATTACTCAAAGCCCTTTCCCAACATCTCTCCAATGTGGAAAAAAACCAACTGCTAACAAAGCCAAGGAGAATCGTGTGGCTGCATGTACGCTGCAGGCTTGGACAGAGGTCTCCCAGAAAGTGGTTTGTTTCGTAGGCCCACAAAATGGACTTGTTGCAGGAAGTTCATCTGCTAAAACTTCCAAAATACAGAGATCTTGTAAAGAAGCCTGGTGTTTATCAGTTAACCTCTAGACAAAGACAATAAAAACACAAGACACCAACATGCCTTGCTCACCTTTCTGAAATGGAAGGCCAAAGAAAGTCTGGTGAGTTTCCCTTTGTCTGTGCTTTAGAAATTGTTTTGGCGTGTAGAAATAGCAATGCATTTCCTGTGCATAATCGCATATTGATAACGGTATTTGTTGACCCAACTTACTTGGGACAGACCTGAAGACGTCAGATTAGAATTCACCAAGTGCCAATGTTTGAACATTGTGTTAACACCTTTGATTGGCCGATCTAGGCTGAAGACCCACCTCTTCTCCGCTGCTTTTAACTGTTCTTAGCTACATGTGGTGTTTTGTTTTGTTTTATGGTGTATTTGTCTATATGTTTTGTACAGTTGGGTCTGTAAAGCACTTTGGTCAACTCGTGTTGTTTTTAAATGTGCTTTAGAAATAAAAATGATTGATTGATTGATTGATTGATTGGTGCACAGTAGAAAACTATATCAGCAATAGTGGAATTTGATTAACAAGAGATGCTGCTAAAATGCTAGAGGGATTTTCTTTACTTTTCCATAATGGTGCCAGATTCTATTTCTCAAGTAGACGGTTTACTTCCTACAGCAGATAATTTGAATAAATTTATATTTTGTTGTTTTGCCACCTCCATCTGCTCTGTGACCAGTCTGGTTCTCTATATCTGTCTGTCTTCCCTGTGAGTTATGTAGGTCAGTGCCTGTCCCTACCTTAAAACATTAGCATTAATACTGAGCCGTGCAATAAAGACAGTAAGAGTGATTAGCTCTCCTCAAGCTGTATTAGCATTTACTATGGGACAATACCAACATGTTTAGATCTGTTAAGGACAAAATAAGGGTTTTTCGCACTTACAGGTAATAATACATTTAAACTCAGTTTTTCATAATTCCTGACATTTAATCCTAGTAAAAATTCCCTGTTTTAAGTCAGTTAGGATCAACACTTTATTTGAATGTGAAATGTCAAAATAATAGTAGAGAGAATTATTTATTTCAGCTTTTATTTATTTCATCACATTCACAGTTTACATACACTCAATTAGTATTTGGTAGCATTGCCTTTGAATTGTTTAACTTGGGTCAAATGTTTCGGGTAGCCTTCCACAAGCTTCCCACAATAAGTTGGGTGAATTTTGGCCATTCCTCCTGACAGAACTGGTGTAACTGAGTCAGGTTTTTAGGCCTCCTTGCTTGCACACGCTTTTTCAGTTCTGCCCACAAATGTTCTATAGGATTGAGGTCAGGGCTTTGTGATGGCCACTCCAATACCTTGACTTTGTTGTCCTTAAGCCATTTTGCCACAACTTTGGAAGTATGCTTGGGGTCATTGTTCATTTGGGAGACCCATTTGCGACCAAGCTTTAACTTCCTGACTGATGTCTTGAGATGTTGCTTCTATATATCCACATAATTTTCCTTCCTCATGATGCCATCTATTTTGTGAAGTGCACCAGTCCCTCCTGCAGTTTTGGAGCAGTGGCTTCTTCCTTGCTGAGCAGCCTTTCAGGTTATGTCGATATAGGACTCGTTTTACTGTGCATATAGATACTTCTGTACCCGTTTCCTCCAGCATCTTCACAAGGTCCTTTGCTGTTGTTCTGGGATTGATTTGCACTTTTCGCACCAAAGTACATGAATCTCTAGGAGACAGAACACATCTCCTTCCTGAGGGGTATGGCGGCTGCGTGGTCCCATGGTGTTTATATTTGCGTACTATTGTTTGCACAGATGAACATGGTACCTTCATGCGTTTGGAAATTGCTGAACCAGACTTGTGGAGGTCTACCATTTTTTTTCTGAGGTCTTGGCTGATTTCTTTTGATTTTCCCATGATGTTCAGCAAAGAGGCACTGAGTTATTGTGTCAATTAGTCAATCAGAAGCTTCTAAAGCCATGACATCATTTTCTGGAATTTTCCAAGCTGTTTAAAGGAACAGTCAACTTAATGTATGTAAATGTCTGACCCACTGGAATTGTGATATAGTGAATTATAAGTGAAATAATCTGTCTGTAAAACATTTTTGGAAGAATTACTTGTGTCATGCACAAAGTATATGTCCTAACCGACTTGCCAAAACTATAGCTTGTTAACATGAAATCTGTGGAGTGGTTGAAAAATGAGTTTAATTGACAACCTAAGTGTATGTAAACTTCCGTAGCTGTAGCTGTGTCTATTTCCATCCTATATCCCGCTGCAATGGCAAATGTTAATTTAGGTAGAGTAGAGTGATTGCAAACACCCTGAAGGGAAAGAAGAATTTATATAAGAGAGAGACAGTCTGTGAACGATCTTTTTTAAAATTATTTTTTTATTTCACCTTTATTTAACCAGGTGGGCCAGTTGAGAACAAGTTCTCATTTACAACTGCGACGTGGCCAAGACAAAGCAAAGCAGTGCGACAAAAACAACAACACAGAGTTACACATGGGAATAAACAAACGTACAGTCAATAACACAATAGAAAATAAATGTACAGAGTGTGCCAATGTAGTAAGATTAGGAAGGTAGGACAATAAATAGGCCATAGTGGCGAAATAATGACAAATTAGCATTAACACTGGACTGATAGATGTGCATATACATCTACTTACTGTACATGCTGTTTTAATACCCCTCCAGGGACTTTAATCGGTAAAAGAGTAAACCGACAAATTGTGCTACTTTTTAAAGCTGCCCCATCGACTTTTTGTTGATTTAGCGACTTCCCTGTTTGTGTGTGTGCCCGCTCAGCTGTGCCGCTCTGTAGTCTGCTACCTCTCTGCTGCTCTGCGGGCTCCTGAGTGTGTGTGTGTGCAGCCGTCACTTGCGCCCTTTCCCCCGCCACTCTCCGCTCCCTCACCAGCCACTTTCCGCTCTAGCCTCTTGTTCTCTCCCCGCTGTTGCAGCGAGTGAAGTGAACCTATTACATCGTTTCCTTGTTGATAAATGACACCACAGCTCTCCAAGGCAAAAATAACAATATTTTTTCAAGTTAAAAATACAAGTGTTTTTTCTTTTCTTTTTGTTCTCCTTCAAACATTGTATTTAGTTTTGCTTTGGAGAATTTCTCATCGCACGAGCGACTGAAGGACAGCGTAAGCGTAAAAGTGACGCCACTATTACGTCATGACGTCATCTAGCGACAAACGGAGCAACCAACAGCTACTTTCCTTGAATATAGTTAGCAACACTGCTTTTATCATTCCTCCTGTTTCTGACAGATTTTAAAAGTTCTTGGAATAGTCATATGAATTTTTTTTGTACCTTTATTTAACTAGGCAAGTCAGTTAAGAACAAATTCTTATTTACAATGACAGCCTACCTACAAGGTCAGCCCCTGGAGCAAATCAGGGTTAAGTGCCTTGCTCAAGGACACATCGAAAGGTTTTTCACCTTGTCGGCTGGGTTATTGGAACCAGCGACCTTTCAGTTACTGGCCCAACGCTCTAACCGCTAGGCTACCTGCCGCCCTAACTCACAACATATTATCATTATCATCCACATTTTGATGTGACTTGTTGTCAAACTAGGTCTTATAGGGAGCACTTGTGTCACAGAAACAGCTGGACCCCCTCAATCTGTGTCCCTTTCTAAAATCCTCTAAAAGGGAGAGCAGTAATTAGTTGGAATCCCGTGTTGGTTGGTAAACTGTCAGGGGAGACGCATGCTTTCTGAAACTAAATCATATAAAAACTAAATAAGTAACTAAGGGAGTGAACGCTATTTAAAATAAGGGTTACATGGAGAAAATTGGACCTCTCTGAAGGGAAAATGGATGGCCCTCCCTTCAGCAAAATATATTTTTCCTAAACCCTCCCTGAATGCTTGAAAAAAAAAAAAGTTACCCTCCCCTATACCCAAAATAATAATTAAAACAAAGTGGATAGCAGAGAACATGTCTACCGTTTACCCTCACTTGGACAGATCAGAGCCTTATGCCGTTTTAGAAACTGTTCTTTGTCCTGTAAGCATTACATGGAAAGCAGGAATTTTGATAGAACACAGCTTTTATAAACATTTCATGCAGTTTTGCGTCATAGCAGAATCTTTTTTAATTCCACACAAATGACAAAAATTACAGGCTAAGGATGGACAGAGAGAAAGGCCTATGTGTTCATTTTATCATATTTCTCCAATGCCAAATCAGTGTGTCTTGTTTTCAAGATCTGTGCATGGTACTTTCAAAAGCTAGGCCTACCTTTCCACCCCAGACAGAGTAGGTCTACCGATGCACTTTTAACTTCTGGCTACTCTTATTCAATGCCTTAACCCAACGAGAGAAGTCTCTAAAAGCTGTCTGGGTTTAAACATCTTCTATTGTTCAGAAAGGGAATAGCTTAGTAAATTGATAGTGACAGAATTACATTATTTCCCAAGCAAAGTACATTTTTTGTCTCCGGCTATAGAAGGTTGTAGCTCAGTCTCAATGTCAAAGAAACAAAACAATAATATCCTCATATGCATCGGAGTCATGTCTTTCCCGGGTATTTTTCAGCTTGTTTCTAGCATAAAGCCTTGCCGACCAAAGTTCTGATCACTTTATATAACCAGATCCTTTTTATTTAATTTAAAATCTCAAGCTAACAAGGGGTAGGGCTGTGCTTTTTGCCATTTTCTTTAACAAAATGTAGGCCTATGTCATACCCTCTCATACCCCCTCAATTCAAGTCTTGGTTTTAACTTAACAGCCCTTTACTGACATGGAGGTAGGCTATTTAAAGAGTGCATGATGGGTCTTTCAAACAGGTAGGCCTACCTCTTATTTCTTAAATAAGAAAGAAAGAACTAGGCTCCAACACAAAGCCCTCTTGTTAGTAAAGTCTAATTAAAATGAAGACGGTTTAAATTAATTATGCCTACTCAAATTTTCCCACTTTCAGCACCATGAGCTGTCCATTTCCGATTGATTTTGCCGCTGCTGATACTTCATGTTTCAGCACCACAATGTAAGTTCCTAGAATCTGACTTTTTGTGAGGTCAATAACTCTGATAAATACATCAAGCACAAGAAACATATTGTTTTTAATAAAATCAATTATAATAGTAGCAAGCTATCAAAGTTGACCTCCGGTCCTCCTCATCTTTGTGCTCTCCTTCTCAAACTGAACAGAACGTAAGGTGGCTAGTTCGCACGCAAGATAGTTCATTTTTTGGACTATCCCTAATCAAAAATTATTTCCGGAAGAAGCCTTTGACTCTCCTGAACTGACACCGTAGGCCTACACAGCACAGCCATTGGTTAAGCAGCAAACAAAAAAGTTGTGATCAGCAAGAGCAGAGCAGGCTGGGGCTCAGGGTTGGAATATCCATTGCAGTGTGTAATGCAGCCTAGTTTTATTTACACCATCCTATCTATAACTACAACTTTGCTTTGTGATTCTCAGACCATGCACATCGTAGCCTATAACCTATAGCCCTCAATCTCAACTCTGGACCTCTGGACCTGCATTTTTTCATTGTCGCTCTCTAATCAGGGACTGATTTAGACCTGGGACACCAGGTGGGTGCAATTCATTATGACGTAGAACAGAAAACCAGCAGGCTCCGGATCTCATAGGGTAAGAGTTGAATACCCGTGGCCTAAATAGCCTATAGGCGCACTTGATATTGCGCACACAGCAGAAAATCAGAGATGAGGGGCGGCATCTGACACACATCGATATATAGCCTAATAAGCAAATAATTATTAAACAATGAGAAATATTGACATTTTATTAATTACACATTACATAACCCTCCCCTGCACTAGATCAAAAAAGGCATGACCCTCCCCCATTTTCCTCCAGGTAACGATTCTGTGCATTTCGATCCCTAAATAAAAATAAATCCGGTCTGAAAACTAACTGAAAGTAAACTGAATTCAAAATAAACATAGAAAAACACAAAACTATAATAATAACCTTGCAGTGGAGAGCCTGAGGTGTTGAGTAAGAAGCTTCTCATCCCTCCCTCCCTCCCTCTCTCCCGCCCTCCCTCCCTCCCACACCCTCACCCTTCCTTCCCCTCCCTCCCTCCCTCCTAGACCCCACTCCTCTTCTCTGTCCCTGGAGCTAGAGGATTAGTGTACCAGGCAGCCTGGCATTGTGTAGCTTCGCCTCCACTGTGACTCTGGCTCTGTTCATTAGACTAACTCCTCATCTCTGAACCCTGAGCTTCAGCCAGGGCCATCCATGCCTCAGCTTAGCCTAAAGAGACAGCCCTCACACAGGCACGCTACTTCTGCAGATACGCTTCCTATAAATACAGGCTGCAGGGCCCAAGGTTTAGACAACCACAACCCCTATCTCAAAGAAGGATACTGATTCTTGGAATTGGTTTCAGAGGGGACAAAAATGTATCATGCTTGTTGCCAAATTATCTGTGCATGTCTAAATGAGCAGAAACTGTTAATTTGTTGAGACATATGTCACAATATTACACTTCAGGCAAAGTGGTTTATATAAGGGTGTGTGCTGTGACTTTGCCTGTGGTTGTATGCCCTCTAGAGGTCCAGTGTACCAACCCAATGGATTCAGCCTCTAGCGATAGATTCAGCAGATGAAAGTAAAAAAAGATTTGCATTTGATTTTGTAATTATGTTCTTTGAAAACCCACTGCTGTGTGAGCCCTACCTCAGTTCAGGGTAAACTGAGGTTAGAGATGTCATTGTACACATTTTTCTATTTGTGTACAGTGTACACTAAGAGCCAGAGGTGTCATTTCACATCTCCTCCTTTTTCTGACACAATGCCGTGCACATGACTCTTTTCTCTGTGCACGCTCCTCAGTTTGTGTGCATTCACTGACTAACCCAGGCTTATGTCACCATGTGTGTATGCTCCTTTGTGCACGTACAGCTGAGTTGTCTGGCTGGCATAGAGGGGGACAAGGGGGGGAGAACACTGTCAAACCCAATCAGCCAAGACTGTCTCCTCTCATCTCCTTCAGCCCGCTGTCTGTCCTGTCTGACTCAATATAGCAAGAGAGAGAGACAACCTAGCCCCCTGGTTCTCACAGACACACCAGTCCAAATACAGGCTTGTCAAAGTCACACACATTTAACCCAACCCCTCTGAGTCAGAGTGGTGCAGGTGGCTGCCTTAATTGACATCCACAGAACCCAAGGAACAAGTAGGCTAAATGCCTTGTACATGGGCAGAACAACAGATTTGTACCAGCTCAGGGATTCAATCCAGCAACCTTTCGGTTACTGACCCAAAGCTCCTACCCTCCAGGCCACCTGGTGATGTGTGTGTAGGGTTAAACAGCATACATAGGGGTGTTCGATGTGAAAGGCTATTGATAGATACAGGAAAATCTGTGTTTTAATCCAACAGTGGCCAGACACTGAGCTGAGGTCAGGTCAGTCCTGGACAGTGCATTTAACACTCTACTTCCTGTTTAGAGGAGCTTTAAGCCTCTCCCTGGGGATTCGGGATGTAATCCATTTTCCAGCACTATGCTGCAGGGGTTTTATCTTCCCATGTTATTATTGTTATCTGATTGACAGACTGTCAGACAGCACTCAGTGATAGGAGGCATTGCGTTTCCTGGCAGAATAATACAACAACACAGAGAGATACTAGTGAGAGACTGTTTTAGTTTCCCACTATTGTTTAAAAGGCACTTCTGCATCATGGTGATTTCCCTTGGGTGTTGTTTCCCCACACAATCTCACGGTTTTACCAATTTGACTTCAGATTCTGTAGTTTATCCTTCTGTTTCTCCAAACCTAAAATGCTGAAGTGTTTTTAAGTTAAGGGTTTAGGTTTGGGATAGTCTTAAAACATTACATTTAGGCATTCATTCAGAATGGTTAAGGGTGAAGGTTTCAGATAGGGTTAAAACCAAAAATGAAAACATTTTGAAACAAAAAAGTGTGTACCACTGGGATTGAACATGCAACCTTCGCATCCGGAGTCATGTGATTACGTCCAGTGGTGTAGTGCCATTTTCTTAGCCGAGGGAGTGCACATTTTTTTATGACCTCATAATTTCCTCAATCAAAGTTTGTACCGACAGATGTAGCCTATTGAATCATATCATTATATACTATGCATAAAATGCCTCCTCAGATTGCAACGTCTGCCTTTGCCCACACATATTGTTTCAAGATTTATTTAAAAAATGTTTTACAGTCCAAGTTAGGCATATATAATTTCAAAATAGGCCATTATCACTGTCAAACGTGAATGATAATTCTTTACGTTTTACCGGTAAAATGTCCAAACTGTATCTTCATGCCAATTATTTGATTGATCTCAATCAGTTTCATGGAAATATATGCATTTAGATGTTCTTGAATTACTGTTTCATGAGCGAATTAGAGCAGATTGTATTAACAAACTATTAGCCGTTATTTTGTTTCAATCAAAGCATATATCCTGCCTAGTGGCGTATGATATTTTGTTGTTGTTGACTATTCAGCTTCAGCTAACCATCCTAAAATCTCATTAGAAATGAGATGTTTTTGGTTTAACAGTAACGTTATAGGCCTACTATGCTTTGGCAATATATTCAGTTCTGTTATGTAAAATGCTAATGAATCATTATGTGATCTTGCAAAACATTGATTCAGCTTGATCTAACTTTACTAAACAAGCCCAATTGTGAGAAGTGATATTTGTAATAATAACAATAAGTGATGAGTAGGACTATTAGTCGCAGGTGACAGGTCTTGATTTTTGCATTGTCGGGAAGGGCCCGTAAGTAAGCATTTTCACAGTCTTAACCTGTTGTTTACAAAGCATGTGACAAATACAATTTTATTTGATTAATGTTATTTTAAGCGATTGGAGCGCCCTTCATGGTGCTGAAAGGACAGCGCCAGGACCACGTAATGATGTTAAAGAAGTTGTCCCAACTTGTGGTGCTGAAGGATAGTTGAAGGATAGATCTACCATTCAGCCAGTTCATTATAGCCTAATAGGCTTATGACTATGTGGTATAGCTATTTGTAGGCTTTAGCCTAATGTAAATACAAATACATATAGCTTAATATCATTGAACTGTTGTGAATACGAGGAGAGCTTTAGTTGCTAGGCATTTCATTGTGTTATGTAGCTTACAAACTGTCTCATAAATACACTTTGATTTGGTTAGCTTGAAGACATGGTTACAATGAACCCTGTTACAGAATAAAAGAAAACAGAGAGGTGAACTATTAATTCATAGAATTTATTTGCATGGAGTAAACATACTATCAAATTAATTGTACCAAGTAGTGAAAATAAATCATTACTACGTAGAATTTCAGGAAGTTAATTTTAAAACAGCCATAAAATCAAGCTTTTGGTGTGGTGTATTCATGCATCTCAATAAACTATAACCTAATTGCATTATTACCTCCAACATGGCCCATTTCCAAGCCTCTGATGGGCCTCTGCAGTGAACACATGTAGCCTACAGTTCTTCATCATCCTCGCCACTGCCAGAGAGAAGAAGAAACCACCATTTACCTTCCTATAGGCTGCTATACATATTTATTTGGTTTGTTGTTCTATTGTTTTTAATGGAATTCTAGTGGTAATTAAATATACTTTTTTTTATTAGGCAAGTCAGTTAATTGTCCACCCTATGGGACTCCCAATCACGGCTGGTTGTGATACAGCCTGGATTCTAACCAGGGTGTCTGTAGTGACGCCTCTAGCACTGAGATGCAGTGCCTTAGACCGCAGCGCCACTTGGGAGCACCAGAGGTTCATTAAATATAATTGATATATAGTTTTACCAGCTGTGTGTATTGTGTAGTGCAGCACTACACACCTGATTACGCCTCTCCACCACACCCATACACAATACCCTAGCAAAACCCAAGCCTACCTAATGGTAATTGCGCTCACTGTTGCCCCTCGTGGCCGGTTTTAAAGGTATTTCCCGACGTCCTGAGGACATGGACAGACGTCCAATTTCGAAGTCAGTCTTGAACAATTTGGCTGCTTTTCCAGGGACATCTGGGCAGGGAGGGAGGTAGCTTCTCAATTAAAAACATCCCTAGGTGCTGATTGGGAATCTGAAGGTGTTGCAGGAGAGGATATGGTTTATTCAGAATCCCCTGCTCTTTTTAATACATACTAATGATGCAGGCAGCTGTCATGTAGGCTGGCTGGTACCTATCACACAGTCTCATCACACAACACTCACAAATGGAATACTTCAATCACTTAGTTATTCAATATATTGAAAGAGAAACCATTTTGATTTGATCTTAGTCCTTATCATTTTGTCTATATTATATTACACTACATATACAAAAGTATATGGACACCCCTTACAATTAGTGGATTTAGCTGTTTCAGCCACACCCATTGCTTTCAGGTGTATACAATCGAGCACACAGCAATGCAATCTCCATAGACAAACGTTGGAAGTACAGTGGCCTTACTGAAGAGCTCAGTGACATTCAATGTGGCACCATCATAGGATGACACTTTTCAAGCTAGTCAGTTCGTCAAATTTCTGCCAAGCTCGAGCTGCCCCGGTCAACTGTAAGGGCTGTTATTGTGAACGTCTGGGAGCAACAACGGCTCAGCCGCGAATTCGTAGGCCACACAAGCTCACAGAACAGGACCGCCGAGTGCTGAAGCGCATTGCGCATAAAAATCGTCTTCCAAACTGCCTCTGACAGCCAAGAACTGTTCATCGAGAGCTTCATGAAAACGGTTTCCATGGCCGAGCAGCCGCACACAAGCCTAAGATTGCCATGTGCAATGCCAACCGTCAGCTGGAGAGGTGTAAAGCTCGCCATCATTAGACTCTGGAGCAGTGGAAAAGCATTCACTGGAGTGATGAATCACGTTTCACCATCTGGCATTCCAACGGACATATCTGGGTTTGGTGGATACCAGGAGAACACTACCTGCCCAAATGCATAGTGCCAACTGTAAAGTTTGGTGGATGAGGCTGGGGTCTGGGGCTGTTTTTCATGGTTCGGGCTAGACCTCTTAGTTCCAGTGAAGGGAAATCTTAAAGCTACAGCATACAATGACATTCTAGACGATTTTGTGCTTCCAAATTTGTGGCAACAGCTTGGGGAAGGACCTTTAATGTTTCAGCATGACAATGCTCCCATGCACAAAGCGAGGTCTATACAGAAATGGTTTGTCAAGATCGGTGTGGAAGAACTTAACTGGCCTGTAGAAAGGCCTGACCTAAACCCCATCGAACACCTTTTGGATGAATTGGAACACCGACTGTGAGCCAGGCCAGGCTTAATTGCCAGGCCTAATCGCCCAGGTGTCCATATACTTTTGGTCATGTAGTGTATTACTTCTAATAGATTCTTGCACTCTCTCATTGTGTCATGCGTTACAGATGTCCTCATTTGAAAAGTCATGCTTCAAGCTTTCCCAGACTGTGCATTGTTTGCTGTGGCAGCCGAACACTTAATTCGATAAGAATTAAGGAACAACTGAGAGAACTGTTTCCTTATATTTTCCTTATCCCATTGAGAATGTCTCTCAGAGTCAGACGAATCTGTCCAATATTTCCATTATCTACTGCCTCTTAAGATTGCAGTTTCATTTTGAAGGGGAGATATGGTCTTAAAACGCACTGTGCTGCCAGAGGAGAATGTTGAGAATGATGCACTTTTAGTAGAATACGCAATTCATCATATTTGCCCAGAGGTGACCTGTGTGTCACATTGCTCTGAGTGGATGCGATAGGACCTAGTGTACTAGCGTATGTGATGCCTGTGACACATGATGCCTGGCTCTGTGCAGGACAAACACACAGAGAGACGAATACCATTACACCCATGCCGAGAAGTACTTGAATCGTAATGTTTGGAGGAAAAGGGATTTTCCAAAGATGATGACTACTCTTGGGGTATGAAGCTTGTGCTCATGCACCAGTGTTAATTTCCTCAACAAAAATAGTGACAAAAATACTCGTCAAACACCTATTTTTCAGAGGCAATTTACGAGACAATAACTGACTAAACAGACCCTGAAAAAAAACAGGTTCAACGTTTATTGTCATGTCGCAGCAGTGTGTAGGAAGGAGATGTGGGAAGTGTGCAGGAGGGCAGGGGACAGAGGATTGTCAACTTTTTTAAAGTTTTGTGTGTTAACTGTAGGGGTGTCCATGTTGCTGGGGATCGGACGTGTCCGGTGCGAGAGAGGCATATTGAAGTGGCCAGAGTCAGAGTAGTGCAGAAAGTGTCATATGCTGAGGCAAGGAAGCAAGTAGAGGAGGGTGGGTCAAGGGTGAGGGATCCTGAGAGGATTCCAGTGAGTAGTAGATTGGTGCCAGCACAGAGGTATAGGCCGACGAGTGATTTATGCTTCATCAAGGTTGGCTTCTTATCGTTTATAGCAATGGTTATCAGCTGTTTGTAAATTATGTCTTGAGTGTTGGAGGTGCCATTGGCTATCCGTAAATGAAAAAAAAAATATATAAATTGTGCCTACTGGTTTGCTTAATATAAGTAATTAGAAATGATTTATACTTTTACTTGTACTTTTGATACTTATGTACATTTTAGTAATTACATTTACTTTTGATACTTAAGTATATTTAAAACCAAATACTTTTAGACTTTTACTCAAGTATTATTTTACTGGGTGACTCACTTTTACTTGAGTCATTTTCTATCAACGTATCTTTACTTTACTCAAGTATGACAAGTCCACCACTGCACACGCACTCACACACACACACACACACACACACACACACACACACACACACACACACACACACACACACACACACACACACACACACACACACACACACACACACACACACACACACACACACACACACACACACACACACACACACACACACACACACACAGAGAGAGAGGAGACAGTGAATCATCACATTAGACTGGCTAAAGCACTGCTTAAAAGGAATTGCTTTTTTTCCTCAAGGACAATCACGCTCCCATCCGTCTGAAATTGTGCCCATTTGGGCCAGCTCCATCACAAGGCCTGGGGACTGGGATGGACATTTCAAGGGCCCCTGAGGGAAGCAGGTGGATCTTAGTTCAGCAGGCTTTATTTATGTGGTAATTCACAACAAATGCGTTGCTCCTGTCTTTGGCTGTTAGAGGAAGGACCTGGACAGACCTGGACAGACCAGGACAGACCAGGACAGACCTGGACAGACCTGGACAGACCAGGACAGACCAGGACAGACCAGGACAGGCCAGGACAGACCAGGACAGGCCAGGACAGACCAGGACAGGCCAGGACAGACCAGGACAGACCAGGACAGGCCAGGACAGACCAGGACAGACCAGGACAGACCAGGACAGGCCAGGACAGGCCAGGACAGACCAGGACAGGCCAGGACAGGCCAGGACAGACCTGGACAGACCAGGACAGACCTGGACAGGCCAGGACAGACCAGGACAGGCCAGGACAGACCAGGACAGGCCAGGACAGGCCAGGACAGACCAGGACAGACCAGGACAGACCAGGACAGGCCAGGACAGGCCAGGACAGACCAGGACAGGCCAGGACAGGCCAGGACAGACCAGGACAGGCCAGGACAGGCCAGGACAGGCCAGGACAGACCAGGACAGGCCAGGACAGGCCAGGAGTGACTGGTGGCAGCCAGGTCAGACTAGCTCAAGTTTTATTAGTGGTACAGGATTCACATGGTATAGATTGTCCAATGAAATGCTTACTTGCAAGTGCCTTCTGGACAATGCAACAACAATAAGAAATAATAAAAGATAATACAAGAATAAGAGCAGGGCAGGATGTTGGGATGTGACCTGTTTGGAACATATATTAGATTAGAGGGTAGGAGTAGTGGTGGCTATTCAGCATTGGGGTGGGGACAGGTTATACAGTTATGTGAAAATGTTAGTACACCCCTACCTTTACCATCACATAAAATGGATAAAATTAGAATTAGGTGTACCAAAACAAGTGCAAATGATTAGAAAACATTAGAGAGAAACTTAGGAGGGTCCAGCCTTCCATAAAGATAAACATTTGTCTGGTTTGCTCTTAACCATATGGGTGTGTGGTAACACATCATTCAAAGATCAAAATACCTACCCAAGGCCCTCAGAAGAAAGATTATTGATGCCCATGAGTCTGGGAGGGGTTAAAAATCCATTTCCAAGCAATTCAAAGTACATCATTCCACTGTCAGACGCAAAATTCCAGACCACTGGCAAACTACCTCGGACAGGTCGTCCCACCAAAGTCAGCCCAAGAGCTGACTGAAAGATGCTCATAGAAGTCTCTAAGAACCCCAGGGTAACATCAAGGGATCTACAGGCCTCTCTTGACACAATCAATGTCGAAGTGCATGGGTACACTGTCAGAAAGAGACTGCACAAACTTGTCCTAAACTGACTTTTGGCAGACAACACCTGGGGGAAAGTCAGTTGTGTCTTGATATTCTTACATATATCTGTCCAAATATGTAAAAAAAAAAAAAAAAAAGATAACTTTCCAGGACCCAGATTCATAGGGAGGAGTTCAGATCCAGGGCTGTGAGCTTTGTGGTGAGCTTAGAGGGCACTATGGTATTGAAGACCAAGCTGTAGTCGATGAACAGCATCCTCATATAATCATTCCTCTTGTCCAGGTGGACAAGTTGTCCAGTGCAGTGGGAAGTGCAATGGTGATTGCATTGTCCGTGGGAGGAGGTGATGTAGTCTTTGACTAGCCTCTCATAGCACTTCATGGTGACGGAAGTGAGTGCTACGGGTCAAGTAGTCATTCAGTTCAGTTACTTTTCTTTTCTTGGGCACTGGTATGATAGTGGACATCTTGAAGCAGATTGGGATAATGGGCTGAGCTAGAGAGAAATTGAAAATGTTATAACCCAACAGTTAGCTGGTCTGCACATGCTCAGAGGGCGCGGCTAGGGCCGAAAGCCTTGCGAGGGTTAATACTTTTGAATGACTTACTTATGTCGTCCGTGGAGACTGTAAGCACGCAGCCCTCCTTGTCCTCCGGGGCTCTCCTCGGCAGCTCAGAGTTATTTTGGTCAAAATCGTGATAAAAAGGTGTTTAGCTCGTTGGTGTCCGCGACGTGCCTGTCTTTCTATTTGTGATCCTTGATCGTTAGGACCCCCTGCCACATACGTCATAATAAGCCAGAGGCCGACTGCAAACATCTGAGCTTCTCATTGTCATGATGTTAATGTGTTAAGAGGATTGGGAGGGGGGGTGACCATGGGGATGGACAGAGACACTGGGTGTTGCGGGCTAAAGCACATGTTTACTGAACTTGTAGGCGTAAGTAGAACACCTCCTTTACATTTTACATCTGTTCGTAAATTAAATGAGCATGTACAGTAGGGGCAAATACGACATGTAAGACAGATCATGTTAATTGTTTTAGTAAGAGGCTAGATGTATGAAGAAAGACAGGAAGCAGGACACACAGAACATCTGTAGGTTTATTTCCTCATGTTAAATATCAGTGAGGTTGTTGGTGTTTGATTGAAATGCTTGTTGACCCAGAGAGAGTGGGAGGAATTAGAGTCAGTGATGCTAGATTGCATTGCGTGGGCCTGCCATTGGTTGATCTAATCCCTCCATCAGTGATGCTGGGGCGTGTTGCCTTGCGTAGGCTGGGCTATCCAATTGAGGTTGGGTGGAAGGAGGAGGGGAAGGATGCTGGGGAGAGGACAGGCAACCCCCTAATCAACAGTCAATAATACGACCATCGTGTCATAAGACGCCTGAACAGTTAATCAAATGGCTACCCGGACTATTTTCATTTTAGTTTATCTGTTTTTTACTTAATTATTTTTCTTAAAACTGCATTGTTGGTTAATGGCTTGTAAGTAAGCATTTCACTGTAAGGTCTACACCTGTTGTATTCGCCGCATGTGACAAATACAATTTGATTTGATTTGATGTGATCAAAGCATGAAGAGGTCAAATGTATCCTGTTTTTCCTGTGTCAAATATCTATTTGTACTTATATTTTTAATCACAGGTAAGCTTGTTTGAAGGAGCTGGTAAAGCGTTCTATGAGAAAAGAGTAGCTGAGAGAGATTGAGCGTTACGGAGCGTAATAGTGAGGTCTGATATGTTGGCATGTTGTCCATGCCTCAGATCCCATGGGATGTGATGTGTCTGTGATGGGGTCGTAAACCCCAGGCCTGGCGGGCTGTGCTCTGGGGTCAACTGATGGTCACACGCAACCAGATAGCCATCCAGATCTCACAGATTACACCCTGGACAGCTCTGCTCTCCTCTCCCCTCCCATTCCGTGACTACACTGTCATCCATCCATTCATGCAATACGCTGGTCTTTGCCTCTCTCTGACACATCAGCAAATTATAGGGGAAAGCCAGAAGTAATCATAATGATTTGGTTTCTTTTTCCCCCTCCAGCTCATATATTGACAAACATGCAATGTGTTGGTCACCACCAGCTCCTCTCTTCACTACACTGGTGGTCACAGCAGAGCCACACAAGCTCCTCATTACACTACTGGTGGTCACAGCAATGCTCCAGCAGCTCCTCTCTACACTACACTACTGGTGGTTAGGCTTGGGCGATATACCGTATACCGGGGTATTTTGAAATACTGACAGTATGATTTTCAATACCGTTTTTAAAAACATTGGGCGGGTTGGGGGCACCCCTGCTTCACAGGGGCTGTGGGGGTGTGTGCTACACCACTGCTTATAACTGACTATTATTTAAGTATAACTATAAGAAATCTGAAATGTGTAAAATAAATTATATCCATATTCAGCTATGAATTTGGTTTGCTAACTTGCTAGCTAAGAGCTAGATGTCAAGATCAAGCTTCTTGGTTACAGAAGAGACATTCACTACACTACAGTCTGTCAATATTCTTCTACTTCTACCTAAACTGAAATGGGGTTTGAGATCAGTAATCCTGTTGTTGGTAATGAGCCAGCTGTCTGATGACTCAATCTGTCTCTGAGGAACCAACCAGCGCAGTGTTAATCTGCCAAAAGCCCTGCTGGGCTGGCTGCTGTTGCTGCTAATGGAGGGAAGACTTGGAGGGCCACCACTAGTGGAGCCAGAGATTATAGCTGTGTGTTGGGGGAAATGGAGAGGGGAAAGAGGAGGAGGAGTGTGTGTCTGGCGGCTTACCCAGAGTACAGACCTCTGACCAGCAGGCTAATGGGATGAGTGAATAGAATGAATGGATAGAACCTCTGGGATGGAACAGCACAGGAAAACAGTGGGACACAGGATATCAGGTGGTTAGGGGGAAAGAGGGATGGGGGAGCGAGAGAAGGAGAGGGAAAGAAAGGGAGGAGTCCAGGAGTCTTTAGTTAAAGCTGGCGCAAGGATGTTGAGTGTTCAGCCAGACATCAAAGCATCTATGTAGGTTTCTATGTAGGTGCCAGACTCCTACCAAGTCTCATTGAATAAGATGTTACAACAAATTCATCTGGGCATTCTTAGAGTTGTTTATGGGAGAATCTTAATTGCATACTCCTCTCTCCTCTCTCATCGCCTCTTTCTCAAAACCCATTGGAGGAGAAGGTCAGAGGGGAGGGACCTACCCACTGGGCACACACAGGTTGAATCAACGTTGAATTTACTTTTGTGCCCAGTGGGTATGGCTTTCTCATACAATGGGTTTTGAGAAAGAGACGAGGAGAGAGGAGAGAAGGACATATGTCAAATTTGCAGTTTCACATGTGAAAATCATATAATTCAAATACCTCTTTTCACATGTTGAGTGTAAATTTCACTTGAAACCATATTTTAATGTATTACATTTTGAGTTCACATGTTAACACCCCCTTTACACGTGAAAATCATTTTAAAAATTCACCTCACACATGGATTGCAGTTTCACATTAAATGTGCGGTTTCAAATGTTAAAAACTTTCACATGTGGAATTGCAAGTTCACATGTGAAAATAAATCGCATGAAAATCTAATTTGCAGGTTCACATGTAAGAAAACTCGACGTGAAAATCTGTGGAATTTCATTTTCACATTTGCAGTTTTATATGTGAAAAAGCTGTGTGTTGGGGGAAATGGAGAGGGGAAAGAGGAGGAGGAGTGTGTGTCTGGCGGCTTACCCAGAGTACAGACCTCTGACCAGCAGGCTAATGGGATGAGTGAATAGAATGAATGGATAGAACCTCTGGGATGGAACAGCACGGGAAAACAGTGGGACACAGGATATCAGGTGGTTAGAGGGAAAGACATTTACCTCACACATGAATTGCAGTTTCACATTAAATGTGCGGTTTCAAATGTTAAAAACTTTCACATGTGGAATTGCAAGTTCACATGTGAAATTAAATCGCATGAAAATCTAATTTGCAGGTTCACATGTAAGAAAACTCTACGTGAAAATCTGTGGAATTTCATTTTCACATTTGCAGTTTTATATGTGAAAAACATCTACTTGTGAACTTGCAATTCCAGAGATTTTCACGTGACAGTTTTTCACATATAAAACTGCAAATTAGGTTTTTACATGTGATTGTTTTTCCACATATGAAAGTGAAAATCGAATTTGCCGTTTCACATGTAAGAAAGCTCCACATGTGAAAATCTCACTTTCACATCTGGAATTTCAAGTCCACATGTGGGGATGAAATTATGTTATTCTCCTCACATGTGTAAAGATTTTACATTTTTAGGGGGGGGGGGGGGTGGGGGGGGTTAAGCATCCCTTTCAAATAGCGACATAGTTCTGCTGTATGGAGGGGCAATCAATCCGTATAAATTAATGATATATACCCTTTGATTCTTGAAGAATATAACGTATAAATGCCTCATGATCGTAGTTCAACTGTCGTACCCCATCAGAACACAAAATATAACCTTGTTTTAACGCAATGTTTGTAAACAAAGTTAATGTAAACAAACACTGTATAGCCTCAAAACATGGTTAAATCTATAATATCGATATCATGGATAGTGAGTCCTTTTATCCATAGCGCAGTCTGTGGCAGGGAGAACACTTTGTTAATGTTTCAATTAAGTATTGCTGCTTTAAACACCTTTAATAGAGTAATATAATGATATAGAAAGCAAAACATAAACCCAAAAGTATCGATAGCAAAACAAAATATTACAAGAAAAACCTTTTTATACGCGAGAGCAAATACATTTTCCAGTTGGTAATTTTGGCACATTCATTCTAGCAACATAGAACCCTGCATGCCACTGCTGGTTTGCCTCTGAAGCTAAGAAGGGTTTGTACTGGTTTGTCCCTGGATGTGAGACCAGATGTAGATGAAAGTGGTAAAAAATAAATGTGAAAAAACACGTGAAAATGTTCATGTGAAACAGCACTAGTCTGAGTAATGTGAAGCCACTTATGACTCGTAAAAATTCCACACTGATTTTTTTATGTGTATTTTTTGTTGTTGTAAGGGACAGTGTACAGTAAATCAGTTTTTCTCTTTCTGGCATTCAGATCTAAGTCTCTGAGGATTACTCTTTGTGATGATTCTTACAATTATAAAGACTGTTCTATAATCTCTCCTGGCATACCAAACACCACTAGTAGGATGAATTGTACTTCTCCTGTCTGACTGTGCTCCAGAGCACATGTTTTAGTAAAGGCAAGTCCACTTAGTGTTTCTACGTACCTGAGGGGACAAACAAACATATGCTTTAGAAGAAGAGAACATCGCCAGGGACATTAGGTCTGTTAGGAGCTGAATGTGAGAGGAGGAGACTTTAAGACAGACTGACATTCAACTTGTTCCAGTAATGGACAAAATATGAGTTTTTCCTTTTTATTGCAGGAGTGCAATCACTGCTTATCTGGTATTAGTCATTAAATAATCCTCTGCTTTTATCCTCTCAATCCTAACTATTCTCTCTTACTGGAAGAATAATGATAGAAACATCATAAAACCACACTCAATATATGAAGTTCACTATTCAGTGTGTCTGTGTGTGTGTGTGTGTGCATGCCTGTGTACTTGTGCACGCACGCATGCCTGTGTGTGTGCTTGCGTGCATTTTTGCGTGTCTGTCCGTGTGTCGGGGAAGAGCAGATCTATTCTCTCATGTGTAACTGATTTGGTTGCCAGAGCAACCGGCCCTAGCTAGGGAGGCATGTTGTTTAATTAAGGTGAGATGTAATGAATGTAGAGGAGAAGAGAACTAACCTCCATCAAATAGCCCTGCCCAGCCCAGCCTCTCAGAGCAGATAACGTATACATCTCCCTATCTCTCGCTCTTTCTTTCTCCCAGTCCCAGCACGGGCGGGGGAGGGGCACCATGTCACAGAGGGAGGAAGGGAGGGAGAAAGGAGGAGAGGAGGAGAGCGCCAACACAAGAGTGTTGAGAGAGAGAACGAATGAGTGAGAGAGCTAGAGAGAGAGCGCAAGACAGGGAGTAAAGATAGGCCAGCCTAGCGGCACAGGAGTTGGTGTGACAGCCCAGAGAGGCTCAGCTTGTCCAGTAGGTGTGTAACAGTCAGAGGGAGAGTGTTGAGACTGAGAGTGATCAGACTGGAGGAAAGAGAGAGAGAGAGAGAGAGAGAGAGAGAGACAGACAGAGAGAGAGAGAGAGAGAGAGAGAGCGCGAGAGAGAGAGAGAGATAGAGAGAGTGAGAGAGAGAGAGAGAGAGAGAGAGAGAGAGAGAGAGAGAGAGAGAGAGAGAAGAGTCTTATCCATCTGCTTCTTAACTGGTCTCTGATATATTTATCTGGGAGCAACACTGCATACAGCTGACACAGTGTGAGTAACTTACTTTGTCTTATTTCATTGTGTTCATGTTTGTTCTGATAGTACCTACCGCTTTTACTATATGCCCCAATGGTTTCATTCTGTAGCAAAATATATAGGTTGGATTTGTTTTGCAATCTGTGCTGTGTTGATGTGGTGGGGGGATGAAACTGTAGTGGCTTAGTGCTGCCTGTAATCTGTTATGCAGGAGGTCTATGTAGAGGCAGGCAGCAGGCATCAGTCAGCGGGAAGGCAGGCAGCAGGCAGCAG